>CM077178.1:9016885-9229385 GCA_039654105.1 Coreius guichenoti
AAATAAGATGTAGGAGATGTGCCAAAATAAGACTTTGGCAGCTGAAGGTTTGGAAAGATGACCCTTCGCCCAAATTCCAAGGAAAACAAAGGAAGGGAATAGCAGCCCGAGACAGACATTTATATAGGCGCAAAGAAAAACATCAGAAAATCTACACAGGATTTAGATTCATCCTACAAATCGCTGACAGAGGAGAGAGAGAGGATAAAAAGGATAATCTGTGAGAAAAACCCTTAAAAGAATCAATTTGGCAAGGTGTCTGGGAATTTGACTTTCTCCAGCACTGTGATTCCGGCTGTCTCACGGCAGAGTCGGATGACTGTCTTTCTGTCTCCCTGACAGGCGGACCAGGGCCAAATTGACAGTTCTTTAAAGCGGCTGACAGAAAGCGGCATTAATTAAGTCATTGCCGGACTTTAATTGTGTTAAGGAATAGGAAGGGGAAAAAAAATCTAATATGAGAAAAGGTTACCAAGTCCTCTCTGGTGTCAGATTTTCTTCTTTCCATGAATATTAATGCGTCTAATGAAGACAATCTCAACCTCATCTCCCCATTGTTCCATATTCAGGTGCCAGGCTTCAGGAGCCTGTGATTTGTTGTTAAAGAACAAATATGTCAGAAAGAGATGACTGCCACGCTTTTATCAGCAATTTATAAAAATGCCTTCTTCTCGTGATGGAAAATCAGAGCTTTTCAGGTGCGTTTTATTTTTAAACGAGATAGAAGTCTGACTTGGATGGCATATATGATGTACAGGCTTTGCCACGCAAAATGATCTTCCTATTCATTTGAAAATGGCAAGCAGGCAATCAGTGCGGGCTGCTAATTTTATCCATTGGAGAACAATTAGACAGGAGGCCACGCAAATGGCATCTATTATGGGTCACTGAATTCTCTTGTTGCGGTCTCATGGGCAGCACTGGAAAAAAAAAAATCTTTCAAATGAAACAAAACAAGTCTATTAGAATTCTGACGGAGAGCTGATTTCCATCAGCAGTCAAAATCATATCCCAAATTGAACATAGGTCGGTAATAGGTGATGTGGTTTTTAGGTCAACAGAATTCATTATGCCTTGTAGTGTTGAGGAAACAGTTTGTTTATAAAGTAGTTTATTTACAGCCAAGCTACTTTGAAAAGGTAGTAAGCTGCACTATACAAGCTGAATAGTGACTTAAAACATTGAAATACATTTTTGATGTATGTACAGTATATACACAACTGTTCGAAAGCTTGGGGTCGTAAGATTTTCTTTTATGCTCACCAAGGCTGTATTTATTTGATCAAAAATACAGTAAAATTAGAAATAATGTGAAATATTATTACAATTTAAAATAACTGTTTTCTATTTTAATATATTGTAAAATGTAATTAATTCCTGTGATCAAAGCTGAATTTTCAGCATCATTACTCCAGTCTTCAGTGTCACATGATCCTTCAGAAATCATTCTAATATGATTTGCTGCTCAGAAAATATGTATTATCAATGCTGAAAAAAAATGAGCATTACATTATCGGCTGTCAGAAGTTTTGTCCCAACCAACCGTGACTGAGGCCCTGTTTACACCTGGTATTATGCGTTTTGGTTGATTGGATCACAAGTGGATGACATTTAATACAGGTGTAAATGGGGTCTAAAATGTTTTGAGCTTGTCCACTTTTGACCTCTTCCAGTGGTAGTTGAAAACACATTCAACCTGATTGCTTTCGTATATAAACGCTCATGTGGTCGAATGCGTTCGAACAGCCACAAAAAAACGGCTACTCGCCGCCTACTGACCTAATGCGTAAACTTTATGGGAAGCACGCTAGCCAGACGGGATTTAAACTTTGTCGGCCGAAGACGAAAAACAAACCAAGCACAATGTTCTCTCACCGTTCCTGATTTCTAACACGCACTCACAGCGTTTGGCGTGGCCTTGCAGCTGTCAGAGCACACTGTAAACCTTAATGCTCAAAATAATGAATTGGTTTGAGCAGAGTAAAATTAAACAAATTAGTTTAATCAAATTAACTTTCATGAGTTTTTAGAACTCTTTTTCTTTTGAGTTCACAAAACAAACACATTTTAAGTAATTGAATCGTTTCATTGTTTTGAAATTTTTATGAACTTGTTTCTTTTAATTTAGACAAACTTAAAAACTGAAAACTGAAACTGGGCTGGGATTTATATTTCCCAGCATGCTTTGTCATGATACTCGAAAGGGAGAGTAAATGCTAAAACTAGGTATTATATAATGCGATTTTATAATTATTGTATAATTATAAATATATAATAAATATTGTGCAAGATTAGTGTTAAGTGGGAGATTTAGCAGCGTTTCTTGTTTTGCTATGTTAATTTAGAGGAGTTTCACTTATGTTGGGTTTTTGTAGGGTTACCATCGTGGTGACGAGTGGAGCATGAGCTTAGTTTGAGAACAGATATATGATAAGTGTTCTATATTGTCTTACTCATTCAACAATTGCTATGCTATGCTAATGCTATTAAAGCATTGTGTGACCAATCAGAAAGCTGGCATTTACTGAATTAGCTAGTTAAAGCTAATCAAGTTTCCACTACTAAAAATATTAGTGGAAGTTGAGATTACATGATAATTTTAAGTTAAATGTATGAATTAGCTTACTCCCATATTTCAAACTCAAAATAAAAGTACAAAAATACAAAATAAAAATCTTCCAGTTCTGCTTACATAAACTTTGAATTTCTTAACTTAAACAGTTTGTTGTAACTGATTACCTCAAATTTTTTGAGTTTTGCCAACTTATTCGGGTTTACAGTGAAAGCTGATGCTCTCTGCATGTTTTTCGTCTCCGGGCGTATTTTGTGAGCTTATTTTGTCCATTAGATCGAAAGATCTTAAGCCCATACATTTACGTGCCCATAGACAGAAATCAGGACAGAAGTGGTTGAAAGTGGACAAAAGAGACGGATTAAAACACCGGGTGTAAACGGGAATGTGTCTCCCTCGTCTACTTGTGATCCGATCGACCAAAACAGCATCTTAATACCAGGTCTAAACAGGGCCTGAGGGACATTTTGTTGTTCACTTGGTTTCTATTTTTGCAATGTCACACACTGTATCCCCACCCACTGTGAAATTTAACTGGTCCAAAGTCTTGCTCCACATAATTGTACATTTAACATCAAATATCTTCTGATTGGCTGTGATTGTGTATTAAATGTGGATAGACAAATTGTCACAAGAAACTTGGCATGTTGTGCCTGGTTAAAACACCTTATATATTTCCCCCTAATACAAAAACAACAAAAAAAAAGATCCAGTTTTATATAAGCTAAGCTGCAGCATTTAACTGACTGAATGTTGCCTTTAAGGCCTTTGTTAAATTGCAGTAATCACTTAAATTGTAATGTCACAAAGCGGATCTTCTATTCTACCCTTCTATTTAACCGAATTGTCTGAATGAACCCATTCAGCATGAGATGGAGGACATAGAGGAGAATATGTTTGATTTATTTCCTCAGTTTGCTCGGCTGTAAATATGACAGAAAATTGCAATGTGGCATTTTATTTTTTTCTACTTATTCTGAGTAAGAGCCGCCCACTTAGACTAAAAGAAAGCGTCTGACCTGCATGTAAAGCAACCAACCACAGTTTGTTTTGTCGCATTCTTTTACAGGTTGATCTAAAATAGATTGTAAGTCAAGTCAATTCATGTTTATTTGAATAGCGTTTTCCACAATAGATAGTTTCAAAAAAGAGATGCATGTCTCAATGATTTAGTGTTTAGGCCTTATTAGTGAACAGTCTTACAGGAAATGTGCTTTAATGTCCTCAGCAATAATAGATAAAAGAATCATTTAAATAACTTGCTTTCCGGTTTTTATGTACAATATGCATCATACGGTCAGATGTTAAGCTGAGAATAGTAGTGTTGCTACTTTTACTTAGTACTCCCCAACGCTGGTAACGTGACAGTCTAATAGAGTTAAACCAGATACTGTAATGTGGATAATTGAACATAAAGGATCTCACACAAAATATCAGATCTCTATCAGTGTTTTTGGTCACACTTTAGTTTAGGGTTCTCACTATTAACTAACTTTTTCCGCAATAAACACCTACTGCTTATTAATAGTTAGTAAGGTAGTTAAGTTTAGGTATTGGGTAGGATTATGGATGTAAAATATGGTCATGCAGAAAAAGGCTTTAATATGTGCTTTGTAAGTACTAATAAACAGCCAATATCCTAAGTAATATGCATGCTAATAAGCAACTAGTTCATAGTGAGAATTGGACCCTAAACTAAAGTGTTACCATGTTTTTTTTATGTATTACAAGACAAAGAATGTGGACAGATCTGTTAAATAGATTTGGGAAATAAATACGCAAGTGATCAGTAATTAAATAAAATCTGAAGATGCTGAGAGAATGCATTAAAATGCCTCTAAAACTGGGGTTTCATTATGCAGGATTTGAGGTCATGGTTAATTTGCTCAGATTTATCGTCCCCAGGTTGTCCAGGACAGGCATGCACAAGAAGCCGCAGTGATTTGTGGGTAACATTAAGGCGAGGATGCTGCCAAGAGCACCCAGACCCTCTCAAAATCCCCTCTGCAATCTGTTAAGGTGGTCACCGACAGCAACTGCTAAATCAGTGCCGTCTCTTTTCAGCAGAAGAAGGGATGGCCATTTGCCACTGCTGCTTGTTTATTAACAACATCAGCGCTGTGCATTTAGAATCATTAGTGGCTGATCAAAACGTGCGTTTATAAGAAAGCTTCGGTAAAAGTTGCGCCAAAGTTCTCTTTGTCTGAGACGGCGGAAATGCTAAAGTGCAAATGTCGGCCATTCCTGACAGGCGGACTTGCGTGATAAGATGTTGGGTGACACGTTTCGTGTTCCGTTTGCATGCCAGGGGCCCTGGAGGGGTACAACACTCGCCGTACTCAAAACTTCAATATTAACTCCACGTCATAATTGTTCAACTCATCAAAGGGACAGAAATTCAAATGAGCAACACCCCCTCCACCCCCTCCGAAGCCCGATAAGACAACCTGAGTCCTTGTGAAAGATGAGCTATGGCTATTTTTGGAGACTGGAGTGCTCTCTTGCCACAGGGCGAACCCTGAATAGCCATGGCTGGAATTACTTGAAAAGAGGGGGACTGGCTCATGCACTTGGGGCTTGTCATTGTCGAAGAGCTTTTGTTCCCTCGTCTCATAGATCACGCTTTGAAAGCACTTCTCATGGTTAAGATGGATATGAAACTGTAGCGCGGAGCATATGTTAAGAAAATCCTGGGAGAAATGGTTGACCCATTTTAGCGAGTGTGGTCTATGCCTGCTTTGATTGATCATTGAGGTTTGTGGATGTTTGATGGACCTTTGTGCCGCTAAAATGAAGGTTACGAATTAGGCAGAATTGGCTGTTGGAATTTAGTGTGCTGTATTAAATATAATTTTGATTAATAGGATAATTGAGATGATAGATTTTGAGATGATATGGATTTATAAGACTGATAGTCCTGACTTTACAGGAATATTTCAGGAAAAAGAAATATAATTCTGTAATTATTTAATCACTATCATGTTGTTCCAAACCCCAGTTTTTTATACAGTGATTATGTATTCCTTAAAAAAAATTATATATATATATATATAATATTTATATATAATATTTATATATATTTATATTTATATACACTCACCTAAAGGATTATTAGGAACACCTGTTCAATTTCTCATTAATGCAATTATCTAATCAACCAATCACATGGCAGTTGCTTCAATGCATTTAGACACACACAATCAGACAATCTCCTGAACTCCAAACTGAATGTCAGAATGGGAAAGAAAGGTGATTTAAGCAATTTTGAGCGTGGCATGGTTGTTGGTGCCAGACGGGCCGGTCTGAGTATTTCACAATCTGCTCAGTTACTGGGATTTTCACGCACAACCATTTCTAGAGTTTACAAAGAATGGTGTGAAAAGGGAAAAACATCCAGTATGCGGCAGTCCTGTGGGCGAAAATGCCTTGTTGATGCTAGAGGTCAGAGGAGAATGGGCCGACTGATTCAAGCTGATAGAAGAGCAACTTTGACTGAAATAACCACTCGTTACAACCGAGGTATGCAGCAAAGCATTTGTGAAGCCACAACACGCACAACCTTGAGGTGGATGGGCTACAACAGCAGAAGACCCCACCGGGTACCACTCATCTCCACTACAAATAGGAAAAAGAGGCTACAATTTGCACGAGCTCACCAAAATTGGACAGTTGAAGACTGGAAAAATGTTGCCTGGTCTGATGAGTCTCGATTTCTGTTGAGACATTCAGATGGTAGAGTCAGAATTTGGCGTAAACAGAATGAGAACATGGATCCATCATGCCTTGTTACCACTGTGCAGGCTGGTGGTGGTGGTGTAATGGTGTGGGGGATGTTTTCTTGGCACACTTTAGGCCCCTTAGTGCCAATTGGGCATGGTTTAAATGCCACGGCCTACCTGAGCATTGTTTCTGACCATGTCCATCCCTTTATGACCACCATGTACCCATCCTCTGATGGCTACTTCCAGCAGGATAATGCACCATGTCACAAAGCTCGAATCATTTCAAATTGGTTTCTTGAACATGACAATGAGTTCACTGTACTAAAATGGCCCCCACAGTCACCAGATCTCAACCCAATAGAGCATCTTTGGGATGTGGTGGAACGGGAGCTTCGTGCCCTGGATGTGCATCCCACAAATCTCCATCAACTGCAAGATGCTATCCTATCAATATGGGCCAACATTTCTAAAGAATGCTTTCAGCACCTTGTTGAATCAATGCCACGTAGAATTAAGGCAGTTCTGAAGGCGAAAGGGGGTCAAAGACAGTATTAGTATGGTGTTCCTAATAATCCTTTAGGTGAGTGTATATTTATATTTATTTATTTGTTTTAGAGGACAATAGATAGAGAAGAGATAGATAGACAGACAGACAGATTAATAGATAGATACACTAGGGTTGTAACGATATATCGTGTCACAATATATCGCAATACAAAAATGCAACAATACGTATCGTGGATAGTGACAATATGTATTGTGTATAGTTCACCCAAAATAAAAATTACTGTGTGAGGAAAAAATTCTAGTTTACGGTTTCAGTGTCAGTACTACATTAAACTACTATATATAATGTTGAATATATTGTATAATAATGCAATGGGGGAATATTTGTGGGTCCTGATATTACCAAATGTCTTTTGTTACCAGTAAAAAGTGGCCTACATTATTTTAAATATATCTTGTCAGTGACAGAGTGCAAGCATATTCGTCTAAAACAATTGAAAAATAAAAGATTTTATTTTGGTGTCACATTGTCTTGTGCATTGGGTTACCAGCACCAAGTCCAAGCCTATTCATTTCCACACCCAGTGTAATCCCAAATTTAGCATTTTAATCAACAGTACATTTTTTGTTAACCATTTACCATATGTCTTGAAATATCGCAATAATATTGTATTGTGAGTTCAGTATCGTGATATGTATCGAATCATGACATGAGGGTATCGTTACACCCCTAATACACGCGCGCGCACACACACACACACACACACACACACACACACACACACACACACACACACACACACACACACACACACACACACACACACACACTCACTCACTCACTCACTCACTCACTCACTCACTCACTCACTCACTCACTCACTCACTCACTCACTCACTCACTCACTCACTCACTCACTCACTCACTCACTCACTCACTCACTCACTCACTCACTCACTCACTCACTCACTCACTCACTCACTCACTCACTCACTCACTCACTCACTCACTCACTCACTCACTCACTCACTCACTCACTCACTCACTCACTCACTCACTCACTCACTCACTCACACTCATATTTATACACTGTAATTATTACAATTTACATAAAGGCCTTAAATCAAACAGCTACTGTGAAAGTTGCTGTTGCAATAGCAAAACAATTCAGGGTCGCTCACCTCTGAATGATTCTCATTCTTGAAACTGATGGGATCTTTTGAATTTTGAAGCCTCCTCTGAAAATGCTTGGCTTAAGATGTCCAAGTCTGAAAACTTTATAACAGTGAAATGATAACATCAAGACCAGGATTTTTGGCAGGCTGCAGTGAATCTTGTATTCTGCTGAAAGGTTTAAGTCGTGGGAGGACACAGTGAGTACAGTAAAACCATTATGAAGCACTTCTGTTTATCACGTCAGATTTAAATGTTTGTGTGACGCTGTGAACTCTGAGGTACATGCAGTCTCTTGAGCTTTAGCTAACATGCTGTATAATAGAGAGATGTCAGATAAGCATCGTAAAATGTTATTCATGCTGAAGTTGTAATCAACATTCTTCATTTTTAGAGTGTATTCCATAATTCAGGATATTTTATACTGTACACATTTACAAGAAAATGACAAGCTTTAAATAATCAAAATTGGTAAAAAAAATTTATGGTGCTATATAATGCACTTATATAATTCACACTTTCTGCAGATGGCAGTTTTCTGGAGGCTTTGAATAAACAGTTTTTTAATGACTATATGATGTTACCTATAAAACTTATACAAATTATTTGGTGTTTGTCATTTTATCAGATCATTTTAATGTAAGATATCTTATTAAAAGTAATAAGAAGTAAATGAACAATATCTAGTCTTAATATAATTATTCAAATGATCTTAAAATGCATAGATGTACAAACCTAGACTTCTAGGGTTAAAAAAGTTAGCTTTATTACTTGACATGTCTCATGACATGACATGTATTTTAAGCAAACAAAGGAGTCTTGAACTTTTGGCAAATATCTTGGTTAATATTGCTTGAAATTCCATGTGAAAATGCCTAAAAAGTGGCTTGGAAAAATGATGCACCATATTTTTGTGAATCAAGCAATACATTTTTCACTGTGTAGTTAATAATTTAGTTAAGAATTTTTAAATTAATTTCTATGCCTTGTTGAATGCATTTTCCCCCCGCTGAGCTTGCAGTGCATTGTGGGATTGCTGTCTTGTCTACGGAAGTATGTTTTAGCTAAATAGTAGTGCCTATCACAATGCAGACTACATATGTGGCTCACTAGGTTTTGAAGCACAGCTGTAGTTCACAGTACATTTCACAGTGCACAAGCAATCATGGAATTTGAGTGAATTCTGATAAACATCTTGACAGAAACATGATGACCAAGGCAGACACGGCTAATCATAACTAACCCGGGTCTTCCTGTTAAAAGCCTACGCAGGTTTTTACTTGCCAGCTGTCTTACCTTCAGTCTGGATTTATGACTTCCTGGTTGGCAGTTTGTTAGTTTCCTGGTTTCGGCAGCAACGCGGGAGGCCCAGGAGACAGAGGAAGGCTGAGGCAGCCTCTGATCAGAGGCAAGGTAATGATGGCTCTCTACTGCGGGCTTTGTCTTCCTTCCTGAAGCCTCCTGGATCTGGGATAGCTATTAACGATCCCCTTGAATAATTCACACTGATGGATAAAACACCTCCACAATTAACGGCATGCCACGCTGAACCACCCACTCCACTGAGGACCACTGGAAGTGACGGCTCACTGTAAAATATTCACACGTCTCTCCCCCCGCTCGCTCGTTTATATACCTAGGTAAAGATCTGGGGGTTATATGTCTTTGAGAAATAAATTAATTCACTGAGAAGGAGCACGGGTTTTGAATAGAGCTAGATTTGTACTTTTGTAAGAAAATGTGAGTGTCGTTTACCCATGCGAAACTTGCTGCTACGATGTTAGTGTTTTGGGTGGTTTCCGTGCAGTTGCTGCGTGGTTGCTAGGGTGTTCTAGCACTGCGGAGTGGTTGCTATTTGTGGATTTATTTCACACATTTCCATATGGCAAAAAATAAGCAGAATTAGTGCTGTCAAATTGATTAATTATGATTAATCGCATCTAACATAAAAGTATTTGTTTATATAATATATATATGTGTGTGTGTGTGTGTATATATATATCTCCCAAAAGTGTTCTATCGGGTTGAGGTCCGGACTCTGTGCAGGCCAGTCAAGTTCCTCCACACCAAGCTCGCTCATCCATGTCTTTAATATGTCTAAATCCAAGGCTCATTGATGCACGTGGGGAGCGAAGGCCGGCCTGTGTGGTCCGATCAAACAGACGAGCTACTGTAGCTCAAATTGCTCAAGAAATACTGGTTCTGATAGAAAGGTGTCAGAATACACAGTGCATCACAGTTTGTTGCGTATGGGGCTGCATAGCCACAGACCAGTCAAGGTGCCCATGCTGACCCCTGTCCACCGCCGAAAGAGCCAACAGTGGGTATGTGAGCATCAGAACTGGACCACGGAGCAATGGATGAAGGTGGCATGGTCTGATGAATCACGTTTTCTTTTACATCACGTGGATGGCCGGGTGCATGTGCGTCGCTTACCTGGGGAACACATGGCACCAGGATGCACTATGGGAAGAAGGCAAGCCGGCGGAGGCAATGTGATGCTTTGGGTAATGTTCTGCTGGGAAACCTTAGGTCCTGCCATCCCTGTGGATGTTACTTTGACACATACCACCTACCTAAGCATTGTTGCAGACCATGTACACCCTTTCATGGAAACGGTATTCCCTGGTGGCTGTGGCCTCTTTCAGCAGGATAATGCGCCCTGCCACAAAGCGAAAATGGTTCAGGAATGGTTTGAGGAGCACAACAATGAGTTTGAGAAAAAACTTCCCAGATCTTAATCCAATCGAGCATCTGTGGGATGTGCTGAACAAACAAGTCCGATCCATGGAGGCCCCACCTCGAAACTTAAAGGACTTAAAGGATCTGCTGCTAACATCTTGGTGCCAGATGCCATAGCACACCTTCAGGGGTCTAGTGGAGTCCATGCCTCGAGTGGTCAGGGCTGTTTTGGCAGCAAAAGGGGGGCCAACACAATATTAGGTCATAATGTTATGCCTGATTGGTGTATATACAGTATATTCATTCTAAATATTTGGAATACTTTTTTACAAATATATTTAACAAAAGAAAGCATGTTAGTGTATTTTCTTGGCTATTAAAGTATACTTTGTAATATAGTATAGTTGATTGATATACCAATGCTAGGGTTCTGCGTACTAGTCCACATAGTCCCCATATTCAATGTAAGTCTCTGAAATAGACCTTTTTGTAGATTGTAAGTACCATTGTAAGTCCATTCTCTTAGAAAAGTAATAACACATCTCTCCTCAACAATTCACTTGATTTGAGGTATGCAGGATGAGCTACAGCCAAAGTTTGCTAGGGTTAAGGAGTTTGTTCAAATCCCAATGATAATAGTGATTCAGCATGCACCACTAGTCAGTTATCTATTTTAAACCATATCAGACTTACTGTGAAAAAGCCTTTGTGATATAATTAATATTTGTATGTACAAAAAGTTTATTTATTTTTTAAGAACTTCATAGGTTTCTAGGTGAATGAAATTTAAAGTATAGCGGATTTCTTTATGAAAAAAATATAAGACAAAGGGGGGGGGGAAAGAAGAAACCTGTAAGAAGTCTGCTTTCTTGAGGGCCCTGTTTGCTTTAGCTCTGTCCTGTCATTGCAATAAGTATTGAGGGGTGAGGAGCCCCGGAAGACATAAAACTTTTTGCAGCTTGTGTATTCTGTTTCATGAGCAGAACTTCAGACAGCAAATGAGCTGCACATGTCTGACACGCTCATGTAAATTAGATAAGAACTTCAACCTTGCCCCAGTGCTATGCAAACTTCATTTGGTTTTATATATTAATCATAAACATTCAATATATGCAGTATTAATTGCCCTACATATTACGCAGCTGTCTTTTAAGATGGCCTGAACTAGACTTAGAGATCAAATGAATCTGTGGTCTTAAATCAAAACCGGCAGGAGTCCTTGTTCGCTCATTGTTATGGCTAAAACTTCATCTGGACTAGACAGAGCAGCTGAAAACGATAGAGATGTGCATTAAACTACTATGATTGTACGTTTATACATTTGGCAGACACTTTTGTCCAAACTTTTATCCTTTTATATTGTATAATATACTTCTTGACTTTGGTTTTGTTAACTCTTTCCCCGCCATTGGCAGAATTTTTTGGCCATGTCTTCACTGTTATACGGTAGGGGGCATCATTACGCATCTTCTGAAAGACTATGGAATCTGAAAGACTAAGGAATTATTGCTTACGCAAATGTAAAATAACGCGATCATCAAACATTAAACAGCATATAAATCAAAACTGCAACACATCTCCTTCGCATAGAGTTGATCGGGTTGTTGATTGTGGCCTGTGGAATGTTGGTCCACTCCTCTTCAGTGGCTGTGCGAAGTTGCTGGATATTGGCAGGAACTGGAACACGCTGTCGTATACACCGATCCAGAGCATCCCAAACATGCTCAATGGGTGACATGTCCGGTGAGTATGCTGGCCATGCAAGAACTGGGATGTTTTCAGCTTCCAGGAATTGTGTAGAGATCCTTGCAACATGACTTTTTTTTTTTTTGGACCCCCCGGGCCCCCCCCCCCCCCGGACCCCCCCCCCAATACAGTAAAACTGCACATTTTGGAGTGGCCTTTTATTGTGGTCAGCCCTAAGGCACACCTGTGCAATAATCATGCTGTCGAATGCTGAATTAGTATCATTAATTCATCCTTGACATTATGATATGTACCGAAAACTTTTAAGTTGGCTATTATTAAACCACTTATTACAAAAAAAACGCAACTTGATCCTACAAAATTAGTCAATTACAGGCCAATCTCAAATCTACCCTTTCTGTCAGAAAGGCAGTGTCCTCACAATTATGCTCCTTTTTAGAAAGAAATGGTATCTGTGAGGAATTCTAGTCAGGATTTAGACCGTATCATAGTACTGAGACTGCTCTCATTAGAGTTACAAATGATTTACTCTTATCATCCGATCGTGGTTGTATCTCTCTGTTAGTGTTACTCGATCTTAGCGCTGCATTCGATACTATCGACCACAACATTCTTTTGAATAGACTCGAAAATGATGTTGGCATTAGTGGAATTTCATTGGCATGGTTTAAATCATACTTATCTGACCGTTATCAGTTTGTAGCAGTAAATGAAGAGATGTCACACCGAACACAAGTTCAGTATGGAGTACCGCAGGGCTCAGTGCTAGGACCGTTGCTTTTCACCCTGTACATGCTACCACTGGGAGATATTATTAGGAAGCATGGCGTTAATTTTCATTGTTATGCTGACGATACTCAGCTCTATATTTCTTCACGCCCTGACGAAACTTACCAATTCACAAGATTAACGGAATGCATAGCTGATATAAAAAATTGGATGACTAGTAATTTCCTGCAACTTAATTCAGAAAAAAATGAATTTTTAATCATTGGACAAAAAAACTCCATAAGTAGTAACCTAGAATACTGTCTAACACTCGATGGCTGCTCTGTCAAGTCCTCGTCGTCAGTTAGGAACCTGGGTGTGCTCTTTGATACCAATCTCTCATTTGAAAGCCACATTTCTAGCATCTGTAAAACTGCATTCTATCATCTTAAAAATATATCTAAATTACAGCACATGCTTTCAATGCAAAATGCTGAACAATTAGTTCATGTGTTCATGACCTCAAGGCTAGATTATTGTAATGCTCTACTGGGTGGTTGCCCTGCTCGCTTAATAAATAAACTGCAGCTTGTCCAAAACGCAGCAGCTAGAGTTCTTACTAGAACCAGGAAGTATGACCATATTAGCCCGGTTCTGGCAACACTGCATTGGCTCCCTATTAAACATCGTATACATTTTAAAATCTTGCTGATTACTTACAAAGCACTAAATGGTTTAGCTCCCCAGTACTTGAGCGAGCTCTTAACGCATTATACTCCATCACGTCTATTGCGGTCTCAAAATTCTGGCCAGTTGATAATACCTAGAATATCAAAATCAACTGCAGGCGGTCGATCCTTTTCCTATTTAGCACCTAAACTCTGGAACAGTCTTCCTAGCATTGTTCGGGAAGCAGACACACTCTGTCAGTTTAAATCTAGACTAAAAACACATCTCTTTACTATGGCATACACATAAAAAACATTTTTCATTTCTTTTATTCAAATCAGTTAAATGATTGTTTTAGGCTGCATTAACTAAGTCAGCCGGAACCGGGAACACTTCCCATAACACCTGATGTACTCGTTACATCATAAGAAGAATGGCATCTACGCTAATGTTAGTCTCTCTGTTTATCCCGAGGTTTACTGCAGTCGGCCGGATCCGGGCCGTATCCAGACCAGATGGTGGACCTTAGCCTGGACATGACGACCATATCCCTGAAGTGTCTGTAGAGACAATTGAAACCCCCCCCGTAAATGCCGCATCGACACGACATCCTCATTAAACCCGTCCCCGGCGTGACGACTCCAGTCTTTCGAATAATCCTACGAATATCTATTGATCTAATACGACTTCTGACCTGTAATGTTGCCAGAATCATAATCATACACTATTTGTTCGTCGGCCAGAGGAGAACTGGCACCCCGACTGAGCCTGGTTTCTCGCAAGGTTTTTTTCTCCATTCTGGCCCTGAAGGAGTTTTGGTTCCTTGACACCGTCGCCTTTGGCTTTTGGCTTGCTCAGTTGGGGACACTTAAATTTCAACTATATTACTGATCTGCCCGCATTGACACTATATGATAATTGAAATGAGCTGGATGACATCACAGTTTTCACCAGAGCGGCTGTACAGCCGAATCAAATTCCGTTGCATTATTTTCCTGCTACCACTGTGAAGCTGCTTTGAAACAATTGCCATTGTAAAAAGCGCTATATAAATAAAGGTGATTTGATTTTGATTTGATTCTAATCAGCATCTTGATATGCCACACCTGTGAGGTGGATGGATTATCTCGGCAAAGGAGAAGTGCTCACTAACACAGATTTAGACAGATTTGTGAACAATATTTGAGAGAAATAGGCCTTTTGTGTACATAGAAAAAGTCTTAGATCTTTGAGTTCAGCTCATGAAAAATGGGGGCAAAAACAAAAGTGTTGCGTTTTATAATTTTGTTCAGTGTAGATTTATAACTATATTTACATACATATAAGTAGATAAAATTATCAAAAATATATTTTTGGCCATAAAAACTGCATGTAAATGTATTTTCTTGCCCCTTAAAGTACATTTTGTAATATGCTGAATTGTAATATTTTTGATTAGGAATGTTTTATATAAATAAAAGGCAGTAGTAATAGTGATGCTTGCCTTTTGCAAACACTGCTAATGTTAGGATGTCGTCCTCACCTCATTCTAAACTTTTTCCTCATTATTTGAAATGTATTATAAACCAAAGTACCTTAAGGCTAAAAATCATAGCATGTAATGATCTAAAAGTGCATTTACCTGAAATGACGAGATCTTTTATTGAGTGAATAAAGGCCAAATTCATACGTCTTCGACGTTAAATCTGAACTTGACCTTCCCGTGCCCTCAATTAAAAAGCCCAGCCTCTTTTTTTTCATATTCAAATGACGAAATTACATGCACAGGACCGAATATAATTGTATTTTGTATCTGTTGACTAAATACAGGTTCTGCCGAGAAGAAAAAAGCTGGCTCCAACTATTTATTGCAGCACTGCTTTGTTCCACTCCACCCCAAACGGCTTCAAATCATCAGGGAGATTGTTAAGCTTCTGTGGAAATTACGGAAATGCGGGGGAAATGGACGAGCTGCACTTCATAACAATTAATCAGGGGCTGCTGATTAATAAAGTTCATTTTTTATTCTCGATGATTCAGGGTATTATCAAAAGGACACTGTCCTTGTCATTTTGATTAACACACCCATCTTCCTCCTGCGGTGGGACGCGGCGAAGGGAGACGCTCTCTTGTGCCCATAAAATAAATATTGAATGAGAATATTAACTCGTTAACCTTGACAACTATTTGTAATTTTCATAAGGGCTAAACTCGCAAATTCAGCACAAAAAAATAAAATAAAACCTGCTGTGGGGGTTGAAGAAAGGCCTCGGCGAAGGGGGGCGGAGGGGGCAATAACAACACACAACAAATTAGAGCGAATGAAGAATGCTACTGCATGAATCCTGTCATTTTTATGGGCTGCAATGATTAATTTGTTTGTTCAAATTCTCAATTAAGCCGGGAGGAGGAGAATTAGAAAGCCAGAGAGATGCAATGCGCCGTTGTCTCGCCTTTGCCTGCAGCATCAGGGGAGAAGCGGCACTCGTATACCTGCGGTGGCTCCACGCTACGGCCCCTGAAGTCAAACACCACGCTTTTATTTCCAACGCTAAGCAAATCAATATCAATTCCCGGATTGTTTCAATAATGTTTAGTCACAGTATTCCTCAAGTCCTTTGTCACATAATTATGTAGACACCAGAACTGTGTTTCACAGCATTACAGGCTGATGTGATTGAACGCCCCACATCATGTGTGTCTCTTAGCTTAGCAGTCACACAGAGGATGATGTATGGGGCTCTCCGCTTGTCCTCTCAGGGGCCCCGTGCTTTTATTGTGTGCCGGAGTGACAGATGTTTCTCAAATGACCATGTCCCTCATGCGCTTTGCACCTTACAAAACCCTGTCTTATGTGACATGAATGGAAACGCTCCCTTACTGCACACCACTATTATAGACTTCTGAATCCTGAAAGGCATTTGTCAGAGACTCCGCAGAAGCATGCCTGCGGATGACCGATAGTGCCAGTTCGGGACAAAATACTGTTTTTTAGAAACGTGTACGGCAGTCTGGAGAGAAAAACAGACAGCTTGTTTTGGCATTCATGCAAAAAAATAGTGAGTCCAGTCAATTTTGAAAATTTCTGACGTGTATTCTTATAAAGAAAAGAATCATAATTTTACATTTTATAAAGAAAATGTGAGTGATGCTTGTTGCTCACTGCTATGTTTGGGTGGTTGCCAGGGTGTTGCTATGTGGTCTAGATTGGTTGCTACTGTAGCTATGAGGTTGCTAGGGCATTTTGGGTGGTTTCTAGTTTTGCTGTGTGGCTGTCAGAGTGTTGCTATTGTTGTTGTGTGGTTGCTATGGAGTTCTAAGTGGTTCCTAGTGTTGCTATGAGATTGCTAGGGTATTTTGGGTAGTTTCTTGTGTTGCTGTGTGTTTGCCAGTGTTGCTGTGTGGTTGTTGGGGTATTCTGGGTGGTTTCTAGTGTTGCTATGTAGTTGCTAGGATGTTCTGTGTGGTTGTCCGGGTGTTGCTATGTGGTTGCTATCACTAGGGTGTTCTGGGTGGTTGCTACTGTTGCTATGAGATTGCTAGGGCATTTTGGATGGTTTCTTGTGTTCCTGTGTGGCTGCCAGGGTGTTGCTATGTCGTTGCTAGTGTTGCTGTGTGGTTGTTAGGGCATTCTGGGTGGTTTCTAGTGTTGCTATGTAGTTGCTAGGGTGTTCTGGGTGGTTTCTAGTGTTTCTGTGTGGTTGCTAGGGCATTCTGGGTGGTTGCCAGGGTGTTTTGAGTGGTTCCTAGTGTTGCTATGTGATTGCTAAGGTGTTCTCGGTGGTTGCTACTGTTACTATGAGATTGCTAGGGCATTTTGGGTGTTTTTTTGTGTTGCTGTGGCTGCCAGGGTGTTGCTATGTCATTGCTAGTGTTGCTGTGTGGTAGCCATGTGTGTTCTAAGTTGTTAGCATCAGTGTTGATGTGTGGTTGCTTGGGCATTCTGAGGGGTTGTCAGGGTGTTGCTATGTGGTTGCTAGGGCATTCTGGGTGGTTTCTAGGGTGTTTTGATTGGTTCCTTCTAGTGTTGCTGTGATCACCAGGGTGTTCTGGGTGGTTGCCAGAGTGTTGCTAGGGTGTTCTCCGTGGTCCAATGTGGCTGTGTGGTTGCTAGGGTGTTCTGGGTGGTTGCCAGGGTGTTGCTATGTGGTTGCTATGGCATTTTGGGTGTTTTTTGTGTTGCTGTGGCTGCCAGGTTGTTGCTATGTCATTGCTAGTGTTGCTGTGTGGTGGCCATAGGTGTTCTAAGTGGTTAGCATCAGTGTTGCTGTGTGGTTGCTAGGACATTCTGAGGGGTTGTCAGGGTGTCGCTATGTGGTTTCTAGGGCCTTCTGGGTGGTTTCTAGGGTGTTTTGAGTGGTTCCCAGTGTTGCTATGTGATCACCAGGGTGTTCTGGGTGGTTGCCAAAGTGTTGCTAGGGTGTTCTCTAGTGTGGCTGTGTGGTTTCTAGTGTGTTCTAGATTGATTGCTACTGTTGCTATGTGGTTTTTAGGGCATTTTGGGTGGTTTTCTAGTTTTGCTGTGTGTCTGCCAGGGTGTTGCTATTTTTGCGGTGTGGTTGCTAGAGCATTCTGGGTGGTTCCTAGTGTTGTTGTGTGATCGTTAGGGCATTCTGGCTGGTTGATACTTTTGCTATGAGATTGCTAGGGCATTTAGGTGGTTTCTCGTGTTGCTGTGTGGCTGCCAGGGTGTTGCTATGTCATTGCTAGTGTTTCTGTGTGGTTGTTAGGGTCTTCCAGGTGGTTTCTAATGTTGCTCTGTGGTTGCCAGGGTGTTGCTATGTAGTTGCTATGGTGTTCTGGATGGTTGAAAGAGCCACCCCCAAGTCTCAATGACATTCTGGTTTCCAAATATTGCTTAAGCCTCTCCTATATTTAAGATTTTTTCTCATTTTATTGTCCATCAAGTGAAAATCCTAAGTCTGATCGCTTATAAAAGTAATAGCCCTCTCCTCAACATGCTTCACAACTTGTCGTATGATTCATGCATGTAGCACAAATGGTGCACTGAAGTTTGATACTTAGAATTAGGGATTTGAATAAAGTATGAGCAACAGTGATAGTGAATTTTGCCTTAACATTATCTATTATGTATAATGCAACTGGTAAGGATTTTTTTGTTTGCCCTTTAAAGAGTTGGATGATTTCTCCAGTAAAACTCTAGTGCGTTTAACAGACGATTCACTTTATTTAATGGTGTCCACTGGCTCTCCATGAACAAGGTGTCCTTTATAAGCTCAGGACAACACTGACTGGAGCCTGTGCTTGTGCAGTGAAAATGCTTATTAGTCAAACAATCCCCATCGGAATAATGCCTCCGTCAGCCTGTGGTGAAGGATAACCATGCCGGTGACAATCCGGCGCCCAGGTCCTGCTGGAGATCAGGTACGAGGAAGAAAGCACTTGAATCAGTCAAGCTTGTGTTGACATCCACGTAGAAAGAAAATAAAGAACATCAGCCAAGTATTGCTCATATTTAGGGTTATTTAGACAACTTGTGAACAATAAAACAGGCACAAAAATGAAATAAGTATGTTTTAGGAGGGACTCAATCTATGTCTGGAGACTAGAATATCATAGTGACTTGAGGATGGACTTGCTAAACAGTAAACAACCACTCAGAACATCCTAACAACTTTATAGCAACCATCAAAAACACTCTAGCAAAGCCCTGGTAACCACACACAACACCCAATATTTGCACGGGCAAGCACCACTCATATTTTCTTCTGAAAAAAATGCAAAAATCTTCTTTAGAAATTTAAAATGTACAATGGAAAGTTGTTATTGACGTTCCTGTATCAAATCTACAGTAGGACCAATATTTTTTTGTACAATACCAGGCAGCAGGCATGTCCTGAAATTAGAGACATATTTAAATGCAGGAAGTGGTCCTCTTGTACCCACTTGCCTGAGCAGAATTCCAGCTGATTTTCCTAGGCTCATTCTGTTGTCTGGACGTGACTGATGGATGGTTAATGATAAAAACATTTCCATACCTGGCCTTCGTGGCCTTATTGTTCACACGAAACTGGAACATCCTGCCCTGTCTGCTGCAATCACACAGTCCGCAGCTGAGAAGCTCACTGTATCTGCCAGCTGCGCGGTGTGACGTGGAAATATGGGCCACAAACTGTCAGTGAACCTTGCAGTGAATCTTATGGTTAACCGTGCCATATGCCCCATTGTGCATGTATAAGTAATATTTTTGTTGTTTAAGCCTAACACAGAAAACGGTTTAGATTGTAAACTGATACATTTGAATTAATTCCAAGTTGGTATTTGTACATAATGTCCATTCATAGTTCTGTACATTTGGACAACATTTACTAATAAGAATGCTTTTACATACAACTTTAGAAATGTACTAATGTTTGCAAAAACTCAAAGTACTCAGAAACTTATTAAATGATGGATAAAATGTGTCAAATAATATAAGATTCTTAAAGGGATAGTTCACCCAAAAATGAAACTTCTGTCATCATTTACTCACCCTCAAGTTATTTCAAATCTGTATGAGTTTCTTTCTTCTGTTGAACACAAAAGAAGATATTTTGAAGAATGTCAGTAACCAAACAGTTGTGACTTCCATATTATGGAAGAAAAAAAAAAATACTATGGAAGACAATGGGGTCCATTAACAGTTTGGTTACCGACATACTTCAAAATATCTTCTTTTGTGTTCAACAGAAGAAAGAAACTTATACAAGTAAATGTATATGTAAATACGAGTAAATGATGACAGGATTTTCATTTTTGGGTAACTTATTTATAAATGAAATCCAGATGATGGGACTAATAAAATGTAAAGTCGGGTGGCAGCATTTAATTATTATGGAAGCTTGTTTCCGCCACAGAATAAAAAAATAAAAAAGGTAATTGTGACTTACAATTTGCGTAGAAACTTTGAAAGAACTATTACGCAGCTCTTGTCATTAAAAGATATTAGTTCATAATGACCAAGGGCTGCCAAGCACCAAGAAATGCATAAAAAAAAAGTTTTCCTAACGATCCAAGTCTTCTGAAGCTGGGTTATTATACTTTTGAAGTTTATTTTAGTATTTGTTTTTATTATATTTTCAATTTAGATTAATTTATTTTTTAAATTGTTGTTAATTTTAGTTTAGGTTAAGAGATTTTCAATTCATTTCATTTTTATTTTAGTTTTCATGTTTTAGGGCTACCAAAGTTAATGTTCTACATGGTATCATTTAAAAAGTGTTATAGTGGTATTTTCAAGAACGTTAACTATAATGATAACTATATTAGCATCCACACCAGCGGACACTATCATTCTGTTTATTCGAAGCGTGTGCTTGCCTGACACTTTAAATGCTCGAGCTCTTTAAAGCAGGATGGATTCTGATTGGCTGTCAATGTTTTTATCATTCATCAGCTGGAAAAATCGTTCTGAAAGTGATTCCAACGATGTCTTTTCTCTGTGCCGTTATCGTTATAGCTGTGGTGTGAACTCTGCTATTGTTTAAAGGTTTTTGACTGTACTAAAACATAAAAATACCATAATATGTTTATCCTCCCTATTACACTGAAAAAAATTACATTAAAGTTTTTGTTTTTTTAAAGTGACGACCAAGTGGCCAGCAGCTGACAGTGAGTTAACCACGCTTGATCAATTTAGCCTCTCAAATCAACACTTGACGTGTCTTGCCTATAATAAAATCCATAGATATAAAACACTTATGTTAGTCACAATGTTAGTTTAAACGTTTACTATCACCACAGTAAAAAGGCATTTTTGACAAGTTGAGGCAGGCTGCTGCTGCTCGCAACGGCGCCCGCAAACGAAACAGGCTATACAATCTAAACAAATAAACAAAATAAAAATAAAAAAACATGCAGTTTGTCTTACCTTTACACCTATCCGCAAAATGAATGTAAATCCGATCTTCAATTCCTGCGCTATATGCAAATTTAACAGAGTTCACGTCAACGAAAGCAACAGATATGAGCTGCATTTTATTAATCATCAGCTCATTTCAAGATCAAAGACCGCAATAGGAGAAGGAGCGACCTAAGCACTGGTAAGATCATTTAGTCTCATTAATTTTAATGAAGATGATTTTTGAGCATCTTCAGTTTCACTTGCGGCAGTTTGCGTGTTGGCTTGGTTTAGAGATACTCATTTGCGGCGATGCGTGTTGCAGTAGCGCCGTCATAACTGACTACAACATGTCATATATAACACGCTCACACGTTTATTTTTTAACAATTTGCCAGGAGTAAAATTTACATATGTGATTTAAACAGCCAGATGCATTTACACTTGTCCAGTTTCGCCTGAAATGCGTCCCAGACCAATTTCTGAATCGGTGTGTTTGAGTGAAAGAATTTCAAAAGGCATTTACTCCTGGTCTTTTCACAATCGGATAGATATCTGATCAGAGAAAACGAATGAAGTGACCAGGTGTAAAAAGGCTGTAACTCATCCAGCTCCGCTGAAGGAACGCTTGCTGCAGCAGCTGCTGGTGGGGACACTAAACACAGCGCAAACCAGTCTCGACAGTCGCGGTAGCATGGTCTCGTGTTGTTTCCACCAGCGCAGCACATCTCATTGTTTCTTTTAATTAATGAATGGCTAAAATATAAAACGAAGGAGAAGCCTAAAACAGGCCCAAAGCCCGGCCCGCGTGTGAGGTATGACGTGAAAATTGGCCCGAAGCCCGGCCCTAGGGGCGTAAATAAGTCGGGGCCTCGTCGGGTTCGGGCTAAAATGCAGGGCTCTAACGCACGCTGCCAGTTTACCCAATAGTATTTCGACACCCCAGGTTGCCAGATGGCGGAAAACACAGCGTATTGCTGCCATGGAAACCAGAACAAACTTGGTCAGAGGTCGCAGATTCTACCCGACATAAAAAGCCTCGGCATCCGTCTAAAAATCTCTATGAGCGGGAGTATTAAAACGCAGATAAATCAACTCATCAACTTACAGTGTGTGAGTCTCCTCGCCTTCCATTGTCAGTTGCGCTCGTTCCTGTTGCGTGTCCTCAAACTAGCAACCCGTGTGAGCGTGGAGTCTGAGGGGGCAGGGGCGGGGCAAACAATATTTTGAATTTGGACTGCAGTACCCATTTCAACCACTAGCTGTCATTCTTACATACAGCACCTTTAATATTGAGAACAATTTTTAGAACTGTATCTTTATTGTTATCTTTATAGTTATCGTCTTTATAGTTAACGGGCCTTTAGGCAGACAGACTGTTTTCAAAGTTTTATAATATTCCAAAATTAACTAAACAAAAACTACAGTAATGTGTGGCCATTTTTTGTCAGTTTCATTTTTTGTCAGATGTTAGATTTTTTATTTTAGATGATGAATATGTCATACGATGGCTTTGTTTAAATTCTTATGCACTGATCATTTTCACCTCCGCTAAAATATACTTTTAAGATCAAGATATGAATGTAGGTTTGAGCTTTGGGCGAGGGCTAAAATATCAATTAAAATTTAGCATCAAATTAGTTCAAATACATTAACTGTGTTATATTTAATGGCGTTAAACAGTCTCCTTCATTATATTTTTTTATAAACAGATACAGAACAAATATATTTTTGTAAACAGAGTAAATAGTAAAACAGAGTAAAAACATAAACATTTTGTAAATAGAGTTGTAAACCTTTTTACTCTAAAGTTGTTTACATTTTTAGAAGCTTTAATGTATTGATTGACATTTGTATTTATCGGTGTGTATCCAAAAAAGCATGCACAGTTACATACGATTGCCTGCAGACACTAATGAGATCATGTTAATTCATCTGCTAATCAATTAGCATTTCTTGAGTTGCTTCAAAATGCAGATAACTTTGTTTATAATCAAAGTATTCAAAAATAGGTTCAATGCAAAATGTGACAGTCAGGCTGTGAACAGATGAGGACAGTTTTAACGCTGCTCTTTTAGCTGGTGCCTGAATGCCTTGCGGTTCCCATATCCTGAGAACACCGAGCAGGGAAAGAGTTAACCACCCGGGCGCTTAATTGCACGTGACATGTGTTGGAGTGTGACAGATGTGACAGATGATGGAGATGGGGACGAAGAGGGCGTAATCTGGCCCTCGGAGCCGCGTCTTCTCCTTCTGTTAGACCTCCAGAAGCGCCTCCCTAGTGAAGACCTGAAGGTAGTAAATAACAGCTCGCCTCTCCGGCCATTATTTAAGCATCTGGTGATGGAAGGAGAGCCCTCGTGCCTCACAGAGATCCTGTCAAAATCAGCCAGCCTCAAAACTCTTCAGCAGGCTCCAAACTGCATTTCGTCTCACAGAAACTTATTCTAGATTGGGCTGACGGATTCAACATGACAAGAAATGTAACTACATTTGGTAGAATGCCCTCCCCCCTCCCACCAAAAATGCATTATCTATCACACAGGTTTTAAAATATTATTTCTTCAGAATCCAGATTTCACATTAAACGTCAAATGGCGACCCAACACGGTGCCAAAATTGTTTAACATACTCTAAAAAATGCTGGGTTGTTTCAACCCATGTTTAGGTCAAATATGGACAAACCCCACCGTGGGTTTAAATTCAATTTTTAAACTCAATAGTTGGGTTTATCCATAATTTTTGACCAAACATGGGTTGAACCAACCCAGCATTTTTTTTTAGTGTACAAAACTGAATTTCAATGGTTTCATAATCTTGGCACCCAATAATTCACCGTCCAAATTGCACACAAACCATCTTTAGCTCCATGATTGAACCCGTTTTAAAGTAGTTTGGTTTCTTTTAGCTCGTACTTTTTTTGTTTATGGCTTTCAATGACAGCATGTAACATGTCCTTGATTGTATCCGAATGCATTTGCGCCAAAATACATTTTTTGGGAGTTTTATTGGATGCCCAGTCTTTGACATCAACAACAAAATATATGGAAAATATTTTCTCCTCCTTTTTAAAAGCCTTTTTGCTATCCAATTCCGTTTAGTTGAATTTTATTATTTGCATTTAGCATCATTTTTGTCCAAATTTTGAGTCACAAACTACCAGAACCCCTAGTCTATCATAAAACTTCTGTAAGTGTAATTTTTCAGTAGTACATTTAATTTTTCAGTATGATTTAACCATAAAAGTTCTCACACAACATTTGTGTTTTACCAAAAAAAATTAAATGTTAATAATATTTGAAATACCACCTACAGAAATATATATTTCATTTATACTTTTATACTTTTTTTTTTTTTTTTTTTTAAATGATTCACTTTTATATCACTTTTAATTATTGACTCTTTCCCCGCCAGAATTTTTTTTAAAAGTTGCATTTAGCATCGTTTTCCCCCCACCTGTCAAATTTTTGGGTCACAACCCACCAGTTGAGAACCACTAGTCTATCATAATTTTGAAAATTTCCTTTCCCGTGAAAGCAGAGCCCTTATGTTTGTTTTGATGGGAGAGTACCTACTAAAGGCGGAAGATTAACATTAAGTAAATAATTACCTTTGGAAAAAAATGTGACGTGTGTGGAATCAATTTAAAACAATGGGAATACTCTTGGCGAGGTCTAGGTTGGGAGCACAAAGGTATATTTGTCTCATGGAACTGATTTACAGCCGTGTTGATAAAAATCAAACTTCCTGGAATCTTTTCAGATGTTTTGAGAAGCTTATGAGACAGCTGTCAAACTGTTTTGAAAATGGCTGATTTAGCATTATCCGCCATCACGAAAACACGACTGGGACAATATTAGTCTGGAAATAGCAACAATGTGTGTCTTTGAACGCAGTGTGTACACCGTCTATCCATTGTCAAAGAGATGAGTTATGAAACTCAGCTGCTCAAGGAAACAGCCAGGTGGGAAAAACAAAACTCTGATTGAAATTCTCTTGGGGGGCGTTAGCGTGATACATATTTGCTCTAGCATTCCTTTTGTTGTTTGGAATACCGCTGTTCAAATGCAATGACCGGTTGCATCAGTTCTAGTCAATGACTCGTTACACTTCCGCTTTTTTACATCCATGCAATAAAAACATCTGTTCATATCACAGAAGATATGAGTAACACGTTCCAGATTTCAGACAGTGGGATTTTCCATGCTAAGCTGACTAGTTGGAATGAAATCTGAGTCCTGTTTGTCTTCAGGCCACAGTATTGTATTTATACCTCTTAAAGAGCAGGTTTGTGGTTATTCAGAATTGATTTGAGTGTTTTTTTATAGAGCCCATAAAATCACAATTGGAGTGTTGTGGCTTTAAATACATGTCTGTTGGCTTTGAGGTCATCTATATGCTGTATATATGTATGACTAGCAAGTAGAAAATCATTGTTCTTGACTATATTAATCCTGTCCAAATTTCCTTTTTCAATAGGAAATGTTGGAAACTATTCTTGTCAAGTTATTTAAAGGATTTAATGGGTTAAATTCCAGTTATTTTCCTGAATGTGAAATTGATAGTAAACAGGACACAGGATGAAGACATCTAATTAGAATTTTAAAACATTTTATAAACATTATAACATTTATAAACATATAAAACATTTTTTGAAATAATATTAATAATATTTGAAATACCTCCCACCTAATTTAATTTATACTTTTATCACTTTTTTATTAACTCTTTCCCCGCCATCGTTTTTTAAAAAAGTTTCTAGCCACCGCCAACGTTTTTGATAATTTTCACAAAAGTTTCATGGCCCACAGAATATTTAGTTGTATGAATATCTGAACTTGCAATATATCAAAAGAAAGAACAGACCCTCTACTAATCCCGCTTTATTCTAGCTTCATGCATTCTTTTTTTTTTTTATTATCAACATTTGAATGTGGGTAATTTTCATAAAAAAGCAACACTTTAAGCAAAAAGCAGAGAAAATAAAATTTTTGTCAAAGACTACGTCCAGGTGGGATTCAGAGCGATGATCAAAACACAGATGGAGTAGATTGAGTCCATCAACACCCCTAAAGCTTCACACTCTTATAGCTCGTCCTGGGTCGACATTTCATTCAGTAACATTAGGCAGTTTTGATTTATATGCTGTTTAATGTTGGTGATCGCATTATTTTACACATGCATATGATTGCATATGCCATCGCTTGTTTCTGCATCTTCTTCGCATGTGTTTTTGCATGTGTTTGCGCCCCCTACCTTATAACAGTGAAAACATGGAAAGCCGGAAATTTCCATCAATGGCAGGGAAAGAGTTAGTTATGTAATACTTCAAATAAATAATAATGATAATAATATTTGTTTGTATAGCGTTAAACTTTATTTTCAGAAACAGCGTTGGACCTTTTGTGGTGCTGTATGACAAAATTAAAATCGCAGTATATGTAATTTGTCATAAATCCACTGTTATTGTCGAATTTCTTTTGAATTTCACTTCAGTAAAGTCCACTTCCTGTCCTTCCAGTTCAACTTCCTGTGGGGCCTATTTAATTCAAATTCACACTCATGATTTAAAGGTACAGCAAGCAATTTCTGAGAAACACTGTTTATGTTTGTAATCATCCCAAATAAACACACCCCTCCCTTCATTGCTCCGCCCCCAAAATGCAAATACATTACATCAACAGCATTTCTTGGTACTAGCAAAACCAATGTTACTCACGTATGGAGCAGAAAAAACACAACCTCGGCATCCATTTTCAGGCCTTCCCGCTTAGGTCTCTCCAGTGCTGTAAAGCTTTTCTAATATTAACGCAGGTCCTAAAGCTCTTGCCTGATCATAACCCTTCTTTTTCCAGTGATATTCCTCTGACCTTTTCTCTTTTGTAATGTCTCTCAGCCATCTCTCTTTCTACAGTTGTTCTTCAAATCTCCCTCTTGCTCACTCTCTCTCCTCCCCCATCATGAGTGGACACGCCCCCTACTGCTGATTGGCTACAAGTGTGTTGTGCGGCTTGGCATCAGCGTTTCTCAAAAATCACTTACTGCACCTTTAAAAGGGAGCCATTTTTTAAACACTGAATTATTCCCAGCTCTGTTAACTCTTTCCCCGCCAGGGGTTTGGTTTTAAAAAAGTTGCCAGACACCGCCAGTGTTTTTGATCATTTTCACAAAAATTTCATGGCCCCCATAACATTTTGTTGTATGAATATCTGAACATGCAATATATCAAAAGAGAGAACAGACCATCCGCTTTTAAACACACACACATGCATTCTTTTTGTATCACAACTTGAATGTGGGTAAGTTTCATAAAAAAAGCAACATTTTGAGCAAAATCACGTTTTTGTCAGACTACATTCTGATCGGATTCAGAATGATGATCAAAACATAGATCTAGATCGAGTCCATCAACACTCTAAAGCTTCACAGTCCTATAGCTCGTCTTGGGTTGACATTTCATTCAGTAACATTAGGCGGTTTTGATTTATATGCTGGTGATCACGTTATATGATTACATATGATACTGCTTGTTTCTGCAACTTCTTTGCATGTGTTTTGATCTGGAGACTCAGTACCCTTTTAGAGGTGTCATAGCGCCCCCACCATATAACAGTGAAAACCCGGAAACTTCCGTGTTTGGTGGGGAAAGAGTTAAAAAGGTGTAGATTTTGAAGTATGATCCAGGAAGAAAATTCTAAATGATGACTTGATATTTTCTTGTGATCTGGGAGGATTTTTTTGTGTACAGATATACCCTCACGGATCAACATCGGGACAAATCGATAGGAAACTAAATGATTTATTTGATAGGCCCATCAGTTCAATGTAAAACTGATCCAAAACTGTGTTTGTTACTCAAAACCACCCTGCTTTGGCTTAAATACCTTACATTTTTTTCAGCCAAGTTAATAAAAGGAGCTATGTCCCATCACTGCATATTTATGGGGAACATTTGCAGGGTACAGAGAGGGAGAATCAATTTCCCGCTCTCCCATGATAATTTATGGCTTTTCTGAGGGTTCTCTAGCCGGGAAAATGACACGTCAGGTCTATCATATTTGGAGCAGCAGTAAACCTGCCAAAGTGTAATCTCTTCAAGGCTTCTGACCCTTCTAGCACCCCCTCCAACCAACGATCATTAATAAATGAGCCCTGGAATCGCTCCAGAATGTCAATATTATTATGACAGATTTTAATATTATTATGTCTGTCTTTAATATCACTTAATCTTATAGTACATTGAGACATCCTGGCTGTCCAGGTGGAACTAGCTCTGGAACAACGTATTTTGACAAAAAATGTCTTTAGACAGAACTATAGCAAAACAAAAGATATATCAAGACTGATATATCACATGCTGGAGGTAATGCATTGCGTAATCAGATTGCTTTTTTCCAGAAATGAGTAGAGTAACATGTTACTTGTTACATTTACACTAAATTGGCTACTTTTTCAAGAAACAAATGTGTTACTTTTCCTTTTATTGCATGTTTGATTTGTTCAAGCATTGTAGGAGTTGTTGTATTACTGTACATGTGAGCATGATGTGTATCATAGTTCTAGACAGTATTTCTTGACCTTTTGATTGACCGTGACAGTTTTCTTTCAGTCCACCCTGAGATACTTGAAGAAAATAAGCAGTGGTGATTTACCATCTGTAAAAAGTAACGTAATACCAAAGACTATATATAGGAAGACGGTGTACTCCGATTACTTATGAATGGGAGAAAGTGCAACTCCCAATATGGCGAATAAGCCCCGCCTTTTAAATGAAAGAGCCAATTGTTGATTAGTAAAGTCACTGCAGCTGCCGTTGGAAGCGGTTGCTATAGAAACAGGCAGTGTTCTGAGACGGGTTTAGGATTGCGCATGCGCATTAGCTTTGTCCAGGCTGAAAAATGCATTTTTTTGCCATGATTCGAGCGTTTAGAAACTAAATTTATGAGAGATTTCATTGGTGATTTCAAATATGAAATTTATTCGTAAGCATGGCGAACAGTTTTGGAGAATTTGATGTTTTCCCATTCAAAGAGATAGGAGCTGCACTTGCATGCCCGAGAGGCGTTTCAAAGATGGCCGCCGAGTGAAATGACTTTTCTTAAAGGGACTTTGGTAATAATCAAGTCATTTTTATTTGTAGTACTTTTCACAATTTCAGATTGTTTTAAAGCAGCTTTACAGAAAATGATGATTATAATGTTTAATATCTCAATATCTTAATGCCTTCTAGTTGCATTTAGCCGATTAGAGCTGTGCAATAATAGTATACATTTGTGCAACAATATAAAAAAAATCAAGCAGTTGAGATTTGCTCTATATTATATATCACTTTTTATGTTAGTATACTGTATGTGTGCGGGTAAAGTTGGATATATATAACTTTCCATATATTTACATCGTGCAAAACTTTACATAGTTTTGCTATATATTATATATCACTTTTTATGTTATATTTTAATGTTATGGTATGTATATGGGTAAAGTTGGATATACTTTACATAGTAGTAGTTTGGAGTTATTAGTAGTTGTAGAAGTAGTAATGCAACAATTTTCTCCTTTTTAAAATAAGAATTTTGCAATATAGTCATTTTCCCCCGTAAAGAGTAGTCACACAATTAGTTTTGTAGGACTGTATTATAATGTGGTACTTTTAAAAATGATGTTCCCAGCACTGACAGCAACAGTCATCTTCATGTTCTGGCTCTTTCAGAATCTGATACTTTAAGCCTTAAAATCTGACCTTGGGATGTATTTGTATCATGCCAAAAACTGTCTCCCCCAGCAACATGAAATGTGTCCATCCAGATGGTTTTGTGCAGCATCATCTTGCTAATTGCCTGTGATGCCATCAAAAAGATGTAGTCGACCTGACAGGCAGATGAAACGAGAAGAGAGCAAGACTGAGACATGATGGACCAAGAGAGCAGAGCATGCAATAAGAGCCATAACAACATGGTTTCATCTTCTTAATTATTAGCTCAGATAGCATCATGATCATATTGCTGTCACTCCTCATTTGTTTTTGTTTTTGATTTTTGGACGTTTTATTTATTTTTGTGACCAGGCCAACTTATCACAATGTTGCAAAGCAGTAACCGGGGATCATTTATTTTTAATGTATTAGGCCTGTTTCACACCACACATGAAAGCATTGCATATTTATTTAATTAATATTTAAAAGTTACAATATTCACATGGAAAGTTTAAGCAGCAGTACACTTCAAGTAAAGTGTACTTCAGATTCAAGTGTTTGAGCTACAGTATTTGAGTAAATTATTGCCTTGCATAGCATGCTGTTATCAGCAACAAAAAGTGCTTATTTTTTATTTATTTATTTTTGTAATATAGACCTTTATAGCTTATATTCAGTAAGTCTGACTGAATCAACCCAATTTTTAGGTTTGGTTCCATTTATGGGTGAATTATTTACCATTTGGATGTAAATAAATGTGATTCCTTCTCATGCACACTTGATTTAATGATAATCAAGTCAATTTAATGATCAAAGTAATTTAATTTAAATAAAATTAAATAGAAACGTTATTAAATGTTAAATATTTGACAGTTACTTGGGTATAATGGTGTCAATTAAAAAAGTAACTTATTTACTTACTTGACCTTCAAAAACGAACGTGCTTACATAAAACTCATTACTTGTAATGAATTACACCCAATACTAGTTCACCTACACTGTAAAAATATTTTTACAGAAAAAAAAAACTGGCAGCAAATGTATACATATTTACAGTACAACCAGTAAATTTTACAATTTAAGACTAATTTACAAAATAAATAAACCATTATACCCAACAGCCCTTTTTTTGCTGAATTAGCAAGGCAGTGCTGCTACTAAAATCCGTTTTCTACTTTTAGCATACACTGACATCCACCATAATCACACTAGCGGTAAAAAGAAAACCCACATGATGAATCAAAGTTCATCACAAGTAGCTTTTCCACAAGCTGATGTGAATACTAATATATGGAAGGTGCACACAGTGTCATGCACACAAATGCAAAACACCATCATGGTAACAAACATGACACTAAAATAATGCAATAAACATTATTTAGCATATATTATTTAACAACATAAGATGTAACATAAAACCCTAATGTACATAACCGATAAGAGAAAACTAAGAAGAAACAATTATTCAAATTAAAAACCATCAATGTCACACAGGAAATTCTGGAAATGTCAGTTTTTCACTGTAAATTAAACAGTAAAAAAACAAGTTGATTTGTTCTTTTTACTTACAAAAATGGTACATTTAACAGTAAGTTAGTAGGTTTTCTCTGTATATATTACAGGAACTTACTGTTAAAGGGGTCCTATTATGCTTTTCTACTTTTTCAACTTTAGTTAGTGTGTAATGTTGCTGTTTGAGTATAAAAAATATCTGCAAGGTTACAAAGTTCAAAATCACTCCAAATCGAGGTATTTTATTTAACAGAATCCACTTTCCAAGAACTACAACAAACGACTCGTTTGGACTACGACGCTATTTTTCCGGATCTTATGAAGTCAAAATGTTCCTCATTTAAATAATCTCCTCCCACAGAATATGGAAAAAAAGAGACAAGGCCTGGTTGCGCTGCATTAGAGAAGACAGTGTTGTCGTTGTGTCAGAGACGCTGTTTTTTCCAGCCCGTTTCCAAAACTCATTTGTTTGACCTTCCTAAGGCTGATGAACTTAGTGGTTAAAATTTATTTTAAACACTGTTCCTGAACATTATAACCCCAATGTTATCTGTGCACTGCACATTTTATGGAGAACAGCTTGTTTGCTGTTGCTTTTGTAAGCTCTCGCTTTTGTAAGACAGTTCACCGCTCCTTAGGAAAATTAACCATGGTTTTGTGATCGATTACTGTTTGTATTACCATAGTTTTCTGACAATTATTATGATTAAATTGTGGATAACATTGTATCTATAATGTATAATGAAATTGCAAAAAACATACCACTCTGAAACGTCCTGTGAAATCTGTGCTTGCAAAGTCTGTGCATCAGGCTCAAATTGGTTTGAAATTGACACCATCTGTAATGTTTACACTAGAGAAGAACTCGCAGTTATGGAGGGGTGGGACATTTCCCGAACAGCGGTGCCAATCACGACACACTGGGCCAGCTAACCAATCACAGCACATTTCGTGTTTCGGAAGGAGGGGCTTCATCGAAATCGGCATGTTCGATCAGACTGGGGAGAGAAGTGCTGTATGTAAAATATGTGAAAAATAATCCGTTTTTTTGAACAATCAAGCATTAAAACATATTCTAGCATACCCCAAAAACAAAATCATGACTTCGTAAAAGGGCATAATAGACCCCTATAACCAATTTAACAGGTTTTTACTGTCACATTTTTACAGTCTTTTACTGTTAAAATTACAAATCATCTTTTACAGTGCAGCATGACCAGCTGAAAAGTGACCAAAACATCCCTAAAACAGGTAAAACAGACCCTAACCAGTTTGTCCAGACTGGGAGATCAGTAAACCACAGCAGAAACGACTACTGAATTGTGATTTGTGAATTGCGATTTAATCTTTATGAAACATCTACGTTGAATGTGTTTTTTAAGTGGAAAGGGAACAATTATTGTGCCTTCTTAGACTTAAAACTATAAAATCTCTACCATTATTTATTTGTTGCCCTACAAACACCAGTGTTATCATGAATATACTATTATAGTTTTTGTTAATATTTTTTTTTTTACAATTTTAGTAATTTTGTGTTTTTGTGAATTTTATTAGTTTTTGCTTTTTTTAAATAAAAAAAAAAAAGTCTACATAGTTTTAATACAGTGGGGAGAACAAGTATTTGATACACTGCCGATTTTGCAGGTTTGCCCACTTACAAAGCATGTAGAAGTCTGTAATTTTTATCATAGATACTCTTCAACTGTGAGAGACGGAAAAATCCAGAAAATCACATTGTATGATTTTTAAGTAATTAATTTGCATTTTATTGCATGACATAAGTATTTGATACATCAGAAAAGCAGAACTTAATATTTGGTACAGAAACCATTGTTTGCAATTACAGAGATCATACGTTTCTTGTAGTTCTTGACCAGGTTTGCACACACTGCAGCAGGGATTTTGGCCCACTCCTCCATACAGACCTTCTCCAGATCCTTCAGGTTTCAGGGCTGTCGCTGGGCAATACGGACTTTCAGCTCCCTCCAAAGATTTTCTATTGGGTTCAGGTCTGGAGACTGGCTAGGCCACTCCAGGACCTTGAGATGCTTCTTACGGAGCCACTCCTTAGTTGCCCTGGCTGTGTGTTTCAGGTCGTTGTCATGCTGGAAGACCCAGCCACGACCCATCTTCAATGCTCTTACTGAGGGAAGGAGGTTGTTGGCCAAGATCTCGCGATACATGGCCCCATCCATCCTCCCCTCAATACGGTGCAGTCGTCCTGTCCCCTTTGCAGAAAAGCATCCCCAAAGAATGATGTTTCCACCTCCATGCTTCACGGTTGGGATGGTGTTCTTGGGGTTGTACTCATCCTTCTTCTTCCTCCAAACACGGCGAGTGGAGTTTAGACCAAAAAGCTCTATTTTTGTCTCATCAGACCACATGACCTTCTCCCATTCCTCCTCTGGATCATCCAGATGGTCATTGGCAAACTTCAGACGGGCCTGGACATGCGCTGGCTTGAGCAGGGGGACCTTGCGTGGGCTGCAGGATTTTAATCCATGATGGCGTAGTGTGTTACTAATGGTTTTCTTTGAGACTGTGGTCCCAGCTCTCTTCAGGTCATTGACCAGGTCCTGCCGTGTAGTTCTGGGCTGATCCCTAACCTTCCTCATGATCATTGATGCCCCACGAGGTGAGATCTTGCATGGTGCCCCAGACCGAGGGAGATTGACCGTCATCTTGAACTTCTTTCATTTTCTAATAATTGCGCCAACAGTTGTTGCCTTCTCACCAAGCTGCTTGCCTATTGTCCTGTAGCCCATCCCAGCCTTGTGCAGGTCTACAATTTTATCCCTGATGTCCTTACACAGCTCTCTGGTCTTGGCCATTGTGGAGAGGTTGGAGTCTGTTTGATTGAGTATGTGGACAGGTGTCTTTTATACAGGTAACGAGTTCAAACAGGTGCAGTTAATACAGGTAATGAGTGGAGAACAGGAGGGCTTGCTGGTTGGTAGGTGATCAAATGCTTATGTCAAATTAATTATTTAAAAATCATACAATGTGATTTTCTGGATTTTTGTGTTAGATTCCGTCTCTCACAGTTGAAGTGTACCTATGATAAAAATTACAGACCTCTACATGCTTTGTAAGTAGGAAAACCTGCAAAATCGGCAGTGTATCAAATACTTGTTCTCCCCACTGTAGGTTTTAGTTTTTACTTTTTGAGTTTTTGAGGAGGCAACTTAAGGTTTTTTAACCTTATTTTATTTCAGTTCATTATTTTTTTATTTCAAGTAATGAAAAGCTTTTAGTTAACGATAATAACCCTGACAAATACTGATATTTGCTATTCAAATCTAGCTAACAGCCTGCCATCGCCTCATTTACATTAACATCTTCATTTGAATAACTAAAAATCATACTTTCCTCATAATCTTCCTCCAGCGCCATCGTCATTATCGCTATCACCATCTTGACCAGAACGTTGCTTTGCTACAAAAAGAGTGAACTCGCTCCGAGGAACTTGAATACAGCCGTAGGTCTTGTAGATCTAGCAGTCATTTAAGGTTAAGAGACAGAAAATGGCACTCTCAGAACTGAGCTTCCTGGAAGGTTTGACGCGTGAAGAGACTCCTCGTGTTGTCTCTGCGTCTGAATTCAGAGGAAGATCCAACATATGACACAAGCGGTGGTGGCGGGCCGCGAGTGGCATGTGCTAAAGCGCATTATGGTTATTGCCGGAATAAAGGTCACATTGTTGCGTGTTATAAACGAGAGGGGACAGCTCCAGCAGTCATGCAGTGTCAAGTGTGAGTCGCAGTGAAGGAAAATCCCAGCAGATCTTTCAGGACTTGCAGGACTTCTCTCATTCCTGCTGATTAGTACAAACTTAATCATCAGATGTGCATCTCTCGTCATCATGAAATGTGACACTGATGAACATGAATACATGTTTAAAACCTTAAAGCCAACATGACATCAAAACAGACCCTATATTCACATTTCTTTTCTATTGCAAGGAATTCAAAATGTCGAGTTTGACATTAAAAGATTTAGACTTTTAATAGCATCAGCTTTTTGCTATGTTTTATGAACAATTCTCTTCATGTTATTATAATATATCCATTTGGAAACCACATGCAGACAGGGGCCATGTCTAGTAGTTCGTCTGGTTTGAATTACAAAGAAAGAAGAGCTTGTTGATAAACTACTGAATTCACTTTCTCATTAATGTGATTTTTTACAATATTTGACCATAACCCATTTACATTGCATCTACGAAATCAAACATTATGAGATTAAATGCAGACCTTGGGAAATGTTAAGTATCTCAGTTATGTAGTTTGAGTCATTATGAATAATCGCCATAGGATCTAGGTTGTAATTTCTTTTAGATGACATTTTGTAATGTGTCAATGTAGCAAGCAAATCAATTTCATGGTCATATAATGAATGGAATATTAAAGGGATAGTTCACCCAAAAATGAAAATTCTGTCATCATTTACTCACCCTCATGTCGTTTCAAACGCGTAAGATCTTTTTGATGAAATCTGAGAGCTTCTGTCCCTCCATTGACAGCTACACAACTGACACTGACACGAGAATGAACCTCATTGTTTCTTGCAGAAGCTCAAACGTGCTGCGTAACACGAGAATGAACCCCATTGGTTCTTGCGGAAGCTCAAACGTGCTGCGTAACACGAGAATGAACCTCATTGGTTCTTGCGGAAGCTCAAACGTGCTGCGTAACACAAGAATGAACCTCATTGGTTCTTGTAGAAGCTCAAACGGGCTGCGTAACACGAGAATGAACCTCAGTGGTTCTTGTAGAAGCTCAAACGGGCTGCGTAACACGAGAATGAACCTCAGTGGTTCTTGCAGAAGCTCAAACGTGATGCGTAACACAAGAATGAACCTCATTGGTTCTTAAGGAATCTCAAACATGCTGCGTAACACGAGAATGAACCTCATTGGTTCTTAAGGAATCTCAAACGTGCTGCGTAACACAAGAATGAACCTCATTGGTTCTTGCGGAAGCTCAAACGTGCTGCGTAACACCAGAATGAACCTCATTGGTTCTTGCGGAAGCTCAAACATGCTGCGTAACACAAGAATGAACCTCATTGGTTCTTAAGGAATCTCAAACGTGCTGCTTAACACGAGAATGAACCTCCTCATTGGTTCTCGCATGTCAAATAAAATAAATAGATAAAATGTTTCAATATATCTTTTTGGACTGGGGAGGAAGTTTTGAGTTCTAAAAGTTTTTTTTAATAGTACAGTAAACTTTTTATCTCAATAGATCAAGAAACATTTTTATTCCTTGTTTGACTTCATCTACAAATTCTTTCTGTTAGAGTATCTCTAGTATAGTAGTTTTAGTAATTGAGTAATCATCTTAGTATATACATTGTAATTTCTTTGTAGATTAAACTCTTCTCAACCTCATGACTAAGACCTGCTGTTGTGCATGAACCAGTGCACAACATGTATAAGATGTACAAAGGTCAAAAATATTCCGTGTGTAGTAAATGTTCACCATTTCAGAGAAAAGAAAAATTAGACTAACATGGCACATATTAAAAAAATGATTTTGGTTCTTTATTGTAGTGATTTGGTTGTTTTTTCATTTACTAATGGCAGGAAGTATTATAGTTAAACTGTGCGGTTTCTCTCATCAGACCCACATCGATTACATAAACCATAACAGTTCATCTAAAAACATTTGACAGACATAAGTGTGTGTTGTGTGTGGAGAGGTGCATGTTGTAAAGGAAAAACTGTTTAAAAAAAAACTGTAACACCTGTATTGCTTATACTGGTTGTTAAGCATTGGAATAAGATTTTGTGCAATATGCATAACCAAATGCTGGAATAATGAGCCATCTGCATGTGTGGTCCCCTCCTCGGAGATGCCAAGAACAGCACCATCTGTGATACAGCTACCAGCTGTTTTCTTTCTTATTACATGTTTATTAAAAGCCAGAGTTGTCCTCCTAAAAAAGGAGGGAAAAGAGACTCTGAATATGGGTGGCAATCTACTCCATCACCTTTAAAAGGAAATGGCTTTCAGACTTTTCTCAGCTGTTCTCGAATGAACGTACATGTGTCATCAGAACATAAACAATGGATCTTGCAATTAATATGCTGGAAAAAATTTGTGGTTTATGCTATTATAAGATTAAATGTCGGTAAAGCAAAGATAAAAATCAGATTGAGCAACAGTGTTGTGACACATAACCGCAAAAATGGCTTTGTTAACTTTTCAGATGAAAACGTCTTTGGAAAAGTTATGAAATGGGATTCTTTGACTCTTAAAGGGATAGTTACCCAAAATGAAAATTACCCCATGATTTACTCACCCTCAAGCCATCCTAGATGTATATGATATTCTACTTTCTGATGAGCACAATTAGAGTTATATTAAAAAAAAGGTCCTGGCTAATCCAAGCTTTGTAATGGCAGTAAATGGCAGCCCAAAATTTGAAGACCAAAAAAGTGCATCCATCATTATAAAAGTACTCCACACGGCTCCAGGGGGTTAATAAAGGCCTTCTGAAGCGAAGCGATACGTTTGTGTAAGAACAATATCCATATTTAACACGTTATGAAGTAAAAATATCTAGCTTCCGGCGTATTCAACTTACAAAGAAAATGTAGCGCCTCTCGCAGTTCAAAATGCTTACGCTACGTCTGATGTCATTGTCGCGCTAGTTTTTTCGTAAGTTGAATACAGAAGGCGGTCCACCGGAAGCTAGATGTTTTACTTTATAACATTAAATACGGATATTTTTCTTACAAAAACCCATGTATTCGCTTCAGAAGGCCTTTATTAACCCCCCAGAGCCGTGTGGAGTATGTTTATAATGGATGGATGCACTTTTTTGGTCTTCAAATTTTGGGCTGCCATTCACTGCCATTATAAAGCTTGGACGAGCCAGGACATATTTTAATATAACTCCGATTGTGTTTGTTTGAAAGAAGAAAGTCACATACACCTAGGATGGCTTGAGGGTGAGTAAATCATGGGGTAATTTTCATTTTTGGGTGAACTATCCCTTTAAGGCCCGTTCACACCAAAGAACGATAACTATAACGATAAAGACAGTTCTAAAAAATAGTCCACACCACAACTGTAACGATAACGGCACAGATAAACGATATTGTTGGAATCACTTTTCAGAAAAAAAAATTTCTAGCTATTAAACGATAGAAACATTAGCCAAGTTTCCATCCACTTTTTCTACTGTTTTGTTATCGACAAAGTGAATATGCGTTAAAAAAAGATTGCACAATTTGCTGTCTCCAGCCTGTTTTCATCCAATTGGCCTTTTACAGATAAAATGGTGTGGGTAATGACGTCATCCCTAAAAAAAATGCATTGTCGCATAATTTTTCTTGTATCGCTAAAAAAATCTGCCTTCAAGTCGTTTCCATACATAATTTCACATATATCGCAAATTATATCGCATCTTTCGTATCCCAGATATTTGTAAAATGCAGAGAGTATTGAGAAGATTGAAATTTACAGTGGGGAGAACAGTTATTTGATACACTGCCGATTTTGCAGGTTTGCCCACTTACAAAGCATGTAGAAGTCTGTAATTTTTATCATAGGTACTCTTCAACTGTGAGAGACAGAATCTAAAACAAAAATCCAGAAAATCACATTGTATGATTTTTAAGTAATTAATTTGCATTTTATTGCATGACATAAGTATTTGATACATCAGAAAAGCAGAACTTAATATTTGGTACAGAAACCTTTGTTTGCAATTACAGAGATCATACGTTTCCTGTAGTTCTTGACCAGGTTTGCACACACTGCAGCAGGGATTTTGGCCCACTCCTCCATACAGACCTTCTCCAGATCCTTCAGGTTTCGGGGCTGTCGCTGGTCAATACGGACTTTCAGCTCCCTCCAAAGATTTTCTATTGGGTTCAGGTCTGGAGACTGGCTAGGCCACTCCAGGACCTTGAGATGCTTCTTACGGAGCCACTCCTTAGTTGCCCTGGCTGTGTGTTTCGGGTCGTTGTCATGCTGGAAGACCCAGCCACGACCCATCTTCAATGCTTTTACTGAGAGATCTCGCGATACATGGCCCCATCCATCCTCCCCTCAATACGGTGCAGTCGTCCTGTCCCCTTTGCAGAAAAGCATCCCCAAAGAATGATGTTTCCACCTCCATGCTTCACGGATGGGATGGTGTTCTTGGGGTTGTACTCATCCTTCTTCTTCCTCCAAACACGGCGAGTGGAGTTTAGACCAAAAAGCTCGATTTTTGTCTCATCAGACAACATGACCTTCTCCCATTCCTCCTCTGGATCATCCAAATGGTCATTGGCAAACTTCAGACGGGCCTGAACATGCGCTGGCTTGAGCAGGGGGACCTTGTGTGCGCTGCAGGATTTTAATCCATGACGGCGTAGTGTGTTACTAATGGTTTTCTTTGAGACTGTGGTCCCAGCTCTCTTCAGGTCATTGACCAGGTCCTGCCGTGTAGTTCTGGGCTGATCCCTCACCTTCCTCATGATCATTGATGCCCCACGAGGTGAGATCTTGCATGGTGCCCCAGACCGAGGGAGATTGACCGTCATCTTGAACTTCTTCCATTTTCTAATAATTGCGCCAACAGTTGTTGCCTTCTCACCAAGCTGCTTGCCTATTGTCCTGTAGCCCATCCCAGCCTTGTGCAGGTCTACAATTTTATCCCTGCTGTCCTTACACAGCTCTCTGGTCTTGGCCATTGTGGAGAGGTTTGAGTCTGTCTGTTTGATTGAGTGTGTGGACAGGTGTCTTTTATACAGGTAACGAGTTCAAACAGGTGCAGTTAATACAGGTAATGAGTGGAGAACAGGAGGGCTTCTTAAAGAAAAACTAACAGGTCTGTGAGAGCAGGAATTCTTACTGGTTGGTAGGTGATCAAATACTTATGTCATGCAATAAAATGCAAATTCATTATTTAAAAATCATACAATGTGATTTTCTGGATTTTTGTTTTAGATTCCGTCTCTCACATTTGAAGTGTACCTATGATAAAAATTACAGACCTCTACATGCTTTGTAAGTAGGAAAACCTGCAAAATCGGCAGTGTATCAAATACTTGTTCTCCCCACTGTACTTACTATTTTCAGAATTTACTAAATGATGAAATATTAATCAGAAGATCACGGAGAAGTGGGACAGTTTGTCTGACAGGACTGCATGAACTGCCTTTATGACGAAGCCCATGGGTGTGGACACAGAGCAGCTCAATTGTCCTGTATGCAACATTTTAGTATCTATAAAAAGATTGGTACAGTAAAATGTCTATCAAGCCAGTCACGGTTTGACATGGCCGAGAACGCATGTCAGATCATTCAAACCAAAAGAAGTTATTCGTTCTGGTTTCAGAGTTCAATAACATCAAATCGCTACTATTGTCTTTCTCAGAGACAGATGCAGCTGTAACCTAAACGTTTTATTTGTGTAACCTATATTTAACTGTTTTTAAATAGTCTTGCTTAACTGATGCCGTCAGGTCAATTCCAAAATTCGTTTAGAGCTTTTTGGATTCAACCGACTTAATTTTTTCTTTATTTGTTTGAGATAAAATTATTTTACATATTAATAAATTGTATTTATAAAATTATTTTATTAACAAGTGTCATGTTTGTGATTTTCATTTGTCAAGTAGCCAGATCCTGCCCATGAAATCGTGGTTTTATGGTATTCATTTTATTTAGTCAGATACAGACGTAACATGTTGTGTATTTTACCTTTCTTTGTGTCAGTATTAGAAACTCCAACAGCCTTCCTTCGTTTGACAGATGCCACATTTTTATTTTTGACGGGCTGCAGAGATTTTCAAGGTGCTATTTTCTTCATCCATTTTGAAACAAAACTTTATTATATTATTAAATTGTAGGCCCTATACATAAAATATTTTTTATTAACAAGTGTCATGTTTTTTTACGTTATAAACAGATCAATACTTTATCAAGCAATATTCAGAAACGGGTTAGCTATTATTCTTCTGATGAAGTTTTATTAGATTGTAAAAAAACACAAAATTACAAAAATAAGGATGAATGATGTTTGAGAGGTAACACGTCTTATTCTTACCAATAGTAATAAAATAATTTAATAAGCACTTTAATAATATGATTATAATAGATTTAGTGTGCCTTTGAGCAAAGTTAAACGGAAAAAAATTGTCGACATTTGCAAAAAATGATCGATAATTGGCATTTCCATCAGGTATATCAGTAAACATTTTGATGCGCTAAACCTTTTTTCGCAAAAAAAATCCTTGGATGGAAACCTGGCTACTGACAGCCAATCAGAATCGAGTATTTAAAGCTCGAGTATCGAGTATTTAGTATTTAAAGCGGCAGACGACAAAACTGCAGAACACAGTCCGCTGGCGTGGGCGCTAATACAGTTATCACTATTGATATCGTTAAAGTTAACGGTTTGTTGGCACAAACACATTCTCTTCTAATACGATCACTGTTGTGGACATTAGGTTATTTGCTCACACTTTAGTTTAGGTTCCAATTCTTACTATTAACTAACTAGTTTACTGCTTATTAATAGTTAGTAAGGTACTTATTATGTTAAGGTATTGGGTAGGATTAAGGGATGTAGAATATGGTCATGCAAAATAAGGCATTAATATGTGCTTTATAAGTACTAATAAACAGCCAATATCCTAGTAATATGCATGCTAATAAGCAACTAGTTAGAATTAGACCCTAAACTAAATTGTTACCGGTAATTCTGAAACCACAAATTGCAGCATCTTAGTCAACATGAAATTGTTTTACTTCAGTATGTGTGACACATTTCTGAGGGTATTCAATGCGAAAAATATTTATTGGATCATGAAAAGTGTCTCTATATGACAGGCAATAAGAGAGATTCAATTTATGTCAGTCGAAAAAGAAAGTCGTTTCAGAGGCCAATCAAGTTACATTTCGATGAACACAAAGACAAACATTTGTTTTCTTTAGAATGTGCATCGTTCAAAACAACTAGACAAATGGATTAATAAAACAGTAACTCTATAGTAAGTACATGTAGTTCATCAATATTACTCAGTACTTAGAGTAAGTGCAGTGTAACTAAGTCACCTTAAAATAAAGTGTAACCTTTTTTTCTTCCTTTTGGAGGGGTGAATATTGTTGAATGTTTCACTTAATGCATGTAAATGGGTTGCAAATGCAGTTTTATGCTCTTTTGTTGTTGTTTCATTATTTCAGAAGTCAAGGTGGAACGTACGGAGGCCCTCAAGGGACATGGTGATGGAAAAAAAATATGAAATGGGAGAAAAAAAAAATCATAGTTAGATGCTTTTGCGTTTCCTCAAAATGTTTGTGGTCCCCCGAGAATCTTTGTATTCGCTAAAAGCATTGAAATATATATATATATATATATTTTTTTTTTTACTCCCATCATATTTTTTTCGTCACCATGTCCCTTAAGGGGCTCTGTAGGAACGCCCTTTTTTCACGATTTTAATCATAATCATATCTAATGAATGATTAGTATTATCATAATAAATGATTAATTATTCTCATAATTGTATATATGAATATAATATTTATGTGGGCTTTTTTTGGGGGGGGGGAATTAAATGGGCTGCAAATGCTGTTTAATGTTGAAGATACACTTTTTTATTTTTTTAACCATATTGTGTATTCACTCTTCTATAGTCATCATAACGTCTCATTTGATTCAGGCTGTACAACATCACAGTTTTCATGTTTCCTCAACTAGAAGATCTTTAGTCAGTCTGTAAAACTGCAATCAGCATGCAGTAGCAGTGGGGAAACTACAAGTTTCATCATTTAAAGTAGTTACGCAACAGCCACGCTACCATTTCATAAAGTACTTTCTCAATGCATCCTGAACACATCCTAGGAAAGTACTCCTGATTCACTTGTACATATTGTATGCATAGTAGGGGTGTAACAGTACATGTATTCGTCCCGAACCGTCACGGTTGCATACAGTCAGATGACGAATACAGTCAGTCACATGCAATCCACACTCCAATCCAGAAGGGGGAGCATGCAGTAATGCAACGCTGACCGCCACAACAGGTAAAAGAGCAGACGTAGAGACGATAAAGTATGTACTGTTTTTGTGAAGAAAAAGTACATACTTTTGAGTGTGTAGCAAAAGAGTAGGCAAACTTTGGGACATTTACTACTTGGTCATAATTACTTATTTAACAAACCGCTCTGTCTGTTAGTTATGTGCATCCTGCCACCGTTTAAACTGCCCTGTCAATCATCTAGCCACAGTTAAAATCCTCCACATTCAATTTAATGTAATTTTCTACCATATCGGAGAGAAATGTAGTAGCACGTTGGTCAAGGGTCTGGAGAACTCCCCTTGTGTGTTTGCATTTTGCTTAATGATGCATTTAAAAGTTAATGACCTAACATATCTTTACAAAAGTTCACAATGTTGTTGCAGATGAAATATAATGTGGATAACATTGAATCAATATCTTTTCGTCGGATTAGATATGGGTTATTAATCACTCAAACCCCTTTATAACCTTTCTGCTTAACCGTCGGACTCGCACATCCGTCATGTTTGTAGTTTTTTAACACTTTTTATTTGTGTTTGTAGTTCTAATCGAATCCTCGTCCAACGCACAATGGGTTGTGGGCAATGTTAGCCGTTAGAGTGTGCACGATCTGCATTTCGGATTCTAACCGGGAAAAGTAGACCATCCAGGTATCTTTGGAATACTCTTTTCAACATACTATGATTTGGGACACACTAATTCTCATTTCGAATACTATTTAGGATGGATAGTATGCGAATTGGGGCGCAGCACAAGAGTTCAGATGGCACGCAAGAGCTTGCTAGTAGCTTATATGATGAGTTTCAATAAATTTTGTGACGCGGTCCACAAACTTCACAGAAAAAAAAAAGAGACGGCAGAAAGCGGCATCCTGGATGTTTTCTTTTTTTTTTTGTTTACAAAAGCACAATGTTTTGTTTTTATTGTGAGTGTTTACAAATAAAACAGACTCTATACAGTTTGAATGATGTCTTACTCTGATCTGTATGACCATAATTTATGCCATAAATGTCATAAATGCTTAAAAGTATTTAAGTTTCTCGCTCATCTTTCTGTGATTTCTTGAAAAGCGTAATATTGTACTTTGTGCATCCGCCATTGCCTCTCACGCGCAAAGAAAACAAAAACATTTTGTAGCTGATTGTGACAAAATACCTTGTTTTTTATAAGCCCTACAAAAAAATATGACATATGCAAGACTGCATTCAGTTTACTTCTTAGTGCTTACTCTCATCCTTTCCTCGGGTCATTTTGACCCGAAACTCATTTTTTTTTAATATAGAGTTTATCGGAGTGGTCCAAGAACCTAAGACTTTTGTCGCACTTGAACTACGAATGCACAAAAAATTCACTGGATTCGAGGAGTTTTGTGGTTGAAATTTAAAAAAGTAACAGTTTGTCAATTTGACCCCCATAGGAATGAATGGATTGCGAGGAATGCTTCAGTATACATGGAAAAACCTAAAAATGCTAAAATTACCAAAAAATGATTTTATAATGTCTACATGTGTATCTGAATGCATTCTGAAGAGAAATGACTTTAGGACCCAGCGGAAAAGGTCATTTGCTCCATATAGGGACATCTAGTGGCAAGAGATGAAATATCACGTTATATTATCTTTTTTCCACAAGAGGTCGGCAGAGACACCCAATGTAAGATATTTTGAGCTGAATTAAAAGGGTTATGCATGAAATTGACTTATTCTGAATTGAAGTTTAATAGACGTAAAGAATGTGCTTAAATTACTATTTATTTATAAAAAATTGATCAAATCTAGTAATTTAAAGGTAAATAAAATGAAAAATAAAAAAAATTGCATTAAAAAATAGAAAAAAAATATTATCAAAATGAAATAAAATAAGCTTTATGGACAAAAAAAAAAAAAAGTATCTTTTTAGGGCTTCGGGTCATTTTGACCCGCGAGGGAAGGATTTGTTACAAAGTGTGAGGGAAGGATGAGGGTTAATGCACTAAAGGAGGCTGTACTGTACCAACTACACTGTAACATTTTTATGATCACATATATTTTTACATTACTTTAACTCATCAAAATAAGTTGAGCAATTTTCAGCTTGATTTTATAAGTTTATAAGATTCAACTCATTTTTTTAAAAGTCAGTTTAATGTAATTTAAGTTGAAATGACTTGAACAGCCAAGTTGATTGTACTTAAATGTAAGGCAGCAACTTTTTTTACTGTGTAGGGGACTAAATGCCGCTAGGTGGAACAAACTGTAATTTGTACTACTGTCTATTCATAATAAATGAAAAGAAATCTAGCATTGGGTATTTGTTGCTTTTTCCTGTTGTACCAAACTCGTATCGAACCGTGACCCCAAAACCGAGGTACGCACCGAACCGTGACTTCTGTATACTGCTACACTCCTAATGTATATGTATGTTTCTGGAGTTTTTCAAAAAGTGAAGGCACGTTTTTTCCAATGAGCCTGTGTTAGGTTCTCATCAAGTTTTCACGTTTCCCCCAACAAGAGTATCTTTAAAATGCTTTGCTTCCAGCCAAAGCATAAAACTGTAATCGGCATGCAATCGACTGAACACAAACCGTCCCTTTTTGCTCAGCAAGTGTTCTGAATGCTTCCTGTCAGATCAGAACCCCTCTGATCCGGTTTGGCAGAACTGCAGACCACCCTCTGCAGCTGTCAACAGATTTCAAAAACTCTGAGCTCGGACTCTGAAGTGGCAGTGACACATTCCAGCTTTTGATGGACACAGAGGAGCAGTTCTGGAAACATCCATCAGCATTCACATCCGCACACGTAAGCTGACAGGTCAGGTCTGGACAGACAGTGACAAACCTGGGTTGGACGCGCTGTCGCCGTGGACCACGGCTGTGCTGAGGAGGAAGTGACAGGTCGGGCTCGGGCCTGGGTCGAAACTCAGATGTGTGTGCGCGCGTGTCCTCGTTCGAATAAATACGCAAACAAGCATCTATCATTCTTAGATGATGAGCAGTCAGATCTTGGTGGGCCGTTGTGACAGGAGCAGGACCCTGGTCTGAATGTCATCTGTTTTCAATCACACGCTCAGTATTTGACACTTGACACTTGGTCTTGCTCAGCCTAGATCATATTTGATTTGTCAAAACATTGCAAATGTCTTTATGAGAAGTCAGGTCTGTTTTGTTGCCGAACTAAAGTTTTGTATTTGTATTATTTCAATGATACCTTCTGTTTGGCAACACTTTATTTCGATGGTCTCCTTTAGACATTCTGTTGACTGAGTTATGTTGCACCTACATATTAGTAGATTGTCTGCTTAATATCTGGTAACACTTTATTTTGATGCTCCTCAACAGACATTTTACTGAATATAAGTAACTGCATGTACATGTCAACTTATTCTACTAACCCTAACTGTCTACTAATACTCAACTACTACTCTAATGAAAGTTAGTAGACATGTAGGTACAACGTGACTCATAGTAGAATGTCTAAAGGGGACAATCGGGATAAAGTGTAAACTTCTGTTTTTATTTTAAAGGGATAGTTTATCCAAAAAAAAAAATCTTTCATTTATTTACTCTCGTGTTGATTTAAACCTGCATGACTTAATTTTTCTGAAAAAGATTTACATTGTTGAATTTTTTTAAATGACATGCAACAACACATCGTGGCAGGTTTGATATTAATAATGGCAAAAAGCATCAGTTCTCATGTGTCGTAATGGTAAAAAATAATCATGTAAAATACACCGTTTAAATATGTGAAAGTGTGAATGAGATTTGAGTGTTTTGTGGGGTTTTTTTGTTGTTGAATGACCTGATAATTTCGACTAAACCATGTTTAGTGGTTAATATAAAATATGTTGGAAATATTTTATATATTTTGAAATATTTTCAATATGAAGAAAAAATAAAACACTAAACTTGGTTAAGGTATCTAACTTATAAGGTATTTTAAATTATTTGGTGAAAAAAGGCAAACAACGGTTACAGCTTTTATTTTACTATGCAAAAAACAACAACAACATAATCAGTTATTAATATTTTGCTGGTTCTCTCTTGTTTTGGCATGTGTTCATAATTTGACAGTCTGGCCAAAAATTATGTTTGCGCAATTTGCCATTTTTCACTGCGCTATCATCAAAAAATAAAACAATTGACTCCAAGCACAACTACGCAATATGATTAACACATTTTGTGGTGAAAACTGATGTCCGGCCTAGGAAAATTAGGTTTCAGAATATGAAGCAATCGATATACTGTTGAAAATGAAGATCTTGGACTCTCTATGTTTGTCAGACTTTGTGGAATATGTTTATAGTTAAAATGATTGACTACACTGGTGGTCATTTTGTGAACTTAAAGGGGTAGTTCACCCAAAAATGAAAATTGTGTCATCATTTACTCACCCTCATGTTGTTCCAAACCTGTATGAGTTTCTTTCTTCTGCTGAACACAAAAGATGATATTTTGAAGAATATGGGTAACCATTGATAAGCCCCATTGAATTTCATGGTATGGGAAAATAATACTATGGAAGTCAATGGGGCCCATCAACTGTTTGGTTACTGACATTCTTCAAAATATCTTCTTCTCTTCAAAAACTAACATGAGACATCCACGAAAACTGATGTGGCTCAGAAAAGTGAAGAGAAGCTTTCGTATCTAATGCATTGACATTCAGTGTGATTTAAGTGTCCATATACTTTTTGAGGCCACTGTCTTTTGTGCAATGTGACTTGTGGGAAATAAGAAGGATAATATGGAAAATATTCTTCCTTCAAACAGATTACTCAAAGATCACTCAGTCTTCCTCAAATGTGCTTCAGATGTGTGTCACTTCACACTATATCACATTTTCCAGTTCTGTTTGAATAATGCCTAGTGCACGTCAGCTGCATAGCCTGAGACCATGTATGTGTGTGTGTGTGTGCGAGACAGAATGTGTGACATGGGCATTTATCTTCCAAGCAGGGCTAATACCTTAATGCCGACTACAGACTGAACACAGCGGAGGTTGTGTTGGTGAACAGGCCCGTCCGCACAGCGCTCAGTATGTGTGCTTGTACGAACACCGTCGCGTGTGTCAGTCCTCCCGTGGAGCCGCGTTGCTTAAGCACCATACTTTGAAATCAAGCATGAATAATTAAGTAATTTCACAAGGCTGCTTTAACGATACATTACATGAGAGGAAATAGGTCAAGTGCTAGTGGTGGAAACACCGCCAGCATGGATCCTTATTGAGGTAAAAAAAAATCCCTCATGTTGGGTCACAGTAAATACTTTGACACACTACCCCCACACCAGCAGGAAGTTAAATTATTATTATTATTAGCATTATTATTTCTCATAAGATAAACGATGAAAAAATGATGCTATCCCGCAGCACTTTTTTTTTGCAAATCTTGTTTATCCTTTAGCTATAGTTACTGCATTTCAATGCACAATCAAACTCCAATTATAGTTCATAATCCAAAAGATGTAATTTCATTGGGTAAAGATCATTACTCTGATTTAATTCTATATATGAACACCTTTCTGGTCTCATTCAAACAAGAGTAAAAACCCTCAAATCTTATCAAAAATCTAATTTAAACATGGTTTTCTTCAGAATAAGCATTTTGTTCATAATGCATAATCAAAAATACTGATAACGATCTAAAAGCAGGTCATTTCAAGGGTTATAAAATGTTAAGGGCTTTTTCTCTGGTCCTGGCTTTAAAACTGTTACAAAATCAGACATTTAATAATTTGTGCATTCATGCATTCTTTATGCATTCTATCTATCTAATAATGGTGATTGTGCAAAAATCTAAACGTTGGTGTATCTGTCGAGATTTGCTTTAAAGGAATTTGTGTTGCACTAGTATGAATGTGTGAAATGGAGAATGACTGTCTATATTTGAGACGTTGAGTTATTTAAAGGTGGGGTAAGTGCTTTCTGGTAACCGATGTTGATATTTCAAATCACCAAAACAAACACGCCCCTACCCCAAAAGGGTCTCGACCCTATTTTGATAACTCCGCCACACACATACGTACACAACGCAGGCAACGACTATGGCAGAATCTGCTGTGCCAGCCGGCTGACGGGCCGAGGGTATGATGTCATCAATAAGTGAAAGCAACGCGTGTTACTATGGTAATCCAGGTCGAATGTTCAATGAAAAAGTCATCCCTTCCATCCCAAAAACACAAACGCAGTTCTCATGAACAACTCGATAGCATGAGCACGAACATATTACAGTTATGACAAGATTAGAGGGTTGTATCGATCACGAAAAGAGGAACCAAAGGAAACAAACTTATATTAGGAGTATATTATCTTGCTGTTCTGACACACTTTGGGACCTGACGCTTAGGAGGTTTAGACGATCCAGGGTTATCGGGTGTGGAAATGAATGGGTCTTTATCATCGCTGAAGTGAACGACAATACGATTGCAAATGAACAAACAAGCGAACATGACCCACGTGCATATTCAAGCAAAAGCCAGCATATATTAGTTCTGTGAAACAAAACAAAACCAATGTTACTCGCCTATCGAGAAGAAATAAAGCAACCTCGGCATCCGATTGCAGGCCTTAGCGCTCCTTGAGTTCATTCCAGTGCTGGAAAGCTGATCCGATATTTACACGGGTCCTACTTCTTGCCTTCCACAGACATTTTCTACTTTTGTTTTTTATCTGCCATCTCTCGTCGCTCAGCTAATGTCCGTCCTGTGTGTCTTGTCTTTTGAATAATGACGTGCACTGAGCGATCTCTTCTCCACATCATTAGTAGACCCTTACTGCTGATTGGCTACAAGTTTGTTTTGGTACTCGGCCCGAGACACTTTACTAAAGCATTTTTGAAATAACACTTACCCCACCTTTAATCAAAAATACAATAAAAACAGTAATATTGTGAAATATAACAGTCTGCCGATCAGGCATAACATTATGACCCATAATGTCTTGGTCCCCCTTTTGCTGCCAAAATATTCCATGTGTTCCCCAGGGAAGGGACGCACACGCACCCGGCCATCCACGTGATGTAAAAGAAAACGTGATTCATCAGATCAGGCCACCTTCTTCCATTGCTCCGTGGTCCAGTTCTGATGCTCACGTGCCCACTGAGCTACAGTAGCTCGTCTGTTTGATCGGACCACACGGGCCGGCCTTCGCTCCCCACGTGCATCAATGAGCCTTGGCCGCCCATGACCCTGTCGCCGCTTCACCACTGTTCCTTCCTTGGACCACTTTTGATAGATACTGACCACTGCAGACCGGGAACACCCCACAAGAGCTGCAGTTTTGGAGATGCTCTGACCCAGTCGTCTAGCCATCACAATTTGGCCCTTGTCAAACTCACTCAAATCCTTACGCTTGCCCATTTTTCTTGCTTCTAACACATCAATTTTGAGGACAAAATGTTCACTTGCTACCTAATATATCCCACCCACTAACAGGTGCCACTAACGTTATGCCTGATCGGTGTGTGTGTGTGTGTATATATGTGTGTATATATATATATATATATGTGTATATATACCATGATTTCCACAAAAAAAATCTTCTTTGAAATCACAGGAATAAATTACATTATAAAATACATTCAAATAGAAAACATTTCTTTTAAATTTGTAGTAATATTTCTCTCTCTCTCTATATATATATATATATATATATATATACACACACAGTGGGGAGAACAAGTATTTGATACACTGCCGTTTTTCCAGGTTTGCCCGCTTACAAAGCATGTAGAAGTCTGTAATTTTTATCATAAGTACACTTGGTGAACTAGGTGAACAAAAATCCAGAAAATCACATTGTATGATTTTTAAATAATTAATTTGCATTTTATTGCATGACATAAGTATTTGATCACCTATCAAACAAGTAAGAATTACGGCTCTCACAGACCTGTTAGTTTTTCTTTAAGAAGCCCTCCTGTTCTCCACTCATTACCTGTATTAACTGCACCTGTTTGAACTCGTTACCTGTATAAAAGACACCTGTCCACACACTCAATCAAACAGACTCCAACCTCTCCACAATGGCCAAGACCAGAGAGCTGTGTAAGGACATCAGGGATAAAATTGTAGACCTGCACAAGGCTGGGATGGGCTACAGAACAATAGGCAAGCAGCTTGGTGAGAAGGCAACAACTGTTGGTGCAATTATTACAAAATGGAAGACGTTCAAGATGACGGTCAATCTCCCTCGGTCTGGGGCACCATGCAAGATCTCACCTCGTGGGGCATCAATGATCATGAGGAAGGTGAGGGATCAGCCCAGAACTACACGGCAGGACCTGGTCAATGACCTGAAGAGAGCTGGGACCACAGTCTGAAAGAAAACCATTAGTAACACACTACGCCGTCATTGATTAAAATCCTGCAGCGCACACAAGGTCCCCCTGCTCAAGTCAGCGTATGTCCAGGCCCGTCTGAAGATTGCCAATGACCATCTGGATGATCCAGAGGAGGAATGGGAGAAGGTCATGTGGTCTGATGAGACAAAAATAGAGCTTTTTGGTCTAAACTCCACTCGCTGTATTTGGAGGAAGAAGAAGGATGAGTACAACCCCAAGAACACCATCCCAACCGTGAAGCATGGAGGTGGAAACATCAAATCAAAATCAAATCAAATCACCTTTATTTATATAGTGCTTTTTACAATGGCAATTGTTTCAAAGCAGCTTCACAGTGGTAACAGGAAAATAATGCAACGGAATTTGATTCGGCTGTACAGCCGCTCTGGTGAAAACGGTGATGTCATCCAGCTCATTTCAATTATCATATAGTGTCAATGCGGGCAGATCAGTAATATAGTTGAAATTTAAGTGTCCCCAACTGAGCAAGCCAAAAGGCAAAGGCGACGGTGGCAAGGAACCAAAACTCCTTCAGGGCCAGAATGGAGAAAAAAACCTTGGGAGAAACCAGGCTCAGTCGGGGTGCCAGTTCTCCTCTGGCCGACGAACAAATAGTGTATGATTATGATTCTGGCAACATTACAGGTCAGAAGTCGTATTAGATCAATAGATATTCGCAGGATTATTCGGAAGATTGGAGTCGTCACGCCGGTGACGGGTTTAATGAGGATGTCGTGTCGATGCGGTATTTACAGGGGGGAGTTTAATTGACACGGTCTCTACAGACACTTCAGGGATATGGTCGTCATGTCCAGGCTAAGGTCCACCATCTGGTCTGGATACGGCCCGGATCCGGCCAACTGCAGTAAACCTCGGGATAAACAGAGAGACTAACATTAGCATAGATGCCATTTCTTCTTATGATGTAACGAGTACATCAGGTGTTATGGGAAGTGTTCCCGGTTCCAGCTGACCTAGTTAATGCAGTCTAAAACAATCATTTAACTGATTTGAATAATAGAAATTTAAAATGTTTTCTATGTGTATGCCATAGTAAAGAGATGTGTTTTTAGTCTAGATTTAAACTGACAGAGTGTGTCTGCTTCCCGAACAATGCTAGGAAGACTGTTCCAGAGTTTAGGTGCTAAATAGGAAAAGGATCGACCGCCTGCCGTTGATTTTGATATTCTAGGTATTATCAACTGGCCAGAATTTTGAGACCGCAATAGACGTGATGGAGTATAATGCGTTAAGAGCTTGCTCAAGTACTGGGGAGCTAAACCATTTAGTGCTTTGTAAGTAATCAGCAAGATTTTAAAATGTATACGATGTTTAATAGGGAGCCAATGCAGTGTTGCCAGAACCGGGCTAATATGGTCATACTTCCTGGTTCTAGTAAGAACTCTAGCTGCTGCGTTTTGGACAAGCTGCAGTTTATTTATTAAGCGAGCAGAGCAACCACCCAGTAGAGCATTACAATAATCTAGCCTTGAGGTCATGAACGCATGAACTAACTGTTCAGCATTTTGCATTGAAAGCATGTGCTGTAATTTAGATATATTTTTAAGATGGTAGAATGCAGTTTTACAGATGCTAGAAACGTGGCTTTCAAATGAGAGATTGGTATCAAAGAGCACACCCAGGTTCCTAACTGACGACGAGGACTTGACAGAGCAGCCATCGAGTGTTAGACAGCATTCTAGGTTACTACTTGTGGAGTTTTTTTGTCCAGTGATTAAAAATTCATTTTTTTCTGAATTAAGTTGCAGGAAATTACTAGTCATCCAATTTTTTATATCAGCTATGCATTCCGTTAATCTTGTGAATTGGTAAGTTTCGTCAGGGCGTGAAGAAATATAGAGCTGAGTATCGTCAGCATAACAATGAAAATTAACGCCATGCTTCCTAATAATATCTCCCAGTGGTAGCATGTACAGGGTGAAAAGCAACGGTCCTAGCACTGAGCCCTGCGGTACTCCATACTGAACTTGTGTTCGGTGTGACATCTCTTCATTTACTGCTACAAACTGATAACGGTCAGATAAGTATGATTTAAACCATGCCAATGAAATTCCACTAATGCCAACATCATTTTCGAGTCTATTCAAAAGAATGTTGTGGTCGATAGTATCGAATGCAGCGCTAAGATCGAGTAACACTAACAGAGAGATACAACCACGATCGGATGATAAGAGTAAATCATTTGTAACTCTAATGAGAGCAGTCTCAGTACTATGATACGGTCTAAATCCTGACTGGAAATCCTCACAGATACCATTTCTTTCTAAAAAGGAGCATAATTGTGAGGACACTGCCTTTTCTAGTATTTTTGACAGAAAGGGTAGATTTGAGATTGGCCTGTAATTGACTAATTTTGTAGGATCAAGTTGCGGTTTTTTAATAAGTGGTTTAATAATAGCCAACTTAAAAGTTTTCGGTACATATCCTAATGTCAAGGATGAATTAATGATATTAAGAAGAGGATCTATGACCTCAGGAAGCATCTCTTTTAGTAGTTTAGTCGGTATGGGGTCGAGCATACATGTTGTTGATTTTGATGATTTAACGAGTTTAGCCAATTCTTCTTCTCCTATAGCAGTGAATGAATGTAATTTTTCCTCAGTGACACTACAATGCACTGTCTGATGTGATACTGTAGTAGACGGCTGCATGGTTATAATTTTTTTTCCTAATATTATCAATCTTACAAGTAAAGAAATTCATGAAGTCATTACTACTGTGCTGTTTACAGACATCAGAAGGTGAAGCTTTATCTTTGGTTAATTTAGCCACTGTATCGAATAAATACCTAGGGTTGAGTTTGTTTTCTTCTAAGAGAGTCGAGAAATAAGCAGATCTAGCAGTTTTTAGGGCCTTTCTGTATGCAATCATGCTCTCTTTCCACGAAATGCGAAAAACTTCTAGTTTTGTTTTCTTCCAGCTGCGCTCCATTTTTCTGACTGCTGTTTTAAGGGCCCGGGTGTGCTCGTTGTACCACGGCGTTGGACTATTTTCTTTAATCTTCTTTAAGCGCCGGGGAGCAACTGTGTCTAAAGTGCTGGAAAAGAGAGAGTCAATAGTTTCTGTTGCAACATCGAGTTCCTCTAGACTATCTGGGATGCTGAGGAGATGAAACTGATGAGGAAGATTATTTACAAAGAAATCTTTAGTCGCAGCAGTAATAGTCCTGCCATATTTGAAGCGAGGGGACGGCTTTGCAGCCTTTGCTAAATTAAGTGTACATGATACTAGGTAATGATCTGAGATGTCATCTCTCTGCTGCAGAATTTCAATGGTATCAACATTTATTCCATGTGACAGTATTAGGTCTAACGTATGATTACGGCGATGAGTGGGTCCTGACACGTGTTGCCTTACTCCAATAGAGTTTACAATGTCTCTAAATGCCAATCCCAATGCGTCTTTTTCATTGTCTACATGGATATTAAAATCACCAACAATTAGGACTTTATCTGCAGCCAGTACTAACTCTGATAGAAAATCAGCAAATTCTCTGGTAAAGTCTGTATGGTGCCCTGGTGGCCTGTATACAGTATTCTTTGGGGATGCTTTTCTGCAAAGGGGACAGGACGACTGCACCGTATTGAGGGGAGAATGGATGGGGCCATGTATCGCAAGATCTTGGCCAACAACCTCCTTCCCTCAGTAAAAGCATTGAAGATGGGTCGTGGCTGGGTCTTCCAGCATGACAACGACCCGAAACACACAGCCAGGGCAACTAAGGAGTGGCTCCGTAAGAAGCATCTCAAGGTCCTGGAGTGGCCTAGCCAGTCTCCAGACCTGAACCCAATAGAAAATCTTTGGAGGGAGCTGAAAGTCCGTATTGCCCAGCGACAGCCCCGAAACCTGAAGGATCTGGAGAAGGTCTGTATGGAGGAGTGGGCCAAAATCCCTGCTGCAGTGTGTGCAAACCTGGTCAAGAACTACAGGAAACGTATGATCTCTGTAATTGCAAACAAAGGTTTCTGTACCAAATATTAAGTTCTGCTTTTCTGATGTATCAAATACTTATGTCATGCAATAAAATGCAAATTAATTACTTAAAAATCATACAATGTGATTTTCTGGATTTTTGTTTTAGATTCCGTCTCTCACAGTTGAAGAGTACCTATGATAAAAATTACAGACTTCTACATGCTTTGTAAGTGGGCAAACCTGCAAAATTGACAGTGTATCAAATACTTGTTCTCCCCACTGTATATGTATGTATGTATGTATGTGTATGTATGTATATGTGTGTATATATATATATATAATATAATATAATATAATTTTTTTTTTTCATGATGAGTGGAAAGTTAAAAAAGAATGACATTTCTTATTTAATTTATTGCAATTTAATGCAAAAAAAAAAAAATACTGACCATAAACTTTTGAACAGTAGTGTATGGGATTGAACAACTATTTTAAACAGTTTATGAGAAAGGTCCATCATGCACGTTTACATTATTAGCCATAAGGTGCATAATTGTAAACATACTCATTGTCTTCAGCTACAGTTTGTTTTGCTTAACTGAACACGTCATTTGGTCAAAGTAATGTGGATTCCGGCTTTACCCCCCACCATTCTGTTTATCTGTTTTTCTCTTCATCTCAAGGCAAGAAAATTTTTGATTGTAGCCTGTGGTACTGGAAACGCACGATTGTTCACCCTCAGCTAATTCAACATCCTGTGAAAACACACATCTTTACATGCACAAACAATATGTTTGCATATGCTCAGGAAAAGGTCACTGTTCTCTGTTGTGCAGCCTTGACAAGTGGGGCCTATTAGTTTATCAGGGGGAGCGGTTATGGGTTTTCGTCTCCACTTGTGGTATTTTACCTGTCCTACATTCCATGAAATATTTGCTGCATTGTCCTTCCTCGATAAGGGACTTCATGAAAACCAGGCCCATTTAAGGGAACTGAAATATAGAACGTGGCGCAACACATTTCCATCCTGCATGTGGCAGCTGGGTGTTAATTATTGTGCAGAAATATTGATCGCTTAGTTGAGATTCTTGATGAAAATATCAGGCAAAATATCCTCGGCTTGAAAGACTCGTCTTGAAAGGTTTAAACCAGCACGGCAGCCTATTTAATTTCACTTGTGGTTATTTTCCTCGTCTTTTAATTGGGTTATATGCATTAGATTTTCAAATTAAGCATCTGCTGTTAACAGTATGCATATGTTGTTGTTCTACTTTGAAAATTACAGCTCTCAAGACTTCAATCACCGCCTGTCCGTATCACATGAAATTTCAGCTTTGAATCAGAAGCAGGTTTGGAATCCCCAGGCCTTGACTCTTTCATCATGGGGAGTGCATTTTAATTAGCTCGCCTCGGCTCAGCGCAGAACTTACGATTTGCACCAGAGCTGCGGAACAAAACATTGAAAACCCCTACCATGCAAATTAACACTGTGTCGCATTCATTGGCAACAGTTACAAATATTTTGCTATGTCAGTCAGCTTCAAAACCAAAACTTACAAGGGCTTTTTTTTTTTTTTAGACTGCACAATTAAGTTTACAGCATGTTATGAAAGCTTTTATACAGATACAACTGTAACTATCTGCAGTGTCAACGCTTTGACAAGATCTCATATCTGTTTGTTTGCATTAGTATTATGAGCTTTTGCTCTTTCAATCTGTTGTCTGTTTTACTTTATTTATAGTTGCAGTATCAGAGATTCTATCTATCTATCTACAGTGGGGAGAACAAGTATTTGATACACTGCCGATTTTGCAGGTTTGCCCACACAAAGCATGTAGAGGTCTGTAATTTTTATCATAGGTACACTTCAACTGTGAGAGACGGAATCTAAAACAAAAATCCAGAAAATCACATTGTATGATTTTTAAATAATTAATTTGCATTTTATTGCATGACATAAGTATTTGATCACCTACCAACCAGTAAGAATTCCGGCTCTCACAGACCTGTTGGTTTTTCTTTAAGAAGCCCTCCTGTTCTCCACTCATTACCTGTATTAACTGCACCTGTTTGAACTCGTTACCTGTATAAAAGACACCTGTCCACACACTCAATCAAACAGACTCCAACCTCTCCACAATGGCCAAGACCAGAGAGCTGTGTAAGGACATCAGGGATAAAATTGTAGACCTGCACAAGGCTGGGATGGGCTACAGGACAATAGGCAAGCAGCTTGGTGAGAAGGCAACAACTGTTGGCGCAATTATTAGAAAATGGAAGAAGTTCAAGATGACGGTCAATCTCCCTCGGTCTGGGGCACCATGCAAGATCTCACCTCGTGGGGCATCAATGATCTTGAGGAAGGTGAGGGATCAGCCCAGAACTACACGGCAGGACCTGGTCAATGACCTGAAGAGAGCTGGGACCACAGTCTCAAAGAAAACCATTAGTAACACACTACGCCGTCATGGATTAAAATCCTGCAGCACACGCAAGGTCCCCCTGCTCAAGCCAGCGCATGTCCAGGCCCGTCTGAAGTTTGCCAATGACCATCTGGATGATCCAGAGGAGGAATGGGAGAAGGTCATGTGGTCTGATGAGACAAAAATAGAGCTTTTTGGTCTAAACTCCACTCGCCGTGTTTGGAGGAAGAAGAAGGATGAGTACAACACACAAGAACACCATCCCAACCGTGAAGCATGGAGGTGGAAACATCATTCTTTGGGGATGCTTTTCTGCAAAGGGGACAGGACGACTGCACCGTATTGAGGGGAGGATGGATGGGGCCATGTATCGCGAGATCTTGGCCAACAACCTCCTTCCCTCAGTAAGAGCATTGAAGATGGGTTGTGGCTGAGTCTTCCAGCATGACAACGACCCGAAACACACAGCCAGGGCAACTAAGGAGTGGCTCCGTAAGAAGCATCTCAAGGTCCTGGAGTGGCCTAGCCAGTCTCCAGACCTGAACCCAATAGAAAATCTTTGGAGGGAGCTGAAAGTCCGTATTGCCCAGCGACAGCCCCGAAACCTGAAGGATCTGGAGAAGGTCTGTATGGAGGAGTGGGCCAAAATCCCTGCTGCAGTGTGTGCAAACCTGGTCAAGAACTACAGGAAACGTATGATCTCTGTAATTGCAAACAAAGGTTTCTGTACCAAATATTAAGTTCTGCTTTTCTGATGTATCAAATACTTATGTCATGCAATAAAATGCAAATTAATTACTTAAAAATCATACAATGTGATCTTCTGGATTTTTGTTTTAGATTCCGTCTCTCACAGTTGAAGTGTACCTATGATAAAAATTACAGACTTCTACATGCTTTGTAAGTGGGCAAACCTGCAAAATCGGCAGTGTATCAAATACTTGTTCTCCCCACTGTATCTATCTATCTATCTATCTATCTATCTATCTATCTATCTATCTATCTATCTATCTATCTATCTATCTATCTATCCTATCATCTAGATCTATGTATCCATCCATCCATCCATCCATCCATCCATCCATCCATCCATCTATCTATCATCTATCTATCTATCTATCTATCTATCTATCTATCTATCTATCTATCTATCTATCTATCTATCTATCTATCTATCTATCTATCTATCTATCTATCTATCTATCTATCTATCTATCTATCTATCATCTAGATCCATCCATCCATCCATCCTATCATCTAGATCTGTGTATCTATCTATCTATCTATCTATCTATCTATCTATCTATCTATCTATCTATCTATCTATCTATCTATCTATCTAGATCCATCCATCCATCCTATCATCTAGATCTATCTATCTATCTATCTATCTATCTATCTATCTATCTATCTATCTATCTATCTATCTATCTATCTATCTATCTATCTATCTATCTATCTATCTTCCTATCTTTGTTCTATCTATCATCTAGATCCATCCATCCATCTATCGTTCTATCTATCATCTAGATCCATCCATCCATCCATCCATCCATCTATCCTATCATCTAGATCTATGTATCCATCATCCATCTGTCTATATCGTTTTATCTATCATCTATCTATCATTGTTCTATCTATCCATCTAGACCTATCTATCTATCTATCTATCTATCTATCTATCTATCTCTTCTAGATCTATGTATCTATCGCTCTGTCTATCCATCCATCTATCCATCATTGTTCTATCGATCCATCTATCCATCGTTCTATCTATAGTTATATCTATCCATCTATCATTGTTCTATCTATAGTTCTATCTGTCGTTCTATCTATCATTCTATCTCTCGTTTTATCTATTGTTCCTTCTGTCCAAGAAACCTATAAACCTTAAAACGTCAAGGCTTTTTAAACTTGACAAACATTTTTTTTTCTAGTAAGAAAAAAAAAATACAGCTTTAGGAATATCTTTGAATTTTACTTATATTTTAATTCTACTTGTTACATTCAAATTCAAATTCACACAACCAGACTAAACACACCTGTGGACTGTTACCTTAACGTAATACTGGCCGATTAACACTACACATGACAAAATACCCCTATACTACAGCTTATAAACTGTGTGCACACAATCACTTAGTGAAAGACACATACAGCTGGTCAAGATGAGATGTTTGGTGCATGTTATAGGCAAGATCCCAGCAGTATAATACATGCAGGTAGAGATATACTGTAGTGCCCTCTGTACGTATGTGTGTGTGTGTGTGTGTGTGTGTGTGTGTGTGTGTGTGTGTTAACGTTTATACACAGAGGGTGTTAAAAGCTGTCAGACAGGTATGGTCAGACTGGAAGCTCAACACTGATTGATCGGTGGAGTTCATGTCAAGTTTATGGGAGGTCTCTGCCATCATCGTACGGTGACTGGCATCCGCACATCAGCGCGAGGAGAGGGAGAAAGGCGGGCTAGAAAACAGGAGGATCGAGTAACGTCACCACATAACAGATTAACAAAGGCAGCATCATCTCTCTGTATGACAGCGGGATCATTTATCACACAGCAATGGTGGGAGGGGGCGTGTGCGCTGAGGTCATCTGTAGTCTGTGAGTAATGGCCACTCATTTGTTTATCGGTGACCTCAATAATCAGAGATGGTGAGAGGTCGGGACACAAATGGTGAGACACTGGAGAGCTTCAGAAAGGAGAACCATTCTGCTTCACCTTGTAGGACTACAGTTACGCTGTAATGAAGCTGTGCCGAACAATGTACGGTGCCGCTCATTGTGTGCCGCTCATTGTTGCTGTTACTATGACATCATAAAGGTTTTTTTCAGCTGAAAGATTTTAATGTTTTTATGGTTTCGGTTCAAATCAAATCGCTTGTCATTATACTGGATGAATTTGGGTAAATCTGACCACTTTTTGACATTGATATGACTGAGATGGGATGAGATCACTCTTCTATTGTGCTCTTCAGTTCTGATAAAACATGACTTCATAGGCCTTTTCAAAACCAAGCACATTTTTGTACATTACAGTGTTCTTGATACTGTATATTGCATAAGCATGTGCTGAGCAATATAATAAACAACATGTTTTTAATATATAATTGCTTATACACATAATAATTAGCTGTGTAATACAAAGTATGTGCTACTGAAAACGCCTTTTTTAGGTGTAGAACCTAATTTATTTTTTTGAATTTTTTTTATTAATTTATTATTTTTATGCTATTTTTTTTAAGAATCTCTGGAAATTATATCCAAAAAACTATACATTGCAGTGTTTAGGTTACCCATATAACATGCCACAGTAATTTAATTAATTACAATAGCAATGACAATAATTATGCCTAATTTCTAGCAGCTACTGTACATAATTACATATTGCATACATGTTGTTCATTAATTATCAGAACGTATACACTATAACATAAACGTAACAAACATTTCTTTTTTCACCCAATGCGTGAATTCTTCTCAATGCCTTTATAAACATCTCTGGAAACTGTATATACTGTACACAAAGGTTATATCTATAGTAGGCTCATTAATTACAACAACAATAATGTTTAATTTCTAGCAGCTACTAAAATAATATTCAAATAGATAGATAGATTGATAAGTTCATAATACTAATGCAAACAAACAGATATGAGATCTTGTCAAAGCGTTGACACTGCAGATAGTTACAGTTGTATCTGTATAAAAGCTTTCATAACATGCTGTAAACTTAATTCTGCAAAATATTTGAATATTATTTTAGTAGCTGCTAGAAATTAAACATTATTGTTGTTGTAATCAATTAGTCTACTATAGGTATAACCGTTGTGTATGTACAGTTTCCAGAGATGATTATAAAGGCATTGAGAAGAATTCAAGCATTAAATACACAGTCAAGTCGTTGGGTGAAAACAAAGAAATGTTTGTTATAGTGTGTAAGTTCTGATAATTAATGAACAACGTATGCAATATGTAATTATGTTCAGTAGCTGCTAGAAATTAGGCATAATTATTGTCATTGCTATTGTAATTAATTAAATTACTGTGGCATGTTATATGGGTAACCTAAACACTGCAATGTGTACTGTTTCTTAAAAAAAATAGCATAAAAATAAATAAATGAATATTCAAGTAGTTTGCACTGTAACATGGATACGAATGTGTTTCCCTTTATTCTCACATGACTTCTTTCCAGGTTTAACATGTACATTTTTGTCTCCCTGCCTTTTTTAAGCATATACAGAGTCTGCAAACACATATACATGTTAATGCAAGTAATTACCACAGCAATGGCAATTATATCTCATTTCTGGCAGCTACTAAAAATAATGACATATTGCATGCATGTTATTCATATGCACCGTGTCATTCCACTGAAGCATTCATTAGTTCACAGCATCTCTGTAAACTCGAGAGAGACAGTGTGAGGCTGGTCTTGTGGGCTGTCTCATGTTTTCTCCGGCCCCTGTCTCTTTAATAAACTCGTGGTTATCTAGTGTAACAAATGTCTCGCTGCCATCATCAAGTCCAGAGGAGGAGGAGGAGGAGGAGTTTTTAATGTTCAGTTTGTTCTATGGATCGATGTTTGCTGCTGGCATCGCCGTGTGTGTGTGATATACACTATTTTTCCTGCCCTTTTCCTACTACGTTTCATACGAGACCGGGAGTCTAAGCGATTGACAGCGTTCGTCCCTTTGGCTCTGGAAACAAAAAGAAAAGAAGAAGAAGAAGAGACGGAAAGAAAAGCAAAGCAAAACAATCCGCCATAGATCTGTCTATCTAGGAAGGAGAGGTATATTAAAATAGAGACACCTGATTTCTGGACAGCGTTTCTGAAGAACTGGATTGTACGGAACTGAAGTGCATTAGAGAGTCGCTATTGCGTGTGTATGGACTATATCAGAGCGCTTATACTGAATTTCACCTGGGCTCAATTTCATTGTACGTGAACTAAAGAGAGTTGAACATGCCAAGGAGGAAACAGCAAGCACCCAAAAGGGCTGCGGGTAAGATTCAACTTGACACCTATCATTTCACATTTATCCCGACATGAATATTGCTATTCACGAGCGTACGAATTTGTATCTGAATGAATCTTGTGAAACGGTATGATGGAAGCGATAGCGCTGTCTTAGAAAGAGGATGGTTAATATCAGAGAATGATGCTTTGATGCACTGCAAAAGAATATACGCTTCGGTTCCCCGGCAAAAATCCACTGAAAGTTTTTAAACTTTCAAATCGAACGAACTATTTCACGTTTAAATGAACGTAAACACGCTCGTTTAGAATGTAAACAGCGTTCGCTTTGCGTCATCAAATGAGCGGTTTGAAAATAGTAACGTTTTTTAGCATTATAAACGGACCGAGTAGTGAACCTTGTGTAACCCCTGTAACGTTGCGAAAAAAGCGTGGTCTCGATCAATATATTTGCTTATAAAAAAATATGTAAGCTAAATATATATATATATATATAAGTAAACTTTATATTTTCTCTGAAAACAAATATTATATATGCCGTTTCGCTTTTCAAGTAGCCTAATTTTTCATGTTTGCATATGAGTATAGCTATAATCGAAGTGAATTAGAGTTAGGCAAGGCTCACTTCTTGGCCTATTTATAATGTTAATTTACTGCTGCTGTTCAAACAATGAAGTAAAACGAACTTTAATTTCATTGTAAACTAGTTATTTACACGTTAAATAGTTGTTTTGGACGTCAAAGTTTAAAAAGTCCAAACTTTAGCCAGATTTTGTTGGGAACCGAAGCGTGACGCGTTTCTGTATACACTGAGAGGAAATGCAGAGTGATTTTGAAGAGATGTGCTGCTTTGGATCCGAATATCGGTTGAACTTCCTATGAACCCATAATATCTCATAGACAAACGGACACACACACACACACACACACAAACGGAGTGCAAGCACGCGCGCACACACGCGGACGCGCGCTACAGAGCGCGAAACACACAAGAATGAAGCCGTTTTAAAGTACATCGTTTATTTATGTTTCAGTAACATGATGAGGTTAGACCTGCTATTGTGCTTTTAACTTGTTAATTGTATACCAATGTTGTTAGTACATATTGTTTCTCAAAACCTAGTGAACTAACTACCTAGACAGCATTTTTGAGGGCATCATTTTGAATAATATTCATAATGATGCCAGTGATGCTAAGAGTAATCAAGAAGCTAAACAATGAATGCTCTTTCATTTTGTTTCCTTATAGCAGTGATGACAATACACTTTCTTTCATAGGCTGTGTGTCAAATCCTTGTGAGCTCTCTACCTAGGTAGCATGTGCGTGCATCATTTTGAATAATGTTCATAAAGTGCCTGTGGTGTCCAAAAAAATGCTGTCAAGTCACTTTTATTTATATGGTGCTTTATACAATACAGATTGTTTCAAAGCAGCTTCACAACAATAAACAGGAAAATAATGATCAATGATATAAAGGTAGGCAACTCGCTAGGTTTTGAAAAACAGCCATAATCTTCTTTACAACTGGCTGGCTTTTTACTGAAACACTTTTTACTTCTTTCTTTCCCCCTTGGGCTTCCACTTGTCATATGATTGATCTCATGTCACGTTGGATTTATTGATAGATTAATTTCTAATGGATTCATTTATCACCGGTTCTTTGTTAGCCTTCTCATGACCTCAGGTGGTGGCTGTTCAGATTATTAAACGACTTTAAAACATAAATTTGATGATGCTCCCTTAAACATTTAAGGGAACTTTTTTTTTTCCTGGGTTACTTTAATTGTTTTACCCATAACATTTTAGGCTTTGAATGCATATTTTGGGGTGTCATCCTGCATTTAAGGAGTAATAGTTTATTAATAATAATGCATTTAATTAAATTTAATCAAATTGATCAGATTTATTTTTTGACCAAATTTAAAATAAATATATTTCATTTAAGTGCAGCCCATACGCCACAGGTTAAAGCATTAAATCTGTCATTTGATTGTCTTTTTCTAGACAAAGCCCATTAGTTGCAGCATTTTCGACATTCACGACACTGTAAGGAGCCAAAGTTTGCTTTCGAAAGCGCGTACAGCAGGTTATTGTTTTTGCGTACATTGCCGCCAGATGCTCTGGACTCTTTACAAGGTGGAAGGATGATCACTCTTTATAATAACAGTAGACAAACCCCACAGATGGTCATCACACTCTGCCAGCAATGGCGGATCTTAAAACCTCCTGAAGACGCTAAGTCCCTTCTTCCTCGTTTCTACTTTGTCTGTCACTTTTCCTCGTGCACACACACACATTCGTCGCTCCCCCTAAAAGCCCCTTCCCTCTAACAAAGGCGGCGCAATTATTGGGTGAACTTTTGCGAAGATTCCTAAGCGATCCCTTTACACGCTCTGGGCCTGCTCGCCTGTAATCTGGTAAATGTGTCAGCCCTATGGAGAAATAAGCCTTCCAGAAGAGTTTCTTCATTGTTGAGGTAATTGTCTCCTCTTTGACAGGCACATTCATCAGTGGCTTAATGGTCAATCAAAAGTTGGCAGGCAGAGTGTTTTCATTCTTTCCTATCCACTACATTAGGAATACTTAATCAAAATGTCTCCCGGTAATGGCTATGAAGAGTTCATGACTGACTGATCTGTTGTCTGCGCAGATAGAAAATTAACAGCTCGGCGCAGGAGAGATGTGGGCCCGCAGATAAACAAATTGTGCATTAATATTTCATCTTCGAGACCTGGGATGTGCTATCAGCGGCAGAATATTCCAGGCCCGTGTTGTCATTTCTCCCCCCCCCCCTCCCTCCTGACCCCCCACCCCTCAAACCCCCACCTATATTCTTGAAGGCTTTTTGCAGCTGTAACTCATTTCCCTTGATGACTTTACTGGGGTTACAGAGAGTGACGACAAATTGATTACCTGGCAGAGCAAGAATGGAGCGGCGAGAGAGACGCAAGCTGACAGTCATGTTATAATAATATGTTTAATGATGTGTGGAGGGGTGAACAAGGAGAGGGAGAGGTATTAAAATAAGACCAGAGAAGATGCAAGGAATGAGATTTTTTTTTTTTTTTTTTTTTTTTTACTCCGCCCCCCTTTTCCATTTATCGTACAGTCTTTTTAAGATTTTCAGGGTTCTGGGTATAAAATGGCGTTCATTTCGTTATGTGGCAGCAGGCACGGTTATCATTTTTTGCTGTGGAAATGTGGTCATTTAGAGTAAAGACACATCCCTGTGGGGTTGCACAATTAATATTTGTGGTGTGACTTTAGTTAGCGGTCACTGGAAGGTCAGATGGATTTACAGTGTTCGAAATCAGAATGTTAAAGATTATACAATTTTGCCATTATAACGAACTGACAGCTAACAAACTCTACCATAGATAGATAGATAGATAGATAGATTATTCATGGTGATTATATTGAATATTAATGTATTTGATTATTTTGCTGGAGATCTACTATAGCATAATGAATATTGTGATGATTTAATTTCTTTTATTTGGCCATTAAGCTTCCTGAAGGTTGTGTGGTTAGATTATGTTGTTTTGATTATGTAAGCGTTGTTTTAATGTTGATTTAGTAGCGTCCGATTTAAACATCAGTAGCATTTGAGTTGATAAGTTTGATTCGAATCGGTTCAGTGAATTGATTCTTTGATTCAGTCTGACTGAGGTTCATTTATTCGCTTGCGTCACTCAAAAATCAGTCATAAGCATTAAAATAATGGGTTAGTTTTTAATATGCGCATATATATTGGTGCACATAAAAGAAAATAATGCAGTAATACTAGTGCAGTAAACATGCCTTGATTATTGATAACTAGATTTTTACTGTATGAATCAAGTATTTTGAATCTACTGGGCAACAATGTTTGTTTTGTCAAAATGATGGTTTTTACTGGCTTTTACGCCCTTTCAGAACAAATACTAGTCACTATATCGCCCAGCCCAGTCCGCACAAAAATATGAACGTACAGGGGTTATTAGCGCGCACTGCAATGAGTTTTCAAATGATATTTCTCACTGGATTATGTTTCTAATCAGTTTTTGAATAGCCCGTGCTTCAAACTGTTAGCCCAATTTGTTGTTAACAAGATAAATTGGAGTACAGACAAAGGCATTAAGTGTTGCAGTGCCAATAAGTGAGTGACAGGGGCTTCTGGGAATTGGCTTCTTAAGTGGTTTGTTCTGGAAACATTGGTGGATCGAGGCAGTTGTTCATAGTCTTGTCCAGGTAGAAACGGTTCAGCACTGAATTTAAGATGACACATTCAGTATTCAGCTTCTGCTTAAATTTGATGCAAAATGCGCAAACGTAATCTTATTATCATGATAATCACATTTTTCTTTTTTATTCAAACTTGTTATAGCCTGTAAAGTATGTGTGTTTAATAATGAGTGTGAGAGGCCACAATCTGTTTTCAGAGATTTTCTTTTTGGTCATATATAGGCTATATATATATATGACCAAAAAGAGCTTTTTCCAGAACTACATTTTTTGAGCCGTTTTAACAATTATTTTTATTTTTGCTCGATTTTTAGTGAATGACAATCACTGTGGATCACAAAACTTTTTGTATACCAATACCATAAAAAAAAAAAAATATATATATATATATATATATATATATATATATAAAATTGAAGCTTGTCATAGCCTGTAAAATATGTTTGTTAAATAATATCATTAGCTGGAAAGGAGTGTTTGAGGCCACGCCGGTAATATGTAGCTGTCTTTCCTGTATTTGCCATTTCTTTGTGTCCCGTATCATACTAATACCCCAGTATTTGTTTATATGACTGTAACAGTTAAACCACAGCAACATTTATCCTGTCTCCGTAGCGGTGATGTCATGATATTTCCGCCAGCATGCCCTGGCGGTGGCAGGTGGAGCTGGCGGTATCACTTTGTGAGGCTTTGCTCCTGGAGTCAGACAGGGCGGTGCTGCGTCTAGGTGAGAGAGGAGAAGCCTCCTGTGCCCTGGAGCGCTTGACGCTCTACTCCGCTCCCCTGTGCTCCTCAGAAGAGGGGAAAAAAGCCTGCATCCTGATTGGACCCGAGCACCACGTCGCCTCGTACCCCCGCTGCCGCAACCGCGCGTTCACCTTGCCTTCCCTCCGAGACCTGCACCAGTTTCGAGGCAAATGACACAATTTGATACGCCAGCGGGACAATCGAGGAGGATAATGTTTTTACGTGATCATCTCCGCAAAAAGCTATTTCTATTGCTTTTTTCTTCATTAAACACAACAATGATGAGGTTATGGAGAGACTTTATTGCTCTCGGGCTAAACCTCATTACTCCTGCCAGACATCCGAGTATAAAAGAAATTACAAAATGGCATTTTGTACCCGGTCTGCGCCGATAGCATGTCTGGGAGATTGAGGTCGAGGAGGTAAAGGAAGAGAGGGAGAGTTGATCTGTGTCAATTTCTCGAGTGAAAGTCAGACAGGGGGAAAAGGCCTAACGACAACACAAAACGCCTTTTGTGTGCTCAGTATTTGATTACCGGCAGGAATTTTGATGGTGTCGCAGTGTGCCATGGCAGTTAAAGTGATCGTGCGGGATGCCAAGCACACCTGACTCTTTTGGAAAGCAGTTCTTACTGTATCATTGCGGCCACGAAGATTGTGAATGGACTCGGGGACTTATTTCAGTAATTGTCGGCTGGTCGCGGCAGGCCATATGCTTCCAAAGTTGTTCAAAACAATCAGTATGGGCTCATATTACCATGTCCAGATGGATTTCAGACAGGGTGCTGCGTCCAGGCGAGAACTGTGGCTCGGGATTGGGTTTCACATCTCGCTGTCATATTTACCCCTCTCCTCCGTGATAGGATCCTGTTGATATGAACACAAAGCTTTATTCTGTTTTTGAAGATGTTGTGATCACAAGGGCGCCAGACAGACATGGTGTACCCACTACACAAGAAAGATACTCATGTTTTCTCTTTGTTTTGTGTCTGCAGAGCCACATAAACATCACTGATGTTCTAGACACACATATCGGCTGTGCCAATTATTAAGCGCTTTGAGAATATTGACCATACTTGCGTGGCTGATAAACACAGAAGTGTTAGTTCTCCTTGTATCAGCTCCAAATTTCAGTTTTTTTTTTTGTCAATTTTAAATAAATATGATATATTTTAATACATTATATTAAACATAATATTATAATATTATATATTTAAAAAATAAATATTATATAATTATAATATAATAATATTTGCAGCTTTTTGCAGAACTAACTTTGCTGTTTGTACAATAACTTTTAATTAGCTGGTGTTTTGGTGATTTTTAGTGAATGACAGCCATTGTGGATCACAGTACTTTTTTAATACATAATTAATATTGTAATAGAGGGTTTTTAAAAAAGTTATTAGAAATATATGTATATATATATATGTATGTATGTATATATATATATGTGTGTATATATATATATATATATATATATATATATGAAAATTGTGTTATATACATGTATTTCTAATAACCTTTTTAAAAATCCCTCTGTAATATATATATATATATATATATATATATATATAATAACACACTTCAGTCAGTTGTTGATATGTGTACCAAGACTGTGTAACCATTGATTACGTTATTTTTCGTCTCGTGGGACGTGTCTGTAACTCGACCTCTTGTTGCTCTTGTTCCTGTGAGAATCCTCCTTTCTCTCCGGCCTCTCTACAGTTCATGAGAAGATGGCAGAAAACAGTGTACCTTAAAAAAAGACGGAAACTTCATTAATCTAAAAATTGTCCACAGTGTACCTGATTTGCTTCCAATCAAGTGCTTAATGAGTCTCAATTAAGATTTATTATGCAAATTAACCCTGGCCTGCTACAGTCTATGGGGCAGGAGCTATGACAATATTTTGCTAATGGCACAATCTATACCAATTAGAAAGGCAAACTTTCACAAGATCAGGTTTAGCGTCGGACCAGAGGGTATACAGTAAAACATGATGTGCTTAACATATCCTACAATATAAATGCGCATAGTTTTTTACTAGATATAATTTTATAACCACAAATATCAGTCTTGCTATATTACCTCTAATTGCATGAATTTTTCATGTTTACCAACTATGTCATCATATTTTTACAGGCACTATATCAAATTTTAATTCCGCATTATTATTAAACCTTAGCCTTGTCTAAGAGGCGTTTTAAAGGAATATTTAATTAAAGCATCTGTGGAAATCACATTGATTAATGCATGCAATAAATGGATAGCCTCAATACTTGCACAGATAAGAGTGCAAACATTTAAAATCTTAAAGGCGGCCGTATCCTCACTACTTCACTGGCGGGTGTCCAAACATCAAGTCATAAACCTCAGGCCTTTTTTTGTGTCTTCATTTAACATGGCCGCTGATGGCTCCCCGACAGCTTTATAGCTGACAAGTTTCATGGCACGTCATGCCGTGCAATTACACGGGAACTAATTTGATGAATCAACTCGATATTCCCGAGTCCTGGCTGGCCTTTCAGTCCATTTTCCACCTAGAGGTCACCAGGAGCGCAGCCTGCAGAGTTTCAGCAGTGTGCGACTGCAATGACTGTGTGTACGAGTCAGGAAGTTCTTGTAGACAAAGATCAGGAGAGCGTGAGCATGATACGATATGCAAACACAATTGTTATTCATACTTATGTTGGCGGACCATTTTAGAGTAGATCGTTTGCATATTTTTGCATGTTTTAGAGTACATTTTAGAGTGAATCATTTACATATTTGTGCTCTTTAGTGAACATAACAAATAACAACAGTTAAGTGAATTTCTCCAAGCAGTAGATGCTTTTATAATCACAGAAGGACAGAATTTTGTAGGCTCCTAACCTAGACAGCGCACCTTTTTCACCAAACAGTTGCTGCAGATGTTTTAAGACTGTTAAACACCAATAGGCTGCAGCTTTGATGTAGATCCCATGTACTGTATGACTATTTTGCACAGGAGCGTCTAACAAATTACAATTCATTTTTAACATTTCACGCCGTCAGCATATTTTAGCGCTCTGATTGGAATCGCAAAGACACCGAGTGGTTTTGATGGAGCAAGTCTGCCATAATAAAATGTCTTGTTTGTGTCCTTGCAGAGCTCTGAGTAGACGCCCGCACGAGCCGCGCTGCGCCGTTCTGCTGAAACTAACAGCTTAATTGAAACTCATTAAACAGCACTGACAGCTTAGGTGTCCTTGCAGGATATAGAATAATTCAGTTGTACTTACAACTTGATTAAGAGAACTGGATGAACATATTAATGATTAGAGGCATTGTGCGGGTACGGGATTTAACAATGCAGCAATGTGTGATTTTTATTTTAAAAAACAGTAGGGCCGGGTAAAAAATATCGATTTCTCGATTTTAATCGATTCTCATTTTTTACGAAACGATATCGATTCTTAAATCCCAAGAATCGATTAGTCATCCTGTTTTCAGTTGATGAATGAACAGAACATTTTAGCACACCTCCCATCCATTAAATCGCAATAATCTTTGTGCTTTGTTACTATTGATATTGAAACAAAGTCTCAGATTTCAAATTACGTCCATTTTATTACGAAATTCAAAAACATAAATACCGTTTTGCTGCTGTGGCATGAGATCGCGCTGGCGCAGCTCAGCTCAAGAGAAGCGGCAGTGTGGAGCGCACATGAACGGATCTCCTCCACTTTAATACCAGATACAGTGCGAAATAAACATGAATGAGTAGGGCTGGGCGATATGGCCAAAAAATGATCTCGATAAAATCTTTTCATATCAGTCGATATCGATAATTATCACGATAAAAGTCAAATATTTATTTCTTTAAAATTTAAAGACAGATTTTTGCTCCTAAGTGAAAGTTGTAGAAACCAGACTGTTAATTGTGGTTTTAAGCTACTTTTTATTGTCAGAATATGACAAACTTCACGTTTTTGATTTCCCAGTCATTTTTCCTTAACAAAATAAATTTCTTAATAGAAAAAATAATGTCTTAGTTTCTGCATGTTCTAATAGGTGATATTGTTTCTAGTCATGAAACAGGTTTGTGTTGCCTGACTTTGGCATATATCATCGGCACAGTTTGCAGTGCAGGTTGCAGTATTAATAATATTACATGTTTTGTCTTAGAAATGCACATTTGACAGTGAGTTGACAGTAGCAGTAGCTTGAGTTAGGATGCAGATGTAAATTTATGTTCATTAACAAAAACATGGACATCTGTAAAAATTGTAACAACCTCATTTTTATATGGTAAAATTGAAATATTCTGACTGAGTTTTATTAAAATTAACCATTGGTCTTCCATTGTATCGTACATTTAGATCATGATAACCACAGTTAAAACCATGAATATAGCTCTTCACTGCCTTGGTAAAATATATCTATATGGTTTCTATGGTATTTGTATGAAAAACAGTAGGCCTAGCCTAAAAACATTTAGTATAAATACACAAATTCTATAGCTCAATCACAAAAAAATTCTGTAATAATATTCCATTACTCCTTTTTAATACTTATCATTAATAATATAATTCAATTCTATATGAATAGAATATCCCACATTTCTGCCACAGTACCATGGTGCAGTTAGTGTTACAGTTTACCATGGTAAATTATGGAGATTTGTAGATCGAAATGCCTTCTGACTGTATAGTTTCTCCTGTTTATCAGCGCTGTTTAATCTGGCTTTAAACTAGTTTAAATCACCGAGACATTTGTGATTTTCGTTGAATGCACGCGCTTCTCACTGGATCTCGCAGCGCTGTTTAGTGGTCGCGTGATCGAGACCGATCCGTTTGGACTTTGACCCAAGCGGATAAATGGTCTGTGTGACGCGGTTCAAATGAGTAACAATTCGTGCTACCTTTTATCGACAAATTCGTCGTCTCTGGATGATAAATCAAGGTTAGTTTCACTTTCGTTTTAACGTTCGTCGCCGCTTCCACTTATTTTTTCCTTCTCGTGTCGAGTTTTCTTTGCTAGTAGAGCGTGTACTTTGACGTGCAAGCAATAGCTGCACGCTGACTGGCTGTTGTCGCGTTTATTTCTGCTGTGTGATTGGGTGTTAGAGTAATCCATATCGAGTAAAAATGTCCAGAGCTTATCACGGTTATCGACATCAATTTTATCGCGATTCGATATGATATCGTTTATCGGCCCAGCCCTATGAATGAGCATCTGAAATTTTTTTAAAAGATAGAGTACAACTTACCGAAATCCGTATCATGTCACATGGAATCACTCAATCAGTGTTTCAACCGTAGAAAGACGTCAGTAAAACAGCTTGTAAACAATGTCATGTAACGTCACATTTACCTCTGAAAAACCATAAACTCGATAGTCAGCTAGAAAAATTAACTCTAGAGAGGAGTGTTTTGCTAAATATACGCACCATATTACATAGGCTATTCATTATCATTTTTAATGTTCTTCAATATTTAATGCATGTATGAATAAATCTGGCAAGTTTTTATGACAGCCACCATTTAAATGTTTATATTTCAAAAAAACAAATTGGAGTAGAAATATAATTATGTAATTGTAAAGTTAATATTATAACTTTATTGTGTAATTTAAGTGTTTGTATACAAATCAGTTAATTTTAACCTTCAATATTATAGTAGTCTAGACAGACTCCTATAGTTTACTGCATTAGTTAAGAGATTTGTTTCTTTGAGAAAATTTGCCATGTGTACCTGATATATATCCAAAATAATCGACATTGAATCAAATCGAATTGCAATCTTGTGAATCGAAATCGAATCGAATTGTGAAATTTGTCTCAATACCCAGCCCTAAAAAACAGTAATATTGTGAAATATTATTTCAATTTAAAACAACTGTTTTCTATGTGAATATATTCTAAATTGTAATTTATTCCTGTGATCAAAGCTGAATTTTCAGCATCATTCCTCCAGTCTTCAGTGTCACATGATCCTTCAGAAATCATTCTAATATGATGATTTGCTGCTCAAGAAACATTTCTTATTATTGTCAATGTTGAAAACTTGATGAATATAGAATTCAACAGAACAGTATTTATTTGACAGGTACTGTATATGACTTATATGTATTGATAGTTTTGCTCATTAAGTTCTGATTTGTACGTATTTTAATAGTTAATTGTATTTATAATTATATTTACTATTATAATTTAATATATTTTAATTTGGAACAAAATTGTACAGCTGGTGAATGATAAATCACTGCATATCCAACCATTGCATTACAATTATATGTCATCTATATTTCTTCGGAGCAAATGAACAGGTATGTGTGTATATGCACAGGCCTTGTCAGTTAGATTAATGACAAACGATTCAGTGACACAATGACAAAAGATTCAGTACTCGACACGAGCCTGAAAAAATACACATCCCGCATCGTCTCTGCTGGAAATGAACGGCAATAGGAATTTGCCAAGAACTGATGGCCCCTATAATGAGTGTATGACTAATATTGCAATTTAGAAAAAGAAAATAAATGTGAGCAAACCAGTGAAATTATGCAGCATTACACTCCGCTGTGAAGAAGAACTCTCTCCGCTAAAGATCCTAGCAAATGTAATTTCTCCTATTAATTGCCGTACCCTCTTGAAACATTTTCCAACTTTGTGAAAGCCTCGATCATTTTAGCGAGGGTGAGAGGAATGAGTGTGATGGAGCTCCTTTTATCTTATTTTACAAGACTTCAAGTCAAATAGAAAGTTGAACTTCATGTGATTAGAAACTTGCTGAGGCTCACAGTTCTTTCACTCTCCACAGACATGCTAATCACCATTATTAACATCAACTTCTCTGCTGGAATCCACATCTTTTTACAATTTAAAGGAATAGTTCACTCTAAAAATTGAAATAATGTCTAAGCAGCAAAAACTGTTTTCAACATTGATAATAATCAGAAATGTTTCTTGAGCAGCAATCATCATATTAGAATGATTTCTGAAGGATCATGTGACACTGAAGACTGGAGTAATGATGCTGAAAATTCATCACATGAATAAATTATATTTTAAAATGTATTAAAATAGAAAACAAGTATTTTAAATTGTAATAATATTTCACAATATTACTGTTTTTACTGTATTTTTAATCAAATAAATGCAGCCCTGGTGAGCAGAAGAGACTTCTTTCAAAAATGTAATGTTTCCAAACTTTTGACAGGTACTGTAAATCTGTATTTTCTTTTTAAATAGAACACAAAAGGATAATTTTGGGGGAATCTTCACACAACACTTCCACACAATGACAGTTCATAGCAACCATGTCTGTCAAGCTCTAAAAACTTTACAATAAGGTTCTATTAATAAATGTTAGTTAATGCATTAACTAACAATGAGCAATGCATTTGTTACAGTATTTATTAACCTTTGTTAAGCGTAGTTACTAAAAATACTTATCATTGTTAGTTTATATTAGCATAGGTCCATTAAATAATATTAACGGATACAACTTTTGATCATGTTAAAGCTAGAGTAGGCAATTTCAGAGAGGCTAGCAATAGCAAGCTAGCTTTGAAAGCATACGATCGCATCGTCACTTCAGAGCGTCTCCAAAGCCACGCCTCCTCCAAAACACATGAACGCACACAGCCAGAGCAGCGTCACGAGAGACGGCGTTAAATTACCTCATGTCTCAAAGCACATAACATTACAGTAATAATGAACGTAAACAACTTACAGAGCTCTGACTGCTGCAGATTCATTTCGGCATTGATAGTGTTGACTCATAAATCTGAGTCTGAGGATGTGAACAGCTCTGGGCAGAACGTTACATCTCATAATTACGGTTATGACATGGTGTGAACGCAGCATAAGCTCATTGTTTTGGTTCAGGAGGAACTGTAAAAGGTGGCTGCTGTTTGTTTTTGCCGCTCGGTGGCTGTCTGTCTTCAACTCTGCACAGCCTCGAACGCACTGATGACGTGCGGAAGTATGGAAATACATATGTTGACAGGCAGGTAGGACATCCTATCATTGCATTCGGGCCGAATACAATGATAGGATGAACATGTTTTGCCCATGAGACTTCCACAGAAGATATATGTACTTTTTTTTTAAATATTTAGACCACTTCTATTATTGATTGATATCAGGATGTGAATGGATGTAACAAAAAGTGTTTATGAAAAACATTACCTGCCCTACCTTTAACTAATATAGTTAACTAATGGAACCTTATTGTAAAGTGTTACCAGCAATGATTTTGAAGTCTTATGAAGTTTATGATAATTTTGTGGGAGGAACAGACTGGAACATCATTTAATTTCATCAGTCTAGTCATATCAAAGACTTTAGAGCTGCAACGATGGTGCATTCCTGTTAGAATGGGAGAAACTGCAACTTGCAATGTGATGGAATAAGTCCCGCCTTCAAATAAAAGAGACCTGCAGGTTTTGAGATTTCGGTATTTCCCTATTCAAATAGATAGAAGTTGTTCTTGTATGAGCAAAATAAGCTGCCCGGAGGCATTACAAATATGGCCGCCGAGTGAACCGAGTTTATGGTGCTTTTATGTCCTTGACAGACATCCAATAATAATAACAATAATTTATTGTATTAAAAAAAGAGCTGTGTGAATATTTTTCAGAATTTCTCCTTTTGTGTTTCATTGGGGGGGAAAAACTCACATGAGTTTGGATTTGGAACGACGTGAGGGTGAGTAAATGATAGAAATGTTGTTTTTGCGGCGAACTGTCCCTTTAAACCATGACTGTATTTTCAAGTTTAAAAATTCCACTCGTGTCCCAAATGAATTCTAACACGCCATGCCAAATCCACTGTATTATTGACATTACCAGTACATTTCCCCTTTGGCATGCAATTATACACAAACAGCTAATATTAACATTCACATTCTCCCATAAAAGTTTACGTGGCACCCGTCGACCAAACACCAAATCAAGTCCGCGCGCATCTGCTGGTATCTGTCAATATATGCATTCCTGCAACATTTCGCCAGGCATGGCGCACCCCTCACCATTTTGTAAATCTGAAAGGGGGGATTTCCTCAAAGAAGGGATTTATAGCTTCATGCCGGCTTCACATGATTGATAGCACACAGTGGAGCCTTTGTACAGGAAGACGCATGCCTCACTGTGGGCCAACTGCATCTGTCTGAAACAAAACATGATGCCAGGCCTTCCTGAACACTCTGTCTTGAGTCATCGCAAGAAGCTTCCAGTAACCTCCTTGTGGGTGTAGTGTTAAGTCGCTCGCTGGACGTGAAAACGTGTGAGAGTTGCTGCTATCGGGATGTGAATGGAGAAATGCAGATGAGCTGCTGCCGACTGAGACCTTTGACTGTTCGCTCTCGGGGGAATTTGAACTTAGTTTTGTTTGATTCACTGAGATTTGACTCATTTTTTGACTCATGAATGGTTTCGATGGTTTATACATCCTGTGAATTGCTTGTTTTTATACCTGTGTGGAAAGGTTGGTGTTTCCAGTTAATAGAGGTGTAAAACCGTTTGGGAACTTCTTAAAGGGATAGTTCACCCAAAAATGAAAATTCTGTCATTTACTCACACTCCTGTTGTTCCAAACCTGTATGAGTTTCTTTCTTCTGCTGAACACAAAATATGATATTTTGAAGAATGTTGGTGACCAGACAGTTGATGGACCCCAGTGACTTCCATAGTAGGAAAAGAAATATGGAAGTCAATGGGGCCCATCAACTGTTTGGTTACCAACATTCTTTAAAATATCTTTATACAAGTTTGGAACAACTTAGTTGATGAAAATTAATTGAAAATTTTTGGGTGAACTATCCCTTTAAATAGCTAGCATGAGTAGATTACTTACTTAACTTAGTTCAGTTTAGCTTGGACTCAATATAATAATTTTATTTATCCTATTTTAGAGTCAACATCAAATGTTGAACATTTACACATTTATTTCCATAATGTGACTTTTTTTTTTAAACACTATGAATTCATATACTTAAATTTGTAGTTTTTAAATGAAAGTGGTTTGGGGATGGATTGGTTGAAATAATAATAATATTATTATTATCATCATTTTTTATTTTTTTTTTATTTGTTATTTTTGTGGGAATAATGTGGACATGAATCATGCACAAAAAGACAAAAAAGGATGAATACTGATTATTATTAAAAATCAATTTTTTGAGTTTACACGTGTGTATTTTTTTTTTATTGTGCCATGTTAAACACATCCGACATTACATGGAGTGGTGTGTGGATTGGTTGAATGATAATAATACTTTATTTTTCAATAATACATGCACAAAAAAAAGGTGAATTTTTTTTTTTTTAAACAAGAAATCAAAATTTCTTGAACAACAATAATGACTACGTTTACATGTGCACCAATAATGCGACTGACTATAATAATCAGAGTAAGGTCTTAATCGCAGTAAGATGTTTACATGACATGAGCAGAACTCTTCACTCCAGTTTACATGCAATTTTCATTATTCTGATTATCTTATCGCTAATAAGTATGGTTATACTACACTCAGATAGGCATACAGTATGCATGTTACCGGCCATTGTTTTAATCTACTCGCATCAAATTCATAATACATTTTTATGGACGTAGCTTACTGGATATTATTCAGCGCCGTGATGAACATCGCAATGCCGGGTTTGCCTGCTGCCGTCGTGTTCTTCGCGCCGTCTAGATAAAGATACGGAGCAGAGACTGCGCAGCGAGTTTAGTTATTTGGAGAAGAGAAAACTTCAGAATAATGTCACGAAGTTCATTCATGAAGTTGTGTGAGCAACACACGGTATCCGTGTACGTCCGTGCACATGCGCACTTTGGTCAGAACGGTAATAATGCGATTAAGGCGTTTACATGCCTGTTTATTGCGATTAAAATCGGCATACGCCACCTAGTTTAATGCGACTATGGTTACTACGATTATGAGCTTAATCGCATTAGTTTGATCAAAGTATTGCGTTTACATGAGATAAAGTTTAATCGCAATATTGTTAAAATCCTATTATAATCGCATTATGAGAGAGCATGTAAACGTAGTCAATAATATAATAGTCTGATAGTCCTGCCTTACATCATTCCCAATAAATATAAATAGTTAAATGTGTTGCCATTTCATGTCATCTTTTAAATGTTTCAAAAATGTCTCGAACCATGGTATTCAGTTTCTCTGGCATGCTTTCGATGTTATTACTAGTAGCAGTAAATTTGAGGCTTTCATGAGGTCAAAAAGGAACCTGCTTCAACTCTTAGCCGATCAAATCAGCATATAAATTGCAAACGGATGCAGATCCATCTATCTGCTCCACACCGGAATCCCAGAATCCTTCCTTCAACGTGCTCATCTCCTTCCCCAGTCATTTTTCACCTCTCTGTTTGGAGAGGTCTCTCACAGGGGGCACACATCTGTCTCCCTGCCCTTCAGTCTACTCGCTTGACTTTCCCCTCCAAGGCGCACTGTTTAAAGATGTGCAGCTGCCTCACCGAGAGCCAGGATGGCCACCGTGGAGGCCTGTAGTTAGTCCGTCAGTGGCTGGGTTTGCTTGAGTGGAGCCATGTGCGGCTAAGCCTGGGAGGCTGAGGTCCTTGCTGGGATAAGCGCTTTAATACCTGCCATTACGCTGCCAGAGGGAGTCATTAGGAGCCAACGGATCCTGTTGCAGATCACAGTCAAATGAACGCCGGCCCTCATTTTGGCCCGGACGACTCCCATCAGAGCTGCAATGAGACCCAATGACCCTCGAGAGCGGTTCAAGCCCACGGCCCGCCTCTTCTCTGAAAGCGCACATTTTTTTTGGTCCCCGGTTCTCTGTTACTGTAGGCGTGTAATTTGTTAGTCATGATTTATGATTTGGGAATTTTTTTTTGTCATGCATTTTGGAAATTTATTGGAGTGTCTGAATAGGAAGCTCAATAGTCTTTTGGTTAAAATTGCTCCTATTCGTCATGATAGTGACACTTTAAGTTTGTTTTAATTTCTTCTTCATTGTCAGTTTTTCACTTTCGGAAAAGTTTTTTAGCGTGTTGCTTTACATCTACGATATCCATCCATCATTCTATCCATCCACCCATCCATCCATATTTTGTTCTATCCATCATTCTGTCTAGCTATATATCAAACTATTGTTCTATCCATCCGTCTGTGTGTCCATCTAGCCAAACTCTGAATTTCAGTTCTTTTTAATTCTGAGATTTAAAAGGAATGGCTTGTTTTAGTACATTTACTTCTAATCTTCTGTTTTATTCTAACCTGTACCATGAGTAATACTAATGGGGATGATGAAGATCTGTATAACAGCAAAGTCCAAAAGCATGAATCTTGGCACCTTCTTGACTTTGATATGGTGTCCGCAGGCCTTGTTGACTAAGATCCTCCCATCTCATTGGTCAACAACACGCAGAAGGATGGTGTAGAGGTCAGATGTGTGGCTGGACGCCTCCAGACCCGTAACACCAGGCCCATCTGAACGCATTACCGTCCAGTATGGCATCGGTACTACACACGTTATAGCCGATAGCAGTTCTGTGATTGTGTTTTATCGTCATGTCAGTGCAAATGTACTGCATTGTGTTTTTGCGTGCATGAGCGCTATGCATCCATGAGCTGGAACGCACCAGAGAAACACAGAAATGTGTTCTATTTTAGAAAGGGACTTCCTGGTGATTGTACAGATACACACAATCGTGTGCCAACCTGCTAGCAGATGGCATGAGAGTGACGTCGCCTTCGTGGTCTACTTATACTACATCCATTTCCTGTCTGAGGCTTGAAGCTGATGTAACCAGACCAGGGATCTGATTAATTGAGTTTTCAAAGGATTTTTATAACGCTGCAGATGTTCACATGCACATAACACATGTGAAGCACAAATAAATATTTTGTAAAACATTTTTTTTAAATAGACTAGTCTGCTGATCTTGTTTTCTTTTTCTATGAAAGAAAACATATTTATTAATATTTATGAACATTCAAAACTTTTAAATGAACAAAATGTAACCAAAAAAGCGAGGAACAAAAACGTTTGCACTCATTCAGAGCTCACAAAAAGCCATTATTACCGAAATCTACGCCATCACCTTAACGTCATGTGTCCATAACTCCACCAAATGCATTTTAATTAAAAATTTAAGTTTTACTAATCGATTCAGGATATAGCAAATATATATTTTTTGTATTATTCTTTCTTTGTAGCAAATGTTGTAGTATTTTTACTAGTTGAGAATTCACTGCAAAACAAGTACTCAATTAGTTGATTACTGAAGCACATCCCTATTATAAATGTTATGCGGGACATTACTATACTATTATTAGTATTTATTAATATTTTAAATTAGCTTTTATTTATATATTTTCAGTGTTAATTTTAACTTTATTTTATTTATTTATTTTTATGTGCCTTTGTCATTTTTATTAGCTTTTTAGTTTTTTTTTTAGATTTCTGTATAGCTTTAATTAATTTAATTCATTCATGTATATTTTAGTTTTAGTAATTTTAATATTTATTTCAGTTAGTTGGCAACGCAAGGCGTTTTTTCATCTAATATTTATATGTATTTTTTAATTGCATTACTGAAAAAGATTTTTAATAGTTTTAGCTGAAGTTTATATTACAAATTAAAATATAAGTATTTTTTTTTAAATATGTAAATAAACACATATATATGTGTGTGTGTGTGTGTGTGTGTTTATTTTTAATTTTAATATATATATATATATTTATATATATATAAATAAAATGAACATTAAAGTTTGGAAACAATACTATTTTTAATGTTTTTGGAAGAAGTCTCTTATGCTCAAGCATTTATTGATCAAAAATACAGAAAAACACATTAATATTGTGAAATATTATTACAATTTAAAATAATGGTTTTCAATTTTAATATACTTTAAAATGTAATTTATTCCTGTGATCAAAGCTGAATTTTCAGCATCATTACCCCAGTCTTCAGTGTCACATGATCCTTCAGAAATCATTCTAATATGTTGGATGATTAGTCAACCATTGTGACCCATCCCTTATAAATATCTGATTTTATGCGGCAATTAGCAGGTAGCAATTAGCTAACTGGATTTAGATTAAACACTAAATCATGCCGTTGAGCTCTGTATGGGTTTGATTCACTGCAGATTGTTCGCAGAGCGCTTGTGTAACGTTTGACCTGCCAGCGGCACCGGTGGCCCTGTTTTGCAGAGGCCCATGGGAGCTTCCTGAAGCCCTGATTCAGGTCTCATTGCTTCCTGTCTATTTTGCTTGAACTGATCAATCACAGAGACGGATGTGTCTGTCAACGCACACGTGGCCACCGCCGCACCTGCTCGATACCCCCGCGCTGAAACACTGCCATCTTAGCGGCTCTTGACAGATGTTCCCCACTTCAAAACACGTCTGTGCGTCTATCGCTCGTGTTTGTTTGGGCGAGGGGGCATTTAGCCATACGCGTCCTTGCGAGGATATGTTTGCGTTTTAAATTGAATTAATTACACGATATTAATCAAATTAATGGCATATAAGAAGATCTTCCTGCATCTGTCACTCTGTAGGCCCCGTATTTTGCGCTTTTGCACGGTTTCTTTGTGCGCTGGCTGGTATGTATGCGTGTTCTCTTCTCACTGGCAGTATGTGGCTGGGACACAGGCATGAGGTAGCACACGGTGTCCAGATCCCTCCATCAGGGACCTCATCAGCCTCTGAATTTCCTTCCCCTCTCGCCTCAGGCTATCCATATTCATTTCCTGTACTGATTTAGGCCCAATGAAGAAAGAAAGCTGGCTTCTCTTTCTTCCCCCCACCGGTCCTCCTGCCTGCCGCCTTGCGTGACAACACACTGTAATTGCATTGGATTAGTATGATAGTGTACACAGCCTGGGTCAAATACCTATTTGAGAGATCACCGCGCTAGCGTTCATACAATTCTTTGTTTACTTCCTGTGCCTTCATTCAAATATCTATCGTGCATTTTTTTTAGATGCAGTTATGAGATGTAATAAAATCGTTAATTATGGTCGGCCTATTTATTGAAACAGGGAAAAAATGTATTGAATTATAAAAGCCGCAACAAGTGAATTGAATTGTTTGTTTACAATATGTCATTCTTTTCTAAATTAATATTGCTGTGAAATACAATAGATAAAGATTGGGCTTTTTAATTGTCATATTACATAAAAAAACATACTTTTACCATATTACAACATCAGTAATGACAAAAGGACAAACGAAAGTGAAAATATTGACTTAACTAGTTACCTAGTTAACTAATGGGCTAGTTAACGTTAACAAAACTGAACATACATACACATTTTTGTTTATGTCATATTACGTAGCTGATCGTAAGATGATGTATTTTTATAAACAAATATTGTTGTGAAATGGAGTAAATGCATGAATAAAGTTTAGTTTATTTATTGACAAGAAAAAAATATGAAGTCGTTTCATATTGCGAAAAGCAAAAGTACAAACGACAGTTAAATGTTGAGTTAGCTAGTTAACGTTATGTAAATGGAACAAGCTCATAAGTTAAACGCCTTTATGCCAACACACATTTTTATTGTAGAATAAAAGCATTATTTTCTTAAACAAATGTTGTTGCAAAATGGGAATAAATGCATAAATAAAGGTAGATTTTGTGTTGACAACTAGTTAACTAGTTAACGTTACCAAAACTGAACACGCATACAAATTCTTGCTTACTCCTTAAATAAATGTTAGCCTACTACAAAATGAAATAAATGCATATATAAAGGTTCATTTTGTTTAATGACGCAAGAAAAAACATTACATTGTATCATATTATATAAAGCAAAAGGACAAACGACAGCTAAATGTTAAGTTGAAGTTGCTACACTCAAAAACTGGTTGTTTATGCCATATTACTTTGTTGATCGTGATGAAAATGTATTTTTCTAAACAAATATTGTTGTGAAATGGAGTAATTGCATGAATAAAGTTTAGTTTATTTATTGACACAAGAAAAAAATATGAAGTCGTATCATATTGCGAAAAGCAAAAGTACAAACAACAGCTAAAAGTTCATTTTAATGTTATTTAAATGGAACATGCTCATAAGTTAAACGCATTTATGCCAACACACATTTTTATTGTAGAAAAAAAACATTTTCTTAAACAAACGTTGCTGCAAAATGGGAAAAAATGCATAAATAAAGGAAGATTTTGTGTGTTGACACTAGTTAACTAGCGTTAACTATAGTGTTAACTATTGTAACTATTATAGTGTTAACTATTGTAGAATAAAAGCCTTTTTTTCTTAAACAAACGTTGCTGCAAAATGGGAATAAATGTATAAATAGATTTTGTGTGTTGACAAGAAAAAGCATTAAATTACATCATATTAAGGTAACTTTAATCTTGAGTTCATGTTTCAACAATTGAAATTTCTTGTTTATGCCATATCGTGTTAATCGTACAATAAAAATGTTATTTTCTAAAAGCTCAGTTGGTTTGACACGAGAGTTTTTTAAATCATATTATAGAAAGCAAAAGCATAAAAGCTAAATGTTTTTAAACGATTGTTGTTGAACGGAATAAAGGTTGGTCCGAAAAGCTTAAGTAGTTTCATATGATGTAAAGCACAAGTACAAAGTTATTGAAAGTTACCTACATTTAAACCGCTCGCAAATTTGTTGTTCACGCAGTATCACACTCTCGATTGGAGTGTAAAAAAATTCTACATGAACATTTCTTCCAGTAGATGGTTTAAAAAGTAGCTATGTTGCTATTAGTATGTAGATTTTTAGTGTGATGGACTTCTCTTTGATTTGTGCTTTTCTGGTGTCTGTCATCTTAAACAAAGAGGTGATGTGGTGCGCCATTGTTGGATGGGATGATATCGTTACATTAGCCGCACACACCAGAATCAAACCCCATGATTACACTGGTGGGCGTAGCTTTTTGTTCTTTCAGGGGGGAGGAAATTGACGGTAATAAAAAAGAAGTCAGATGACTTAACTCTGTAATTACTGGCCTGTTTGCATGATCCTGTATTCTATTTAAGAGCTAAGTCTCAAATGGCTGCTACTTACCAGTTAAGATTAATCCTGCCATTAAACCTTTGGCGTTTAGAGAATGCAAACTCTCTTGAAAAGGTCTGCCGGTGAGATGTAGTAAGTGTAGATGTACATTAGTCTCTGGCTCTGTAAACCCTTCGTCTGTGTTCGACATCAAACGGACACACACACTTGGATAAAGTCACCTAAGGCTCAGATCATGAGTGGTAGGAATGTTCAACCGCCCACAGGCATATTGAACAGACAGATACTGTGGTTTGCAAACAGCCCACATTGATCATTATTCATGAAAGACAGTCATATGAAAGTTCTGCCTTATATAGAGAGAGCCCGCATAAAAGATGCAGTCAGATGCGCACACATGACCCTAAATGTCGCAGAACGGGCGTGTGTTTATGTGGGCGGATGAGTTTCATGCATGTGCGACTGTTTGTTTGTTTGTTTGTTTGTTTGCCTACAATTATAGCCTGACGCTTGTCTTTGAATACAAATGTGAACGTGTGCTAAGCGCATATTTATTTTTATGGGCATTTGAGGCCGTATGTTTACATGCTATAATGATTAAGTCTGTAATGAGGTGCGTTGGGTGCGCTGTCCGTGCGCGTGTCTCTCCAACGTTAGCACGCACGCCGAGCCCTCTGGCACGCTGCGAAATCTCGGGCCCGTGAGTAATTGACCCGTTTTGATAAACGCCTCTGAATGACACCGGCATAATTCACCCTAAAAGTTTGCACTGTCACCGGGATGAGCTAACTGTCTCGCGCAAATATATGGGTGCAATTTTCGAAATAGGTTTATAGCAATCCTTGGGAGAGGAGGGCGAGATAGTGATATTACTGACTTTATTACTCTAGCCGAACATCATTCGGCACCTTGCCCTTTTTGTACCTCCGTTTCTCTCTCTATCCCTGCTGTCACGTACGGCTAGGGCTTTGTAGTATCGGATAACCCGTTTTCTGGTCATGGAGCTTGATGAATTGCGTTAAACACAGGGCTCAGCAATAAGGGTCCGGCCAGCCGTTCACATTTTTACATGCCCTGGTGACATTTTCACCAGCCCTGCAGGCAAAAATGACACGTTTAGATATTTTTTAGCTGCATGTTATTAAGTTAAGTGTCAGAAGCAATATATGTAACATTGAGATTTCATGCAAGAGGAATTTACAACAAATGCATGGCTAACACTTTACAATAAAGTTCCATTTATTAGTTAACATAAAATAACAATGAAAAATACTTAATTCCAACATTTACTACCAGAACCAAAAGTTGAATAATATCTATTATTATTATTTAATGTACCTCAGCTAACATGAACGGTTGTATTTTTATTAACTAACTTCACTGTAAAAAAATATATTTTCATGATTTGTTGTCACAACTTTTTATCTTTTGTCAAATCAACTTAGATAATGTGGTTCAGATAACATAAGATTGTTAAACCAATCTTCAATTGTTTTAACTCAAATTTCTAATTTCAATGAACTCAAACTTTTATGGCAACCCGGGTAACTTACTTTTTTTAAGTTAAACCAACAATAGTTTTTACAGTGAGTTAACACTTTACAATAAGGTTTCTATGCTAGTTAACATGAACTAAGATTGAACAATACTTCAACAGCATTTATTAATCTTAGTTAATGTTAATTTCAACATTTACTAATACATTATTAAAATCAACAGTTGTGTTTGTTAACATTAGTTAATGCACCAACAACTGTTTTTATTAACTAACATTAACAAAGATTAATAAATACTAATGTACTGCTCATTGTTAGTTCATGTTACTAAACAAATGAGACCTTATTGTAAAGTGTTACCACTAACTTTAATAAAGATTAATAAATGCTGTAACAAACGTATTTCTCGCCCGTTGTTAGTTAAGGACCTTATGTGTTACCAATTATTTTTTTTAAGGGTTTATAATTTGCAATTTAAAATATTTGATACATTTTTTTGATTTCTTTAAAAGACAAAATTACAATAAATAAATACATATTTTTTTAAAGTTAAATGTTTTTAAAAGGGTAAATAATTAGCAATAATTAACATAATTAAAAATAAATAGAAAAACCAATAAATATTAAATCATTTAAGCAGACCTTTTTAATGTGGCATAAATATTTACATGTATTGAATCACAAGAAAAAATGATCTTGCATTTGCTGTTTGATTTTTGACAAAATGTTGCCTTTTGTGTTTATTTTTTTGCGGCTATTTGCATCGTGTCTCGCTGTTCTTTCAGTGCCTCGCTTCATGAGCACCGCGTTTTTTACAATTAAAACTTTTCATTTTTTTATATGCAAACAGTTCTGAACCTCGGTTGAGGCCTGTAAATGTTATTAGTCACTTTAGGTGTGGCAAATTTTGCTGTTATATTATCTATTTTTAGTGTTGTTTTGAGATATTGCTGTCTCTTCTGGTATCTCGAAAAGAAAGCTTGATGTACTGCATATTTTAATAAATTGTCATGACAGTCTAGGCTTTTGTTACATTAGGATAATTAGACATTTTCTGTATCAGTATCATTATTGTCAGCTTTTTAAGCAATTAAGTGCAATTAACGTTCTGTGTGCTGTATTTGTTTTTGGGCTGTGCGTCAGACCTCTCCTGGATCAGGTTCGTAACCCTTACACAAAAACATACAGGGCAGCCTATGCGGTCGCGATATACAGGGTCTCTATAATGCATCCCTTTAAATAAATGCAGACAAAAGAATCACTGTTGCAATGCCATCCAGCTCTGATCCCACAAAACCTTGGACCACTCCCTTCTTGGCTCCCAGTGAATACTTCCCTTTAGTGCCGTGATCGGCGTTGCCTGAAAAAGTTCCTTATTCTGCACGGCTGAAGGCTTGTGGGCTGGGAATGGGCTCTGTTGACTGGCAGCAATCAATCATAAAGCAGGAACGGGCTAATGAAGAAGACCATAGTTTATAGGCTTGCGGGGAAGATATTACTGCAGGTCCCGGATATACACACAGGCTCTAACTGTAAAGCTGTAAAGGTGTTTACCCAGCACTGCTGTCCATTATGTGACCTGCTTGTGAATATGACCCATTTATAAAGTCGCAGAAAAAGAACATTAGTGGATAAATAGGGTCTGAGGTGACATTCACGCAGAAGTGAAATGCATTAACGACGAACAGGTTTTAGGCTGCAAGATTAGCTTTGCAGCGTTTGGCTGAATTACAGCAGGTTGTTTAATTGATTTCCATTCGCCAAACCCATGACGAACATTGTCTACAACATAAAGCCAGCTTGTTTGCTTGTCCAGGCAGATGAAACAAAGCTCAATTAAATAAATGATTTATAATTGTGTGTGCATACTACCGTTCAAACATTTGGGGTCAGTGTATGTATGTGTATTATATATTACTGATTTTATACCTGTGTATGTGTATATGTGTATATATATATATATATATATATATATATATATATATATATATATATATATATATATATATATATATCGCATATATCACGTCTGTATATCCACTATCAATTATGATCAATTTAATGCATCCTTCCATCCATTTTTTTATTTTTTTATTAATACATTTATTCAATAAGGATGCATTAAATTGATCACAAGTGATAGTGGAGACATTAACATTGTTACCAAATGTATCAGTTGTCATAAAAACATGAAGCAGCACAACTGTTTTCAACATTGATAATCATAAATGTTTCTTGAGCATCAAATCATCATATTAGAATGATTTCTGAAGGATCATGTGACACTGAAGACTGGAGTAATGATGCTGAAAATTCAGCTTTGATCACAGGAATAAATTACATTTTAGAATATATTACAATAGAAAACAGTCATTTTAAATTGTAATAATATTTCTCAATATTACAGATTTTACTGTATTTTTGATCAAATAAATGCAGCCATGGTGAGCAGAAGAGACTTCTTTCAAAAAAAGTAAAACTTTTGACTGATAGATTGTGTGTACTGTATATACTAATAATGGCAATTTCAGAGCAAGACACATAATAAACTGACATCAAGTATCTTTAAAGGTCTGAAAAATATTGTCAAATAGCTTTAAAAAATGTGTGTATTGGCCAGCCCTAGCTTAACTAAAAGATAAACAAAAGTGGTCGGGAAATGACCCTAAGAGACGTAAAATAATATTTCAGGTTGAGTTAACAACAGTTCACTCATTAAATCACTGGGCTGGGTTAGATGATTCAGATCCATAATTCAGTGTGGGAGGAGGATGTTGACGTTTAACATTGAGCGCTTCTTGAGGAAGAAAGGTGAGATTCCTCAGACGAAGGGGCACACTGAGAGTTTAGAAGACAAATGAGCAGCGAGGGAGTGAAAAATGCAAAGCAGATGTTTTTTAGCCATTTTTTAATGGCAGTGAAACATTACTGATGCCATTACTGAGCTCCTTTATGGCTTCTTTTAATCCTTCCTCCCGCCCGAGGAAAGGAACCCCTTGTGGTGCAAAGCAGCCTCTTTGCTTTAGAGCGACAATTTGAAGCCATTTCCAATTCATTTCCTAATCTGCCACGAGGCTTTGCAGGGCTTCCTTTGCAATTATTATTTTTCTGAGAGACAGAAAAAAGGCAGAAAAGTGGAAAGTCGCACTTCTTTCAGGTAAATTTATTGTAATCCTTCGGATGCGTATTTCTCAGAGTCATCGCTCGCAGTGACGCAAATATGGCTCACGCATTCATTTCCTTTTTTATTTACAAAATTATAAACACAGGCTCCCACACTCCCTTTGAATTAGCAACAGGGACTTTTTCTCGGCTGTTACGTAGCATCCATCTTTCAGCAGTTTTGAGGCCAATATCTCGGAAGGGTCAGTGAATCACTGTAAGTATATGGAACACCCACGCCACTCGAATCCGAGCGTCTGTCCAGAAACAATCCCGGTTTCTCAACGTTTGAATAACGAGGGCCCGTACCGCTATTAAACGCTAAAAATGTGTGGCCAGGTGCTTCAGGAGTAGCAGATCAGCATGATGAGTAGCCAGCGGTGAGTTGTGTCTGCTGCCTGCATTAGACTCGTCCTATAAAGCTCACAGGAGCACTTCCAAGGGTCTGGGCCTGGGCCGAAAATGAGAAGGAGATGAACTGGAAGGCTCCATCTCTGCGTCCAGCGTGCAGTATATCACAATGATGGCAGCCGCATGGGCGTGTGTGCAAATGCGCCGCTCATAAATATCTCTGCCCCCTCCCCCCCATAGGGGCCACTCTGATGGTGAAGGCGAAGGGATGTCGCTGTCGGAGTGATTGAATGCTCTTGGTCCTGGCTCTCGGCTCAGCCCCGCGCTCGCTGGCCGGTGTGGGAGGCCCACCGCTGAACGCTGGCCTGGGGGGCTCTGCTAGCACAAACGCACCACTGAACTGTTTGTTTGTTAAAAAAAAACTCTGTCAAGTTTCATCTCGATTAACTATGCATCCCAAAAACCTTTATACTGTAGTTTTGTGGCAAAGCGTTAGGGATGGGCAAAAAGATTGAGAATTCATTATATTCATGCATAGTAAATGCACTTGACTAAATATCAGTAGCAAAAACAGTATTAGAGATCATTTTTGTGAATTGATTCAAAACAAAACAAAAATTAAGTAAAATTGTTTACTATATATATATATATATATAATTTAACGGTTTACCAGCACCATTATATAGTACTAGCTTTGATGTTTGGTACACCATACAGGAAGTTACTTTAAATACATATTTAAGAAAGTATGTACTTAAGGAAATGGAGTCAAATCATGTCATTATGTTTTAGACAGGCCATCTCTCATTTTCTCTCACTCTCTTTTTCTGCCACATACACACAGTCTCTATCCTGTCTCATACATAGACATTGTAGATAACAATACCAGTAATTAGCTTTAGTTGCTTTGTTATAATTGGGGGCAAGGGGGGTTATTCATTCATTGAGTTTTTTCCCCCCGTAATTGCATAGTTACACATCACTCAAGCCTTCATGTTCATTTCCTTTTTTTATTAACATTCTTTACCGTTTATTTCACCATCGCTTGTTTTTTTTTTTTGAGTCACTAGAAGGTCCAACATCTGCTCGCAGGTCGACGGCGCTCTTGAAAACTGCTGTCTTTTTTCCTTTTTGGGTCCACGGCTGTCTCTTCCCTCATATGACCGAGCTTTGACACTGTCCAGGTCCGCCCTAGTTGGCAAAGGAACGAGCGATAGAGAAAGGGAGAGTTTATTTCCTGTTCTTGTGAATCATATATCAGTACAATTCCCCTCTGTGCTGTTTGGCAACGGCGGAATGACGGGTGTCATTTATCATACGGACTGAAAGAGGCTGTGGGAAAAGGGATTTGAATTCTTTCGGAGGTGTGTAGATTCTCCTTAGTGGAGGATCATTAAATGGAGGGGGTTTTTCAGCAGGGGGATATGAGTGACTCCTGGAGCTTTTTTTCCCCGTGTGCTTAAGAACTGGCTGCGTCAATCCCTCACTGTCTTAAATTGAGGATTTAAAGCACTCCGGTGGTTTTGTGAGGTGCCGAAATGTGCGTTGTGATGGGTAGAAATGCTTTTCGTGTGATTAGTATCTCAGAGCTATGTGCGAGTTTAGTAACAAGTCTGCAAATCATCTCTAATCTGTCGTCCGTGAATGCGAATCATTGGCACTTTTTTAATGCACTTTTATTTGTGTTGCTTTGCTAAGGAAAGCATCGCAATTGCATACTTGGGGTTAGGGATTTGAGCAAACCCCATGCCATATGTATAAAACCTGGGCACATAAATTGTCCTGCACCATTTGTGCTAGGGATACTCCAAATTGTGAGCTTTTTTGAGCAGAGGTTTTCTATTACTCTTCAATTTCTCTATTTTTATCTGGCAAACGATAAAATGCATAAAAACAAGAGTGATATCTAGAGACCAGAATATCATACAGACTTGGCGGCTCTTTTGACTTACAACACTTAGAAACCACCTAACAAGCACCCTAGCAACCCATAGAAATATGCAAACAACCACTCAGAACACCTTAGCGACCATTAGCAATGTCCTACACTGATGAAAAATTGTGCAGGATTTACTTTGAAACAGTTTTCACTCAGAAATTGCCTGCAAATTTCACAAATAATTACAAAGAAATGGCAAGTAACACATTGAATTAAATAAAAAAAAAAAAAAAAAAAAAGGAAGAATGCAATAGTATTTTCTTGTAAAAAGCACTCCAATAGAGTGCATAACAGTCGGGATCCGGAATACTCCCAGTGTTGGGCAGTAGTGAGCTACAAGTAGCGATGCTACTAGCTTAACTACATTTTTCAGTAGCTTGTCAGTAGCTCAGTTACTTTTAAAACAGTGTAGCTTGTCCAGTAGCTAACTACTTTATCCAGCAAGTAGCGGTGTAGCGCGACCAAAAGCTACATTCCATTTTGGGTTCTGACGAGAACGAGCCTGTAATGAGCGAAGCGGAGTGGTGTGATTCTCAGCTCAATAAGCTCCACTCATGAACCGCTCACCGGTAAAACAGCGTTCGCTCAAATCCCGCTCAGACATGAAATTTATCTGTACTGTAGCCATTAAACAATGTATTTTGTTTCATATTTATGTTAAAATATTATAATGTTATTTTTAAATTTCATCTAGGCTATATTGATTATGAAAAGTGCAAAGATGCGTAATATATGTCAAAGACATAGGGTCAGAAATGATTTTGACCACTTCATTAAGTTTTGTTTTGTAGAAAGCCTTTCTTTAAAGTGAATTTCGTTTTGTATAAATTGTATCTTAATTTTAATCGATGTTTCATCAGCCAATTACCTGGATTTAATAAATAAGAAGCTAACAGACTATAGCAGACAATAATCGTGACATGGAGGCGCCGGAGCGATCACTTGCATTGCACATGAACTGGAGCACGTCTCATAAATAAACCGAAACTCAGCAGGCTACTTGCCTCACAGACATGAGAAATATGTGTATAGAAAGCTTGAAATGTCCACTTTTAAACAAAACAGTTCGAAACAAAAAGAAATAGTCAAGCAATGTGCACTTTTCACAGCTCATGACTGGCGTCTCAGAGTGTTTCTGTTCAAAATGCTGCGCGCTCCATCACTGCATGTGCTGTGAGTTTAACCTGCGTTTTCAGACTAATCCTGACTCCTGAGTATTTCATTTAAAGTTGTATACATTTTGTTCTTGCACTGATGTTAAATTTGTAGCCATATTGCACTTTGACAGCCAGTTATAGGCTATATTTGAGTATTGTGTGTATGGGATAGTTTACAAAATCAAATGATTCTGACAGTTTTTGCCATTGAAATGACAAAATGACAAAAATGAAAAAAGTGTCCCAATCAACCTGAATTCACCCTATACTCTTTGAAATCATAATTACATTACATTATGTTGCTTGAAACACCAAATATTATAACATTCTTCATTAACAAGTAATTTGTTACAATGTCATTGTAAAAAAAAAAAAAAAGAAAAGTAGTTTCAATGTAGCTAGCTACTTTTTGATAGTAACTTATAGTGTAGCTAACTACTTTTTTAAAAGTGTAGCTTGAATGAAACTTAACTACTTTGAAACTGTAGCTTTACACGCTGTAAGTTAGAGTAGCTTGCCCAACACTGAATACTCCATTAATTTACTCCAGAGGGAAATTTATTTTTAACGATAACTTATAAACCTTTAAAGACAGTCTTACTGTGAGGTTGTTAATTGATAGTATTTGCTTCTTTTGAAGCCGTCAGCCTGCATTATTTCAACTTAGTTTTGAAATAATTGTTTAACAGTGAAATTTGTGGTGAAAAACTACATTACCCATGATTCTGTGCAGAAAATTCCACCAATCAGAGAGTTGAAAAGCAAAACGTGCCAATCTCTTTAACTCCGCCCACTCCCATGAAGCACTGCAAATGACGTAATCGAGTTGATCTCCCTACACTCTCAAAATATTTCAATATATATGCAATCGTTTATACATATATGTGACCCTGGACCACAAAACCAGTCATAAGTCGCACTGGTTTATTTGTGGCAATAGCCAACAATACATTGTATGTCAAAATTATCGATTTTTCTTTTATGCCAAAAATCATTAGGATATTAAGTAAAGATCATGTTCCAAGATATTTTGTAAATTTCCTACCGTAAATATATCAAAAATGTATTATTAGTAGTAATATGTGTTGCTAAGGACTTCATTTGGTCAACTTTAAAGGCGATTTTCTTAATATTTAGACTTTTTTGCACCCTAAGATTCCAGATTTTCAAATAGTTGTATCTCGGTCAAATATTGTGCTATCCTACCAAACCACACATCAATGGAAAGCTTTTTTATTCAGCTTTCAGATGATGTATAAATGTCAATTTAAAAAAAATTGACCCTTATGACTGGTTTTGTGATCCAGGGTCCATATATACGTGTGTGTGTATGTATAATCAACATTTTTAAATGAGTAGTTTTATATTTCTCCATCGTTTTTAATTTGATTGTGCTGTTTGCAATGCTTCATGGGATTGTAGTTCTTTCCCTCACTAAAGCCGTTAAGTACACAGTCTTGTACCTTTTATATTTTTGTCTGATTTTCAAATAATGCTTTGCTTCAAATCAAAGTTTGCAGTGTTGTGATTCACCTCATAGCTGTTTGGTTTGGTTCATGGCTTATAACGCTTTAACAAGACTTTTTTAAATCCCTATGGGAGAAATGAATGGAAAAAATACTTCCGGAACCAACGGCGCACTGTTGCACTCTATAATCCTTGTTTTATTTACAACTTTGAAAAATCTTTTCTTTTCTTTTTTTTTTTTTTTTTACAGTGTAGCATTGTGGTGGGAAATGTTATCTGGCCTAGCATCACTTATATTTTCTTCAAAAAAATGTAAACATGTAGTTTAAGTCTTTTCGTTTAAATACAATCTTTTATACAAATACAGTCATCTTGATACTGTCAAGTTTACTGCAAAAACACGTTTTCCCCATCTTCTAACTAAGGTTTGCCATCAACGGAAAAGCTGCATTCGCCCTTAATCAGATACAGCATTGCCAATCAAGCTCAGCACCTGTCATGTAGACTGCCGATTTTGACGTTTCATAAGCATTGATCACATAAAGTGACTGTTCAAAGACAAGGTTGTGATAGCTCACAGTGTTGTGCTTTATTTTTTACCCACGAGACAAAACACCACCTCCACCTCCCATTGTGGTGTACAAGTGTAAACCCAAGAGTCTCGTGATCGCACAAACAAATCACACCCAGCAGGGTTCTGGTTACCCTTGTCAGGCTTTCTTTCTCACCACCTCATTCATGTTTTGTGTTTGGGGGAGGGCAGACAGGGATCTGGCTTACCCAGAGTGTTTGCTGAAATGATCAGGATTCGGTGTAGGGATTGAGTCAGGAAACCCTGATCTTTCTTTGCATGCGGCTCCTAATTGTGGATGGTATCCTGTCAGGTTTAGGGTGGCATACTCCGAATAAAAGGTACCTCAGGGGTAAATGGAAATATTAGACGTCTCCACAGCTTAGGTGGTCTCAGCTGGGCGTTACAGGAAGAAAGAGACATCAAATGAGAATCAACCACTGGCAAGTGAAGCATGTTCAGAAGGAAGGGTTGGAGAATAATGTCCTACTCAAATCCATTATAATCACTTCAGAGTGAGATGAGAGCTTATCAAACATCAGGACATCACAGATAGATAAATGAGAAATCATTTGTCATTGCATCCTATAAATAAAATACAAACTAATCAGTGTTGAGGAAACTACTTTGAAAGTGAAGCTTGACAAGCTACTCAAAACGTAAAGTCAACCCGATTTACTTTCTTAATGCACATTTTTAGACTTATTGTGAGCGATTCATGACAGCATCACATCATTCCATTTTTTTTTTTTATAGGTTTGGTTATATATATATATATACCACAGTCACAGTCAAAAGTTTGGAAACATTACTAATTTTAATGTTTTTGAAAGAAGTCTCTTTTGCTCATCAAGCCTGCATTTATTGATCAAAAATACAGAAAAAAAACTGTAATATTATTACAATTTAAAATAATGGTTTTCAATTTTAATATATTTTAAAATGTAATTTATTTCTGCGATGTAAAGCTGAATTTTCAGCATCATTCCTCCAGTCTTCAGTGTCACATGAGCCTTCAGAAATCATTCTAATGGTTTATTATCAATATTGGAAACAGTTGTGCAAAATACACTACCAAAAAATAGAAATATTTTCAAAATAGAAATCTTTTCTAACAATAGAAATCTTTGCTATCACTTTTTTTTTTTTTTTATCAATTTAGCACATCCTTGCTGAATAAAAGTATTAATTTCTTTCAAAAAATTAAAGAAAAAATCACTGACCCCAAACTTTTAAACGGTAGTGTATATTGTTACAAAAAATATATAATAATAAATAATAAATGCTGTTTTTTTTTTGTTTTTTTGTTTGTTTGTTTATATTTTATTTATCAAAGAATCCTGAAAAAAGTATCACAGGTTATAAAAAAAATATATTAGCAGCACAACTGTTTACAAAATTGACAATAAATGTGACACTGAAGACTGGAGTAATGTCTGATGAAAATTCAGCTTTGCATCTCAGAAATAAATTATATTTTAAAGTATATTCAAATAGAAAACCATTATTTCAAATTGTAATAATAGTTCATAATATTAGTTTTTCTTCCCTTCAGATCGCAAGTTTGTGTGCACAATGCAGTATGCCTTTAAAAATACCAATGTAGTGTTTTTTATGTTACACTGCTATAAAATAGTTGTTTGTTCGAAAATAGCTGTTAGTGGATAGGCCACACTATTGAGGTACTGAAAAATGTTAGTAGTGATGTTCATTTTAGTTAGTAACTCCCCAACACTGAAACTAATGAATGTAATATTGCCTAAACAGCTCATTAGATCTGTCCTTTGATTAGCACTGTTTACATATGCAGCATCTGTAAGTATCGCCCCATCAAAGAGACCACACCAGAAAGCGTAACTAACCCACTTGAAGCCCTCGCTCTGTATCTCTTCAGATTTGGTGTGTACGTTGACATTGTTTTACCAACTCATCCAAATGTGTAATTGCAATTATAGTCCCTTGATGACTCCCCAAGGGGCACATGATTGCAATTAGAAAGAGAAAATGTTAATTAATTAAGCTACTCAAAGAGAAGAGCAGGATTGGTTTAACTGTGGACGTCTGACCGGAGGACACCTTGGAGAATTAAATCTACTGTTTAGATGTAGATATCTACTGTCTCCTCACATCTGAGTATACACAGTGTATGCATATATTTGTAACTTATGGACGGAATGCAAGATTTCGGTGCTGTTGCTGGGTAAAACAAACCAATTAATAAGGTTTCATTTGAATACAATGACAAAACGTAGGCGACAGCTATTTCATTGTTATACCCTTTAGCATACTGGAAAACTAAGGGCCTAAAACTTGTTTCTTCTGGACACAGCAGTTCATTGGGTTATTAGGCTGGGTCTCAGCAGAAACAGTCATCTAGATTGTGACCATTGTCTGTGATTGATGACCCAACCTTTAGTTGCTGAGCTGGTATGTTTGTTCCTGTGTAATTGTCTTCCAGATGGCTAGGCTAAGTGTTCGTTAACACGTTTATGGTGGCATTGTTAAAATTGATGGCTTGGATGCTCAGTTTTCAAAAGATGTAGTACACCAGATCGTCGTCCAAACAGTTGAGACTGTAACAAAAACACAGAGGACTGTCTTTTGTCTGAACTGCGGCATTTTTTGCTTTTCCTCTCTTGATAGTGTCACAGGAATCCTGGGGCTCCGTTTATAAAACGCACTTCTTCCTGAATTCCACATTTCCGGTCCTATGTTAAAAGTGAGGAAATCTGTATTTATAAAGGCAGAAACTTACTTGAAGATGCTTTTATACATACAGTATGCTAATTGAAAAACATGCATATGCCGATTTTAGCAATTTAAAAAAAAATATTTAAATGTGCATGCTCATTTCCCCCATTTTTACATTACATCACATTTGTCATTATCCAACAACCACTTAATGTTAATCTTTAAAAACATTTTTCATACTCTACATTACAATGTTGGGATATCTAAATTCACTGAAGCATTTAAAACAATTGACTTTTAATTTTTAGGGCTTTTAAATTTATTTACAATAATTAAAAAACAATAGTATTGAATTTTAAAAAGCGTGATTGGCTGAATTGACATTTTTAGCGATATGTTTTATTTGGATTTTTGTGGCCATTCTGTACATGCATTTGATTTTACGATTTGCCAGTTACATTTAGGATCATTTTTGCATACAGACATTGTATAAATCTTTCGTAGGAAATTACAGTACGTTCATATGTCATTCATTCTATGCAAATCTTGGTAAATTAAGCCCCAGGTTTGCTTTCTTCCATAAAAATCCCAAAATGAACGTTTCCAACTAGTCATCTATTTAAAGTTTTTCTTGCGAAAGTCACGTTTACGTAAACTTCGTTCACATTAAGAGGTGGTTTGAAGAATGTTAAGAAATGTGTTTTGTGGGCCTCTCACTGAACCCTCAGCCTGAGAGAATCTGAGAGATCGGAGGGGAAAATGGATATAGGTGGCAGTGCTAGTCATCAATCATGGTCCCTCAAGAGAAGGTGCAGCTAAAACTGGACTGAAGTGCTATCTGTCAGCTGCTGTGATACAGACGGTGCTGTGCAGCCCGGGCCCGTATCGCTCCAACATCAGCTCACGGCAGCATAAACTGCCATGTAAACATAGGCAGGTGCTAGCCTTGCGCGCAACCTACATACCCTTACAGAAGGTCATAATTGTACTAGCTTTCAAATGGAGAGTTTATATTTAATGCTTTTCAAGGGTTTGTCATAACTTTAGCACAGTATGCTATAGAAAAGTAGCTGGATAAAAAATAAAAACTATAAAATCAAACTGGACATGTTTGCTGAAAGAAATCCTCCTACAACCTTTGAAAATGTACCTTTCGTAGCAAAGAATCTAAGCTAGTAGCCAGAGAGCCTGTAGAAGAAAACTGTTGTGTGGCTAGCTGTGATAAACACAAGGTTTGTCATAATTTTTAGCACAGTTTATTATAGACAAGCAGCTAGATAAAAGCTATAAAATCAATTTGGACATAATGTTTGCTGAAAGAAATGCTCCTAAAATTTTTAAGATGTACCTATAGTAGCAAAGAAGCTAAGCTAGTAGCCAGAGAGCCTGTAGAAGAAAACTTCTTGATGCTAGCTGTGATAAAGTGCAGTTTAATATAGAAAAGTGGATAGATTTAAAAAAATAAATAAATAAAAGCTATAAAATTTAACTGGACATAATGTTTGCTGAAAGAAATACCAATCCTAAAAATCCTGAAAATATACCTATCATAGCAAAGAAGCTAGTAGTCAGAGAGCTGATGTTGTGCTAGCTGTGTGTCATACCTTTAGCACTGTATACTGTAGAAAAGAGGCAAGATAATAAAAAAAAAAAAGATTAAAAGCTATAAAATTGAACTGGACATGTCTGCTGTAATCCTCCTACAACCTTTGAAAATGTACCTTTCTTAGCAAAGAAGCTAAGCTAGTAGCCAGAGAGCCAGTAGAAGAATACTGTTGTGATGCTAGCTGTGATAAAGTGCAGTTTAATATAGAAAAGTGGATTGATCAGAAAATAAAAGCTATAAAATTGACCTGGACATAATGTTTGCTGAAAAAAATACCAATCATAAAAATCGTGAAAATGTACCTATCGTAGCAAAGACGCTAGTAGTCAGAGAGCTGCTGTTGTTCTAGCTGTGATAAACACAAGGTTTGTCATAACTTTAGCACTGTATAGAAAAGTAGCTAGATAAAAAAAAACTATAACATCAAACTGGACATGTTTGCTGAAAGAAATCCTCATACAACCTTTGAAAATGTACCTTTCGTAGCAAAGAAGCTAGCAGCCAGAGAGCCTGCAGAAGAATACTGTTGTGTGGCTAGCTATGATAAACACTATTAAATGCTCCTAAAACTCGTAGCCAGAGAGCTGCTGTTGTGCTAGCTGTGATAAACACAAGGTTTGTCATAACTTTAGGACTGTATACTATAGAAAAGAGAGAAGATTAAAAAATTAAAAGCTATAAAAATCGGACTGCGGAGGACAGGACAGTGGGTTTACAAACTTCAGGGAAAATATATGCTGCCATTAGCTTTGTCTCACTGTTGAATGAAGCCACCAGGCGCTTCTCCCCTGATGTCAGGCAGCAGCTGTCGATAGCTCTCAAGATGGATAGCCGTTCTGCATGCCTATTGATTCGGCACAGGCCACAGATATAAGTATCATTTGTCATTTCTGGAATGATATGGAGTCCTAGTTAAAACCCAGAGAGGGGATATGGCCGTGCCTAGCGGGGGGAGGTAGAGGAGCAGGTTGTCGGACTCTTTTGATGAATGGCTCTACAGCTTTTTGGTTTTGTCTGGGAACGAAGGGGGCCATTTAAGCAGCTATTTGCTTTCACTGCATTCCAAGAACAACAAGACAGCAAGTCCAGAGGCCTGAGCCGCCACCGCTGCGAACAGGGTGGTCTGACCCGACGTGCAGGGGAGAGGGTGGGATCGCCGCTGTAGCAAGTGCGTGGGTAGGTGCGGACCGAACAAGACTTTTCATTATGACTTCCGCTGCTGATGTTAGATTGATAAACCTCGGGGTTATATTCAGGTTGAGTATGTGCCAATTTGACATGCACATCATTCTGACGTCGCAGCACTTTTACCCTTTCAGAATCATATTTACATTTCTATATACATCAATTAATATTCCGCCGTCGTTAGTGGACTCTGCCGAGAGGTCTGTGACAAACAAATAAAACTAATGTTTGCTAGTCAAACACAGAGCAGCTCCACAGAATCCCCCAGTGACTTCGCTTTGATTATGTTGTGCATTTGGGAGGCCAGCCAACAGAGGAGCGGACTTCATTATTGTATGGATCATCTTTTAAGACCATTTAAGATCACAGGGCCCCGAGTCGAGTAAATACTCCAAGACAAAGAGACTCTCTCAAGTTTATTGAGTTTCTTGGTGCTTTCGCATCAGAGTATGTAATTCCTCATGCATTCATCTTTGTTGAGAATCAAGTGCGCATTCTTTTTCTGATAGAATCAAATTCGAGTTATGTCACTGCAGGTTGCCGACAGGATAGAAAAGATGTGGCACTAAACCTGGAAACCTTCAAACAGAGGAATGACATGTAATTACTTCAGGTGTCCATCAAACTATGTTTGAAAATGTCAGCATGGGATCCGACATGATAGATTTACAACTTCAGAATCCGGCGGAAAATAATTACTAGATTGAATACCCAGACCCAGACTTTATGGTTGGTGTAACACTTCTTCATTTTTCTCTACCTCTTGCTAGGCCCCAATAGTGTGTGTTCCACAGTATTACACCACAGGAGCACGATTGTTTCCATTGTCTTTTCGGAACCACCAAAAATGTTATCGTCCAGCTGGAGGGAGATTTTTGTGTTTCTTAATATGCTCTCACACACACACTTGCACAAATTCCCACAGAGCCGCAGTGTAAGGTTACAGTCTCAGGCATGACTTGCACTAAGTGGCCAAGTCAGGAGGAGGTCTGGCCTCTGACGTAAGACCCACGTCCATGTCTTTTGAAGCGCTGACAGCTGAGGACAGTGACATAAGTAACAGTAAAAGGAGCATCTGAGTTCTCAATGCCTCATTGTTCAGATCACAGTTTCACTGAACGTCAAAGCCTGGCTGGACATTTAGACTCAAATCCAGTGATGATGAGTCAAAGCCATGCAGTACCGTTAAGTCACCCTCATTAAAATCCTTAACAATGCAGTAAGCAAAGGGAGGGATGTAAGTTAGTGAGTAGCACTTTTATGCATAGCAACTTTGTGGTCTTATTCAGTTTTCACATTTGGTTGCATGACAGACTCTTTAGATGTAGATCTTTCTGTCTGTCATTTTAATTCTACTTCCTTGCTTTCAAAGTCGAATTGTGTTTTATATTACAGTTAAAATTCAGTATATATGGTGCACAAACCTGGTATCCACATATCAAATATCAAAATACACTGTTACATATTCATATCTGTCAAATGCTCTGCTTTGCTGTAAGACAAAATGGTGATGGATCAAGGCTCATTCCTTGTGGGACTTGAACCAGCAACTTTCTTTTTACTGGCCCTGAGCTTTAGCTACTACACCACACTCCCCACAGGGAGGTCATGTAGTGCGTTCGCTCAATGCAACAACCAAACAGCATTTAGTTGGGTCCCAGGGTCTTGCACTTCACCTCGTTCCTGTCTTTGCGACCATCTCCATCTTGTTCCAGGCTATGTATAACAGCACAGCACAGTTCGCGCTTGGATCCCCTCGGAGAAGTAGTGCATGAATTGATCCCATCCTCCCTCTCTAATGCCTCTTTCCTCCAACGGAACAAACAGGCGGCGCGTGCATGCCGCCCAGGACAGATGTTCGGGATTACTTTCACCTCGCTGCTTCATTGTATGCACTTTGGAGGATCCCAGCTGATGTGGAATGCTGCCTCCTCAGTTTGCCTGCCACCGCCTCTACAGGGCACATCTCTTCTCCAGCTTTATCTTTCTATCCCGCTCTCCTGTCTCATTGTCTTTCTCTTTCCCTTTCTACTCCTGACATCCATCACTTCATAGCAGAAAAGAGTCGCTTTGCAAGCGGCCGCCCTCCAAAATTTGTTCACCACTGCCGTGTCATGTAGCTTGAAAACTGTCCATCGTCTTTGTGCGGACGAACTGAGATGTAAATAGCATTTTAGTGCTTTGACAACACGTTGTGCTAGGATATTTGAATTTGGAGACGCAGTCCCAGTCAGACACCTGTACAGACGGCGTAGGGATGTAGAAAACACTCGTAGCAGCTAGTCGGGAGGGAAAGCAGGTGTGTATTTGTGCGTGTTTCGTGAAGTGGAAAGCCATTGAGCAATGAGGCCCCTCGCTGAGAGGAGGGGGAGTGACGTTATCTCCTCGCCAAGCGTCTATCTAATCTGGCCACTGTGAGCCACGGGCGGAAGTGGGAGCAAGACCGGGGACGGGGCCTCGCCGCATCTTTAATTACCGCTGATATCACCGCGGAGAAGAGGGGGGACGAGCGAGCGAGCGAGAGAGGAGCACGCGTTCACTTTTTAATTAAGGCTCGGTAGTGTAACTCGTCAATGTACATTATTGGAAGAATGAACGTCAATGCCATTGCTTTTTCGCCCCCTCCTTTATCTCTGTCAATGATTCAAAGACATGATTTATGGTCGCTCGCCGTCTTTCAGGATCATCCATCAAAGCACCGGGCTCTGCCGCCGCCCGCCCGTTGTAAATCATTCTGAAAGCCTGTCACTCATTTCCATTAACCGTTCCTCTGTCGCTCTGGTCCCCGCCTCCCTCACCTCCTCTCTCTCTCTCTGTCTCTCAGTATCTCCCTCTCTTTCTCCTCGTCTTCCTCCCCCTGCTGGTGCACAACCTCCAGTCACGTGGGGTACATGTTCCATCTCGCCGCCTCCCCTTCCCCGCTCTTTTTCCATAAATTAACCACTTTCAGACATGCTGTGGAGGAAGGGGCCATAACGAGTAGAACCCCCTCCCACTTCATTACTGGTTAAGACCCCTCAGTGGCCCGGAATCTCAAAAGGGCCGAGGGGTGGATGTGATCATTATGTAGACTGATAAGTAATTCACTTAGAAACTTAACACCAATAGCGCTGAAAGCAGGTCACTCTGAATTAGGTAACAAAAAAAGGAAATTTTGGAATAGGGATCATTTACAAAACTAATTATATCAATGTATTTGTTAATATAAATAGATCTGCCACTTACATCCTAACCCATTTTAAGATGTAACGCTGATAACACTGTACTAGTATTGGCATTATAATACAATTTAATGGCAATCTGTTTTTTAATATGACATGACAAACAGTGACAGCAGTGTCCAGCTCCTACTTACATAATTAGAGGAATAAATCTTTTATAAATTATTTATTTTATATGTTTATTTATTTAAATTATGTAAATACTATATAGTCTATACATATTAATATATGGGTCACTGACAAATAAAGCTTCAAAAAAAGTTCAAAACTAATGTAATGCATATTTTGAGTCATGAACAATAAGCAAGTTTCAGTTGTTAAATAACATTTCAAAGTGTTTAAATTCATTATTTGACTCTTTTTATGTCAGGCGGTACAACCAAATAGTTGTATGTATATACTGTAGTTGTACCACCTGACATGGAAAGTGAACCAACCTACCCATACTTGAAATGAGCAGCTTTTAGCAGTATTTGAGAGAGATCTACAAACCTTTTCACTCTGCACAAGGATCAGTTGAGCTCCTCTGAATGATGCATTATCATGTTTACTGTCAATTCATAATAAAAGAGCCATGTTTGCATTTGTGCCACCCTGACATTTGAGAACATACAAATTGCTGGACAGAAGTTTTTCAATTATCTCAACAGCTTTAAAACTTCTGATATTTATAAAACTGGTTTAAATGAAAGATTTCAACCCTAAAATTTTGCCATAGTATTTATTTTTTTTATTATTAAGACACCATTTTAAATAGTTTTCTTAGTCTGTTCATTTGTTCGGACAGTTGCACCACCTGACATTTTGGGGGTTTGAGATAACAAAACGTAAAATAATATATATTATTTAAATGTACTAAAAATGAATTCAAACTAAATACGGTTTAAAGAACAAAGTGATATGTCATGCATTTATCAAAATATTTGAAATGGAAATAATGCACTTAGACACAAAAATATGCACGTCATGTCATTGGCCCACATACACTGTATTTTGCACTTTGTCTAAGATCAAAACCACAAAAGGGTAGTCTGATAAATCATCTACTTTTTGTTTGGAATAATTTACTTAGCATCATTACAGCCATGAAGATTTGATTCTGTGGAACAAATAATTTTTTTCTCTGCCACTAAAACATGATGGAAGCATATTAGTCATTCAAAGCGGGAACTCATTTACCCATCAAGTCAATATGAAACTTAAGGAAGTGACTCATGCTGCTTCATGGGCTATTCAAAGTTCATGCAGTAGGAACAGGGTTAAAATCTGTACTTTCTGTTGTGGTTTCTCCATTGCTTTCCAACTAAATTGTCTGTGCGGTTTGAAATCCCGCTGCCCTTAAACGGCAACTTTACTCCTTTGACAGCACATGCAGCAACGCTCTTTTATGAAGTGGGAAAAAAAGTTGACTCAAAAGAGGACTGTCAATCTCTCTCAGTAGCTGACACTGCTCTACGGGAGCTTTTGGCCTTTCAATTGAGTGGCTTCCTTTTTCATTCTAATCAACAACTCGATATCAACGCGACAAAATATCCACCAACAGCAGAAAAGTAGCGTTGAGGGGGGGAAACTTTTCAGGGAATGCCTTTGCCAACACTTCTCACAATTCAAGCAGCCATTGTCTGCGGCGCAGGCTGTCGCCGAGTGACAACGCTCTCCCGGCGCATCCTGAAGTCAGTGCTTTTCAAGCAAACGGCGGTCCCTAATCATCGCGCGGAGGACGTCTGACAACAACTCACGACAAATTCGCCATTAAAATGAATAGTAACCATGAACAGAGGGTCTGTTTTGGAAGCGTTTCTCTTTTTCTCTTTCTCCCTTTGGTGTAGGCTCCCCGCTGTGTTGCAGGTTTTGGCGTGAGAGTCGTCTTCCCTCACTTTATTTGTGCCACCAAACAGCCTTTGGTCCCACAAGAAGCTGACAGCCCTACGCTTCTGTTGCAAATACACTGGGATGTCTCATTGTATTTAATGAAGGGAAAAACTGGCTATCTACTATTAATGAACTTGGAATATAAAAAATGCATCCTTTGCTGAAAACGGCACAAAACTGCTTGTATAAGGCAAAGTGGCGACTGGAGGGTGGCCAGAATCTAATGAAAGATCCATAGAATATTTGCTAGTGGAGGGAGGGTACATGAAAATGTAAACGGTTTTAAAGGGGTAGTTCACCCAAAAATTACATTTCTGTCATCATTTACTCACTCTCATGTCGTTTCAATCCATTATGACTTACTTTCTTCCACATAACACAAAAGTTGAGTTTTTGAAGAATATCCTGGTCACTCTTTTCCATATAATGAAAGTGAATTGGGACTGGGAAACTCCAAATTGACCACAAAAAAAACACCATAAATGTTTGTATGACCCATCCATCTAAAAAGACTTTGAATATAATGCATAATTCAACCAAAAATCGAAATTCTGTATCTCAGTTCTAACCACTTTGATTTTTTTTCCCAATGAACACAAATGGTGAGTTTTTTTTAAGAATATCCTGGTCGAACTTTGCCATATAATGAAAGTAAATGGGGACTGGTAAACTCTAAAATAAAATAAACAATTAAAGTTAAGCCCATAAGATCAGTATAGCCTTTTTTAAATTAGGGATATTAAGGCACATTAATATGGTTAATTACAAAGAAAATGTAAAATGAAAAATAAAAGACATGTTTAAGTCCCCAAATGAAGTCTAGGAAATTTCCCTTACTACTAAATGTACATATATTTGATGATAACTGAATTGACAGATTTAAAGTTGACAACCCTACTTATTGAACATTTGGATGGTTGGACCCCAACAAATCTCCTTTTGTGTTGAAGAAAGAAAGTCATTCGGGTAAGTTTAGTTTTTTGGGATGGGCTATTGACCACTGTTTTTGGCTACAAGTGAGAGCTGCATTCTTGAGAGCCTCAGAAACACAAGCATTGATCTAAAGTAAAACATACCGTCATCAAATAGGCTCCTATAATATGCCAATTACATAAAAGAATAAAAAAAAAGTAAAATTCAAACACCAGCCCTTGCAGAAATGGAAAAGTTGCAGATATACTTTTCTTCTGTAAAAGTGTAGATAATGTTTAAATAGTGCAACTGTACTGAAAAAACATCACACAATAATAAATCAAATCAATTACAAGTTTGAAATGTAAACACAGATTCTGTATTTATTCATACTCTCATGGTGTAAACAGTGGCAAAAAATAGTGCAAAAAAATAGTAAAACCCCAACCATGTTTTCAGATGGTTGCAAAAATTACAAGAGAGTGCAAATAATCAAGCATTATTTAATAATAGAACTTGAAGGATTAGTTCACTTAAAAATGAAAATTTCCTGATAATTTACTCACCCCATCTCATCCAAGATGTTCATGTCTTTCTTTCTTCAGTTGAAAAGAAATCAAGTTTTTTGAGGAAAACATACCAGGATTTTTCTTCACATAATGGTTTTCAATTGCAACCAACGGTTGAAGGTCCAAATCAATGCAGTTTCTTCAGAGGCTCTGCACGATCCCAGCCGAGGAATAGAGTCTTATCTAGCGAAACCATCGGCCATTTTAAAAAATAAATAAATAAATAAATAAATAAATAAACATTTCTTTACTTTTTAACCTCAAATGCGCGACTTCGGTGTTGTTATTCTTCACTGGGTCGGTACTTCCACCTACGCCACGGACGTGACATTTCCGACATGATGACGTCATACGCAGTGAAGAAGGACAACACAGAAGTCGCGCATTTGAGGTTAAAAAGTATAGAAATGTTTGTTCTTTTTTAGAAAATGACCAATGGTTTTGCTAGATAAGACCCTATTCCTCAGCTGGGATCGTGCAGAGCCTCTGAAGCCCTTTGAAACTGCATTGATTTGGACCTTCAACCGTTGGTTGCCATTGAAGTCCACTATATGGAGAAAAATCCTGGAATGTTTTCCTCAAAAAACTTAATTTCTTTTTGAATGAAGAAAGAAAGACATGAATATCTTGGATGACATGGGGGTGAGTAAATTATCAGGAAATTTTCATTTTGAAGTGAACTAATCCTTTAAGTAATTAGAACTAAAACCTAGCTGGTAACCATGTATGAATGAAAACATGATTGCATATATGTAATTTTAACTGAACTTGGTAATACAGTGTTTCCATAAAAAAAAGAAAAATAAGACTGATACGATAATACTATTATTACGAATTCTACTACTAATAAAAAATAACCGCACTAAAGATTGATGAGCTGCTGGGTTCATGAATATTAATCAGGTTGTCAGTGTTCGCTCGAACTGATTTGCTGAAATCGTAACAGGGACAGTAATAGGTGAGCGCCAGCCAATGAGATTGCCGTTTGCGCATTAGTTTATGCTTGTTCACTAAGGCTGAATAATTCCAAATTAACTCCATTTTTTTTACAGGAAGATACAACAAAGAATATTGTTTACATGTAGTGCGTCAATTCTGCGTGGTATGTAAGACTCTCTCTCTCGCTCTGTCTTTGAGTGTGTGAGAAACACTGAGCGCTCTCAGCAAAACGGCGACGAGTCGGGCGCCTCACGCTAGTGTTTACTGTGTGCGTCAAAAACACTGCATTCATTGAGATGAACAGAAATACTGTGCTTGACGGAGAGCGAAACTCTCAAGCGCTCAGTAAGAGTGTTCGGCGAGTGAAAATATATCTGTGTGTACCAGTTCCAGATTATAGCGGTAGCTTCTCTTTTAGCGATAAACTCCTCCTCAACTTCATGTCCGCCTTCTGGCATAGTTGTTTTCGCTCTGCATGTGAGCTGCGGATGGGTTGCGAAAAGAAAAATGTCATCAACTAGGCTTTATCGTTATTATCGCGGGAAGACTAATTCTTATCGTAGGGAGAATTTTTTAGCGGTATATCGCAAACGATAAGATATCGCCCATCCCTAGTGAACTATCCCTTTAAATGACAGCAATTAAAATCATTATTCAATGAAAATCTTGTCATCCAGTGTAGTTCTCTGTTTTAGATGCATTACATGAAAATTTTATATCACTGACTTGAAAATTCTTTGGTCAAATAATCAAATGTCACTGACGTAAAATCTGTAGACCATCTAATGACACCTTATTTGATTTATTCGGTTCATAAACTTTCATATGGCATCATTAGATTTTGTATAAAAGTTGTATGGACTTTTGATGATACTTTATGGTGCTTTATGACACATTTACTCACATTATATGGAGATACTGTTATTGATATTGACAGTGGTGGACAGTAACAAAGTATTTTTACTTTGTTACTGTACTTAAAGGGATAGTTCATCAAAAAATGAAAATCATCATTTACTTACCGTCAGGTTGTTCCAAACCTGTATGAGTTTCTTTCTTCTGCTGAACACAAAAGAAGATATTTTGAAGAATGTTGGTGACCAGACAGTTGATGGAAAAAAAAAAATACTATGGAAGTCAATGGGGCCTATCAACCGGTTACTGGTTGTTCAGTTGTTCATCCACCACTGGATGTTGATATTGAGAAGATCCACCTTTTGTGTTCCACAGGAGAAAGGAAGTCATAAACATCTGGAAATAACATGAGGGTGATGTTCCCTTTTTGTTTCTCATCCAAAGTTTAAAATCTGTTAAACTTTACCCTAGATGAGACGTGTCTGCGATTTAAATCTTTTGGCATTACACAGTCTTCAACAGTTTTTGAAGGCATATGCAGATCTTCCGGATCCTAATTTTAGTGGTTGGTTAAAAATGGTCTATAGATATGAAACATCTCACACTGTGTCAAAAGGGGGCTTGGTTTGTGTTCAACGACGTGCGGCCACAAAAACAGGTCGCGATCATCACTTCAAGTATTTGCATGCTCCCAAAATTCGAAAAATCAATTAGAACCTCTGAATCCCATTACAATGTGAAATCCCTAAATAGACAGAGGAAATAGATAAAAAGAGGAGTTATGTGTTCTCTGATCCAATACCCCACTTCTGTGTCTTTGTATTCATCGGTACGTTCAGTCCTTTTTATATATGTCAGACAAGGTGACTGTGACAAAGGCCACACAAGGGCTTTGTTCATATGAAGCGCAGAGGACGGGATAACGTGTCCCAGTGGATCTGTTTCCACCAGTACGTCCCCTCTACTTTCATTTAGGACAGTGGCAAACGCTTCAGTACCTCAGCAGCTGTTTCAGAGGAAGCGAGGTGTCCCACACTCTCACACCTCATTGTGTCCTGTGACATTTGTTAATGTCACGACTTAGTTCTGTGTTTCAGGATATTTTGAATGTCTAATTAGCATTATGCATGCATTACGGTTTAATGTGAGTCTTTTTGCATGTCTTTTAGTGCGCAATATATAACAGAAAGCCATATAAAAATGATTTAGACCATGGCCTAGCCGTTAATGCATGTGACATAAGCCATAGTGCTCATGTGGGCGCATGAGTTTGAATCTGGTTTGTGATACTTGGTGAGCCATGGTGCATTGCATATTCAGACTCGCGTTGTATCACTGGATCCTGTTCATTTCCTGATATTTATGACATAATTTCCTGTCCTATCTCATGTTCCCTGTAAATAAAAAAGAGGGGCTGAAACAAATTGAGTTGAAGTTTAGTGGTTTAGCACATGCTCATGTGTCTGATGCAGATTTGAATCTGGCTTGTGACCTTTTCTGGCATGAAAGAATAGCTAAATTTTGTTTGAATTCAGTTCATGACATTTCCTGGTCTTCTCCACAATTTACCGTCCCATCTTTCTCTTTTCTTACATAGAAAAAAATAAGTGGCAAACATTTAACAAATTTTATTGCAGTCTTTGTATTGTGTGTCATCCAAACTCTCCTGTTTCTTTAGCAGACTTATTATTGACTGAACAAAAGAGCGTAGATGACAGGTGAACGTGCTCCTTTAAAAGTGCGTCCCTCTCTCTCTTTCTCTCTCTTCCCACCACGTAAACATTCCCGACTGACATTCAATCAGGAAATTTAAACCAAAGCCTGATGATCTTTTATTAGCAGGAGCCTGCTTGCTTGACTGCTCGGGTTCAGATGAGCGGGAGGGCCGGCGGGGGCCAGTGCTCCTCCATCAGGCCTCATCACGCTCTTACCGGAGGAGCCGGTGACAGTCGAGGTAGAGACACTGTAGTGGCGTGACCCGTGTCATAATGTTCCAAGTGCTTCCATTTATTGGGAATGACAAAAATCAAGCACATTTTTGAATAACCCATTAGATAAACTAATATCGTTTTTTTTTTTCCAAGTCCATTGTTTATTTATTTCTTAGGGCTGTCATATATATATATATATATATATATATATATATATATATATGTCACACACACACACGTGTATATATTTTTTTTTATCTCCAATTAATTAGATTAATACATATTTGAATATTTAAATAAAATATTTAAATTTACATAAATGTATTTAAAAAATTTACATAAATGTTTATTTTTATTATCTAATCTGCATATTATACAATTAAATTGATTTAACCTTGATTTTAAATTAGCAGACATATTTATTGAACATTGTTGTTTTATTTAAACTAGGCCATTTTTTGCTTAATATAGTGATTTAAGAACAGTATTTTATTTTTTTTTTTTCATTTTTGGGCTCTTTTACAGAATTTACAGTAGGGATGCATTTGAGACTAGTCGACTACACACATTATGAATGAAACTTACTTGACCACAACAGATCCTATAGTATATCAATATCCTAAAAAAAAAAAAAAATTAAATAATATATAGTGTCATGTGTACACAAAGCAGATTTTTTCAGTGGCTTCAGTATGGTATTTGACTGTTTAATTAATATTAAGTAGGCTATTTCAAATTATTATAAAAATTTCTGTTTAAACCGTGTAAAGAAGGAGGAAGAGGAGGAGTCCAAGTCTTTAGCCCCTCCCACTGCTCACTCTCATTATCTAAAAGCCTGACATCCATCATTGTCTGGATCATGGACGAGAGCCTAGTACAGCATGATCTGGTTCACTGTGACCAGAGAGGAAACAGGAGCTTGTGTCCCGGTGCAGAAGGAGAGTCTGGAGCTTTGTCTGTTTGAGGTAGAGCAGCCTCAAAGGAGCACTTTGTTTACCAGTGAGAAGATCACCAATATTTGGCCGTTTATGGACCACAGATGTTTATGGCACAAATGGCGAAGGATCAGTTTATAACAGATGAGGCCTTAGTGGCTATAAAGGGCTTTTTGTAAACAGTATTTTTAATATTCAACAGCGTTCGTTATAAAAAAAATTCTTTAATCTTCTAAAAATGTTCACTTAGTTTACCCTAATATATCCTTTCAAAGAATGTCTTTTGATGTACAACTGCGGTCGGAGTGACTCCAAGTGCTTCGGATCAAATCAAACCCACAATTGCTGCAACTTTCCCTGTGTCCTGACTGAATTGTGAGACTCTTTTTGATTATATTATACCATTAAATATTTAATGTGTGGGTATATGAAAGCAAGTCATTTATCTGCATGAATTGCCCCTGTTTAGTCAAGGAAGTAATGTGCTTTAAGTAACATCTCTGTCATGCATACAAAAATTAACGCTAATCTTTCCGCTGCCTGGTTTCCAGCCAGAGCCCTGGAAGAGGTTTGTGGAGTGGAGCAGTCTCTGTGAGTTGACATATAACAACACATAATACTTCACAGGAATACTGAAATATTGTACACTAATATGATAGATTTCATACTATACTGTAATATCTAGTTTTAAATTAAAGAGAAGATTAAACTTCATTAAAATTACACAAGTAAAATAGCAGAGATAAATACAATTTTAAATAATATTTTACTATAAAAATTAAGCATACATGCACATTTTTGTGTAATTTTTTTAATCATAATATAAATACCTAGTGGATTTCTCCCAGACGTTGTCTTGATAATCAGAGTTTATTTTGTTATTGTGAGTATTTTAGAGGCCAAACTATTGATGACAAACATGTTTTATGCTTGATAGAGATCTGGTGTTTCTCACTTCTGGTCAATGTAAATGTTGACATGGGAGAATGTTCACAGCGCTCTCTCTCTGCGGCGCAACACTGGGAAAAGATTCAATTGGGCCTGTTAAGTATTAATTGACGTCACGTCAGAAGAGTCGTGTATTGGCGCCTTGCAGTGCTTTGATTTACTAAATAGCCAAACATCCTATAGTATGCTAATTATGACTACCTACAGTTGAGTTAAATATTAAAGAAAATATATATAGTACCTGTCAAAAGTTTGGAAACGTTTTTAATGTTTTTGAAAGAAGTCTCTTCTGCTCACCAAGGCTGCATTTATTTAATTAAAAATACAGTAAAAACAGTAATATTGCGAAACATTATTACAAATTAACTGTTTTCTATTTTAATATATTTTAAGATGTAATTTGTGATCAAAGCTGAATTGTCAGCATCATTACTCCAGTCTTCAGTGTCACATGATCCTTCAGAAATCATTCCAATATGATGATTTACTGCTCAAGAAACATTTCTGATTATTATCTGATTATTATTATCTTTGATGAATAGAACGTTTAATGAACAGCATTAATTTGCATTTATTACATTTATTTATTAAAGCATTTATATCTTTTGTAACATTATAAATGTCTTCACTGTCACTTTTGATCAATTTTAATGCATCCTTGATGAATAAAAGTATTAATTTCTCTCTCTTTTATAATCTTACCACAGATGTTTGAATGGTATCGGTTTACACCAAAATTTTCCATATTGATAATAACGATAATAATAAATATTTCTTGAGCAGCAAATCAGCATATTAGAATGCAATTCTAATCATTTTGTTAATAACATATATTCATTACTTCAATGAGCTCATTGTTTCTGCCTTAAATTCATTTGTTTAAATAAAATCAATGTTAGCTAACTGCGTGATTTGTATATGTACATTTCTGAAATACATAACTTGGACACAGTCACCTCTGATAATAGAACAGATCACTTTGTAATGTAGACACATGCATTTCTGTAAAGCTGCTTTGAAACGATATGTATTTAAAAAAAAAAGCGCTATACAAAATAAATGTTAATTGAATTGAATGGAATTTCTGAAGGATCATGTGACACTGAAAACTGGAGTAATTCTGAAAATTCAGCTTTGCCATCACAGAAATAAATAACATTTGTAAATGTATTAAAATAAACAATTATTACATTGTAATAATATATTTCACAATATTGCTGTTTTTACTGTATTTTTGATTAAATTTATAATTAAATCTATAATTAAGTTTATATATATATATATATTATTTTTAAGTTTAATTTATTGATTTTAATAAAAAAAAATATATTTATCTCATTTTATCTCATTTTATTTTATTTAAATATGTTATTTAAACAGTACTATTTTAATATTAATAAATTCATGGATTTAGTTCTAGTTCAGTTTCAGTACTAAAACTGAAATAAAAATAAATAAAAGCTAAACAGAAATATTAAAAAACTAATAAAAATGACAAAAGCACTTAAAATTACTAAAACAAACTAAAATTAAAATGAAAACTGACAATATAGCTAATTCAAAATATTAACAAGTACTATAATTGTATATAAAAATACTAATAAAATGTCAAGCAGTAAAAAATGTCTCATCAACTTTTGCCATCCCCTCAGGCGTTGATTGCGCAGTCACAGTTACAGCACGTTGCTTTTGCATCTACCATATTTCCTGTGCTACACTGCAGACGTGTTGGGAGTGGCAGGCGCTGGTAAATGAGAATGTCTTGCTGTTACATGCGATTTATCAAAGTCTTCGTGCGCCGCAGCTCGGCATGCCGCAAGACTCTTGAACTCTATTTAGGGCACAGTTAGGTAAACCCACAGTGATCTTGGCTGTCATAGCTTATGACAAAAATCAATAGCCAAACCAGTGTGTCCAACAAAGGCCTGCCTGTGCAGTACTGACTGCAGTGGAGATTACAGCACTCACATGACCTGCTTCGTTAGCGTGTGTGTGTGTGCAGCCTTTTTATGTGGGACACGAAAATCTTCCCTTTTCTCTCTCTCTCTCTCTCCGATTCCGCCTCTCTCTTTTTTAAAGCGTGGCATAAATCCGGGAGATGAAAATGTCATGGAGCAGGTTCATTTTGCAAAGAGGTTTTGATTGCCATGCGCGTGTAATTGATTGTTCCAAGGACAGGGGGAAATCTAGAAATGTCATAACAGCCTCTGCTCAGGTCTCTCCTGCTGCTAGACAATCAATGAGAAGTAAAAAGAGCTATCGATCCATGCACGGCAAAAACTGTAGCCTGAGACGGCAAGGAGATCCGTGGCGAAAGTGGCACAGACCGCCAGACCTGTCAACGACGCCTCAGAATTAGAGGGTCTCCTGCGACGCTAGCGTTACCTTTCGCATATTCACGGAGGGCCAGAGATGTTGCAGCTGGCTCCCTGTTCGCCCCTGAACCGGTCGATGATAGAAATGTTACTGCTACCGGGTAAATGTTTGATGATGTGCTGATAGAAATATTAGCATTAGGGCAGGCGGGGAAGCCGGCAAACAATTCGGTGGCATGGAAAATTAGAGAGTGACAGGAAAAGTTCTTGCACAAGAACTGCCTGAATGTTACGTTCGTTCCTTGAACTAATGCAAATCACACCCCTGACTGAATGCTGACTGACAGATTTACCCCCAACAGAACCTCACACGTCTCAAAGGGGATGATTAGCCCACTGCAGTGGCACGCTAAAAGGACACGTCCACCAAGAAAACTCCAGCGCCTCAGACACCACGTTTTTAAGTGGTATTATTACTCTTACCCCTGTATTAGTGGAGAGTCTGTGACTATGAGTTTCACAGCATTTGTGTGAACTGTGTCTGATTCTGTTGCCGCAGTGGTTAGCGCACATGATCTGGAGTGGTGCTTCGCGACCATTTGGTTTTAGTAGTGGTGACCTGACACAGTACCAGAATTATTGTTTATTGTGTTCATGTCCCTGTTAGCATCTGCCTTTTTTGACTAGAATCCAGCATTTGTGGCATGAGTTTGATGGCCTTAAAGGGACAGTTCAGCCAAAAATGAAAATTCTGTCATCATTTACTCACCCTCAAGATGGACCCCATTGACTTCCATAGTATGGAATTTGGGTCCATCAACTGTCTGGTTACCAACATTCTTCAAAATATCTTCTTTTGTGTTCAGCAGAAGAAAGAAATTCATACAGGTTTGGAACAACATGAAGGCAAGTAAATGAACTGTCCCTTTAACAAAATATAAGCAAAATATTTATTTTGCTATGCTAGCTAAGTATGATTATATTATTAGTTGTATTTTATTATACAATTTTCTTTTAATTCAACTATTAAATTTATTATATTCATAAACTTGATAAGCTATAATACAATGTAAATGACATCAGTAATTGGCTGAGAGGAATAAAAAAATATTTAACCTTAATATTTTGAATAAAAATCAAATAAATGTACACTTGTTTAGGTAAAGTTGAATAAATTAATTTATTAATAATATAATATATTTGTAATCATTTTAAAGATCTGATTATATATGGCTAGCAAATTTTTTTCTGTTGATTATGCCTTGATAATCAGAGTTCGTCTTTTTATTTGAAGTATATATGATATATTTAATCTCTTTTTATAATATGTTTTAGAGGCCGATACAGATCTGGTATTTTTCAGTTCTGATTAATGGTCATTTAATTTTTTTTTATTATAATCAGCATAATTTTTACCTGTTTCCATTTTCCAATGACCTATTCAGAACAGACGTATGGCCTGTTGGGGTTGTGACTAGGGCTGCAACAACTAGTCGATAAAATCGATAATAATCGATAATGAAAATCATTGACAACGATTCTCATTATCGATTAGTCGGGTCTGCTCTCTGTACGCAAAGCTTCCACCAGTCGCGCCAAATTACAGCACTGAATAACGCATTTCTGTGGACAAAATGCATCTAAAAATAGTGGAGTGGAAACAGAGAGCGAGCTGATGCAGGAAAGGTACATGATCCAAGCGCCCAAAACATGAGAATTCTGTATTTTAAGCTTCAAGCGAATGCATTAGTGTTTAACATACCCTGTCATGCGCTTTGATGCGTGTGCGTCCTCAGCGCGAAACGTTCATTTTACAGGTTATATCCACTGAGATATATATATATATATATATATAAAACAGTGGTTTTATCCTTATCTGTAAATGTTACTAATTCACGCGATTTCCATTTTGCATGAAAGCGCGTCTTGACAGCTTCAAACTTAACTGAAGGAGCGCCCGTGCGGCGGGCGCACACATGCGCATCAAACAGACGGGACGCAGTCGAGAGGGAGACAGTTAATATTCAGCGCAAAAACATTAATTTAGCTGAAATATCTGCTTTAGGACGCTAAATTTAGATTTAAAAGTCAACATGTAATTCATGTATTTTATGAGAGTAGTAACTGTAAAGAGATAACTGCATGTAATTTGAATATAAATGCAAGATGTTTCTACAGGATAAAGAAATGACAGTAACAGGTTACTTTGTACATAGTGAATGTGTGTGTGTTCCTGCAGACTGTTATCTGCTATCTGTTAACACTGAGTTTGTGTTTAATTTTTTAATGTAGGGATTTAAACTGTCCTTTTGCGTAGTAACTTATTTTGCACATGCTATAGCACAGATATACCCTTACGAAAATTATCCATGGTTTTATTATAGTAAAACCATGTTTTTTGGCGTATTGATTACCATTTGTATAACCACACAAATACCATAGTTAAACTATGGTTAATTTGTGGTTACCATTGGAATAACTACAATAACCCTGTTTTATTTATTATTATTATTATTATTATAATTTTTGTTTTGTTTGTTTGTTTTATTTGTTGTAAAACCATGGTTAATTTTTGTAACACTATGCATGTTTTCATAGCACTCAGCTGACACTTTTGTTTGAAGGACAGCATTGGGCAGGATGGGGAATAGTGTGTTTTGTCAGTAAAAAAAAAAATTTTTTTTTTTTTTATCCGATTAATCGATTAATCAAAAAAAATAATCAGCCAACTAATCGATTATCAAAATAATCGTTAGTTGCAGCCCTAGTTGTGACCCACTATTTAAAGTGATTATGATACTCATCATTTACTCACCCTGGTGTTGTTCTAATGCCGTATGCTGTTTTTTCTTTTTCGGACCACAAAAAGAGAAATGTGTGAAAAAAATGTCCCGCTCGCGCTCGTCCATATAATGGCAGTGAATAGCGACCAGCATCAAGCTTTAAAAAAAGATGCAGAAGTATCACAGAATAGTCTGATGCTACACGTGTCGTATATCCCACGTGTTCTGGGGGTGTACGATAGGTTTTGGTAAAAAACAAACTGAATTTTAATGTATTATTTAACAAAGATCCTGACCTTGGCCATTGGTCTTCTGTGCTCGACTGCGTGTTTGTGAGATACCATTAGCGGCGCAGTTCACTCCGACTCGCCCAGAAAAAGTTTTGTGAGAAATCAAGATGAATAAAAACATGACATGAAATACAATGCCTAGAAATCCCCAAAATGTTATCCGTGTACTGAGTTGAATATCTCCAGACCGGAAATCCGTTTGTCTGATGTCAGAATGACAGCTGACAGATGTGAACATAACTTTTTGTTGCAACGAATACAAGGATATTCACCTCAGAGAAGAAGGATTGTATGTCGTGTTTTGTGTTTTTCTTAGTCTTGATTTCTCACAAAAGTCTTGCGAATGCGCACGTTGCGTGTGCACAGAAGCTCAAAGAACAATACCAGGGTGAGTAAATAATAACTTAATGGGTGAACTATCCCTTTAAGAACCACTGGTTGATAAGTTGGAGCTGTGGTGCTCATGTGGGTAATGCAGGACCCCCCAATGCTTTTTACTATATCTTTCAAAAATCCAAAAAAGGAAAATAAATGAGCCTATTCCAAATGAAAAGTCTAAAAGTTATATCTTAGTCATTTCTATTTTTCTGTTCAAGCTGGTTCAATCAAGAGTTGAACAGAGATGTCTGCTTGATCCTCATTTTGAAACGCTGTATTAAATTACACATGCATATTACATTTTTCAGTGCTTTTTTTTTTTGTAACACTCAACTTTTTCACTTCTTTTTTAATATCACACTCTTTTAACTGTCTTTCCTAAACCCCTTAAAAAAAGACCCCTATAACTTCATTTTAGGTGCATGAAATTTCAAGCCAGCACTTTTTTTTTTTTTCACGAGTACATTAAAATGATGGTTGCCAGAGGAAATGATACAGATTACACTCACTTTGATCCATCAAAGTGCAAAATCAGTAACTCATTACAGTTTTTGTAGGTTTAGAATACGGTTCATCAAAACGTCTGACACCATTGTGCAAAAAAACTTTAAATCCATCACTGTTTCTTTTACAATTAAAAAACGGCTTTGTTCCAGCCTTTGATCACACTTACAGTAATAAGAACTGACTCTTAAGAAAAAAGCATAATAATAATACTGCTACTGTATATATGAATCAGATGTGAAAAGCGCATTTAATGCTCGCGTTTCTCTTCGCTCTTCTGCAGCCATTTGGCTGGGAATCCGGCAGCTCTTTGAAATCCAGCTGCCGCTGTGTTATGCCAGGAGTCTTTCCCAACGGATTAATGTTATAAACACTTAGTGGCTGATTTATGATGGACACCTTTGGTTTTCTGACCTTTGAATATCCCTGTCTGAAGATATAAATTTGTTGTGACACAGATTGGAGGGTTTACAGAAGTTTATGACATGCTAAATCTCTGCACAGGCGTGCCAGTGCCTCATTTTGTAAGCCTAGTTGGACCGACGGCTGTTTTCATTGCTCTGATATAGCGCAGAGAGCCCAACAACCGCACACGGGCCTGCGGCGTACGAGCCTGCTAACTGTGCCTCGCTTCTTTGAGAGGTTAAATGAATGAGGTGCCATACAGAAAGCATTCATGTATGCACTGCTTGGACCAAATCAAAATAATGCATATTGAATATTACTGAAATTAATACAAATGGCCCACTTCGGAGATCAAATTATGCTTTGGTTGTTCTATTGGCTCAAACATCAATAACAAAAGAGGGGGGTGGGATTCGACTGCTGCTGGCCTGCTCGTGTGGCTGCGTCCTAATGTCGACAGTAGTGGATTATGGGAAAGGCTGGTGTATCTCATGTCTGTGGGAGTGGTGTCCTTGTGTTTGATCTTGTACTCCGAAATCCTGCCGCTTGGCAGGGATCACAAGCTGGCTAACACAAGCTCCCTGTTACAAATGGGCAAGGAAGGGAAATGTAACTATTCATAAAGGGATTTCAGAGAGATCTGGGCCTGGAAGGTTAACATGTGCCTGTGGTTGTATTAATGTGTATCCCAGATGCTCGGAGGATGGAGAAATGGGAGCTCGGGGAACAGTGACTGCAATAATCCCACCCACATTAATCTATGAAACGGGTGCCTTTTCCAGCTTGATAGGGTTTATAAAGTAAATCATTTCAATGTTTATCAGACAAATAAATATCGCAAGTATTGCATTGTTGCATTGCTCAAGCTAAATTAATATATTTTAATCATTTTATTCAGCAAGGACACATACATGTGTTTAAAAGTGACAGTAAAGATATTTATAATGCTTGCAAATAAATGCTGTTCTTTCTATTCATCAAAAGAATCCTGAAAAAATTAACAATTTCCACAAAACTATGAAGCAGCACAACTGTTTTCAACATTGACAAAAAATAAAAAAGTTTCTTGAGCAGAAAATCAGCATATTAGAATGATTTGTGAAGGATCATGTGATACTGAAAACTGGAGTAATGATGCTGAAAATTCAGCTTTGACATCACATTTTAAAATATATTCAAATAATAAGCAGTTATTTAATATGTATCACCTCTAGAATAAAATACAGCTTAAATTTTATGCATAACAATTAAATTGTCAAAATAACATGAAAATACTATAAAATTAGCAAGCATTTTGTTTAAATTGTCTTGAAGTCAAAGGGCATGGTTTCCAGGCTGAGCGTGTTCAAGTAATGAAACATGCATTAAACCATTTTAATTGCTCTGAATGAGCACTCCTCTGATTTTTTTATTAGGTTGAAGAGTATTACATGTTCACTAAAATGTAGTGTGGTTGACTAATGCATTTTTCATTTAGCCGTCTATCTTTCATCCGCAGTCGATTGATTCCTCCAGGTGTACGGTGTCATGGCGACTTTGTTTAGATTGTAAATACTCTCATGGAGCAACTATCGTAAAAAACTCATAAACACAGAGATATGCAGAAACATGCCAGTCTCAGTTAAGTCATGGTGCAACGCACTTTTTCAATTTCGTTTTAACAGAACAAGGATTGTGCAACAGTGTACAGGAAGACGAGGTTAATTTCGGTCTCCATATTTTACTTTGCTTTTGATCCCACACATCCTGTAAACAATCTAAAGCTAAGCAAAGACTACACTGCTGTCCGTCATGATGCCAGTCTACTGGCTGAGTGATTACAAACGGTTGAGACACCACGGAGAAGCCATCCACACAATCTCACTCCTTTTATGTCAAAACTATATATACACACATTGCAATACATAAAACATTATTCTCCTCTTGAAAACTGCTAGTGCATGAGCACATTCTGGGATGCAATCCGTCGTAGTCAGTCATTTGAGAAATCTTCATTGCGGAAGATCAAGGTCGTGGCACGTTGGGCCCCTTGTTCAAGGGACCCCATTCTTTGGGTTTGTGTGGAAAGGCTACATCCCAGCTCCATCTTTATCCATTTGCTGACATCAGTTCACCTCCAGGCTTACTCCTGAGGCACCTTTGAAATATTGATAAAAAGTCTTATTTTCAGAATCCAAAGGCACAGGACATGGTGAGGGCTACACAGCGTAGCACTTTCAGCCCTCATATTCGAGAGCTGCCCTCATTGAAAAAAATATTAACCACATGAAAAGCAAGTGCCTAGCTCGGGCTGTTAGGCCCTATGTATATTTAACTGAGCACATCTGTGCGTAACAGCACTTGAAATTCAAAGTGCTATCCAAATATGTGGTCATAAAATATAGATGATCTTGATTTTTCTTAACCGCAGCAATTGATGTAATTGACAGACTTGGATATATCTTATATTAAGTGAATAATTCAGTACGTTTTAAGAAGTGATGAAAGATTTAGGAAATGATTTTGAATCTAGTGGTTAATTTGTAGCCAGCAAATATTCAGGAAGGATGCCAGGTTGCATTTAACTATTTTTAACTTATCTGCATGTATAAGGTCCTATGTTTATGCCTCATTTTGAATGAGAATGATTGACAGTAAATAATAACGTTTTAGACATTGTGAACTTACTTTTTAACCGTTTAACCTTTTAAAGTGAAATACATTTTCAGATCAACATTATAGCATGCAGACTCCTTAATATTTTTGAGATGTGCAGGAATCAACTCAACTCCTATCAAATTGTAGTTTTACTACTAAACTATTGCGATAACACTCACCACCTAATCACCTTTTGTTGCACCCATACAGCTGTTGTAAACAGATGAAACCTTAAGAAGTCAGTGACTTATGAATCACACATACTGCCAAATTGCCCACTATTACCAAGAGAAGATTACAGGCACAAAAGCTTCTGTGAGGAAGAATTACAATGCTGCAGTTGAAGGATGGCAGTACTGCACAATGATTTCTAATATTAAATGACATACATTTCTCCTGTTTTTTTCTTTCAGATCTCTGATGCTCACACATATATTGTATATACACTAAAAAGACATTCATAGTTTGATTTTTATAATTATATAATCAATATTTCCTGAAAATATTTAGTCTATGTGTTATTTGTGATTCATTTAATTAATTACAGTTCAATTGACAGCACTAATAAGACTTTTTCTCTATCCTGTTTTCCAGCATATGAGCCAGATGATGATGTCGGTGTCCAAGAGTCGATCACAGGGGAGGAGGGCGAAAATGAAATGCAGACAGAGGAGGAGAATTCTGAGAGGCCCACTTCCAAGGACAAAGACATGGACAACAAAAGCAGCTACAGCTTCCAAAACTCTCCGGTCAGTGTCCTATCCAACCAGGAGGTTGAGCTGGAATCCCGTCTGAGCGATGGCAGTGACAGACTGTCTGACTTTAAGACCTCACCACCAGGAAATCAGAAGGACACAGAGAGCCAGAGCTCAAAAGTGAAGGATGACATGCATAGTAGCCTGGAGAAAATGAGGGCTGCCTATGCCAACTTCCTTTCAGACTCCTACTGGTCAAAGATTGGACTAGATTTGAAGGTTGCTAACACTGGCAGCAAAGCAAACTGTGACAGCACCAACGGGAGCACCAAGAGCGAGTTTGACTGGCACCAGGACGCACTTTCAAAAACCCTGCAGCAAACGTTGTCCCCGAAACCTGTGTCAAAGCCTAATCTATTCAGCTCCGTCCACCTGTACAGGCAAAGTAGCAAAGCGTGCGGTGCGGTCTTTACAGGAGCCAGCCGGTTCCGCTGCAAAGACTGCAGTGCAGCGTATGACACCCTGGTGGAGTTGACGGTACACATGAACAAGAGTGGCCACTACCAGGATGACAACCACAGCAGGCAAAGCATCGCCTCCACTTCATCATCCAAGAACCGGAAGAGGAACCTTCAAGACATGGAAGGCAAGGAAGATGCACAAAAGGTGCTGAAGTGCATGTTCTGTGGCCACTCGTTCGATTCTCTACAAGACCTAAGCGTCCACATGATCAAAACGAAGCATTACCAGAAAGTGCCTTTGAAAGAACCTATTCCAGTAATCACTCCAAAATTAGTCCCACCAGCAAAGAAACGTGCATTTGAAGCCACGAGGCCTTGTTCGCCTGACTCCACCACAGGGGTCCCAGGTTACAGCGAGGCCCAAAGATCGTCCGGCCTCGCCAATGCTCCCAACAACCGCTATGGCTATCAGAACGGTGCTAGTTACACATGGCAGTTTGAGACATGCAAATCTCAGATCCTTAAGTGCATGGAGTGCGGAAGCTCCCACGATACACTCCAGCAGCTTACCACTCACATGATGGTCACCGGCCACTTCATTAAAGTGACAAATTCGGCCTCCAAGAAAGGCAAACAACTAGCCCTCGACCCTCTAGCAATAGAGAAAATGCAGACACTTGCTGAACCAGCGGTGAACGAACTTGAAGGAGAAAAGGTTTCTCCAAAAAGCACAGCATCTGGTGACTCTGAGAGGGCTACTCCGAGGGACATGTCACCAGACAAAGCTGAGAAAAATGGAGACAAGGACGACAAACAAGATGAGGAGGACCGGAAGTCCACTGATGCCAGTTTCAAGTACCCGTACCTACGAGAAGAAGACCTTGAGCAGGGGTCCAGTGGAGGCGGTGACATTCTCAAGTCTTTAGCAAACACGGTGGCTTCGGCAATCAATAAAGCTCAAACAGGGACCCCCAGCTGGAGCGCTTACCCCAGCATTCATGCTGCGTACCAGCTATCAGGGGTTATCAAGTCTGCCTCCTTTTCCTCTTCTCCTCCCATCCAGCTCAAGCAGAATCTCAACCACAAGCACAGACCTATCGCACCCAAGGGAAAGTTCTATCAGGGACTTCGGGGACTTGAAAGTTTCCAGGGACATCACAATTCAGACATCAAAAAGGAGAGGGGTGGTGCATCTGACAGCAAAGAGAGCCAGAGCAGTAGGTTTGATCTGGGGGAGAATGATGACAGTGATTGTCAAGATGATTCCTCCTCCTCTTCAAAGCTAGATGCAGACTGTGTAAGTGAAGAGAATGACACAATCAAAGGGAAGTTGAGCCCAGCTTTCTCTGACAGAGGGAACCCGTCACCTAGCCCCCCTGCCAGCAATGGGCACAGCAGTTCTTCAGAGCTTGTCAGCGACTCCCAGGAAGTCCTTAACATAAACCCTCTAAGCGCACTACAGTCTGTCTTGAACAATCATTTGGGTAAAGCAAACAAGCCCAGGCCTGAAAGCTTCCTCTCCCATCGCACACAATCCATTTTTTCAGAACTGAGTAGAGGTTTAGAGAAACCAGCACTCTCAGCATCTGCTGCCATCAGGACCAGCTTCATGTACACAAATGACGACCAGCCAATAGACTTGACAAAATACAAACACAACAAACCAAACTCTTCCCTCTTACTGCAGTCCTCCACTCCAGTGCCCCAGAAACATGCACTCTCTGACATTGCTGATATGGTGAAGGTTCTTCCGAAAGCCACAACCCCAAAGCCCTCAATGCCAGCGAGAGTGCCTGCTATGAAGCTGGAGACAGACGTGCGGCGCTTCGAAGACGTCTCCAGCGAAATGTACTCGGTTCACAAGCGTAAAGGTCGACAGTCCAACTGGAACCCCCAGCATCTGCTCATCCTTCAAGCCCAGTTCGCCTCCAGCCTTTTTCAGACTTCGGAGGGCAAGTATCTCCTCTCAGACCTCGGCCCTCAGGAGAGGATGCACATCTCCAAGTTCACCGGGCTTTCCATGACCACCATCAGCCACTGGCTCGCCAACGTGAAGTACCAGCTTAGAAAAACGGGAGGGACCAAGTTTTTGAAGAACATGGACACTGGCCATCCGGTCTTCTACTGCAATGACTGTGCATCGCAATTCAGAACGCCCTCTGCGTTTATATCCCATCTCGAGAACCACCTGGGTTTCCAAATCAAGGACATGAACAAAATCCCCATAGAACACCCGACTAAAGTAACAGAGCCCGAACTTTCAAAGGCGCTCAATGTCCGGGCGACAGATTCGCAGATCACAGAAGAGGAATCTGACTCAAAGTTCAAATGCAAGCTTTGCAGTCGGACATTTGCCAGCAATCACGCGGTCAAACTTCACTTAAGTAAAACTCACAGTAAATCCCCTGAGAATCATTCACAGTTTGTGGAAATGGACAAAGAGTAGCTTTGTTGATTTTTACTACTTGTAGTTATCTTGTTGGTAAATAACTGTAATTGCTCTGCTTTTATAAAACACGGGTCAAGTTGTTTTTTGTTTTTTTTCCTTTTTTCTTTCCATAATGTTTCAAGTAGCATTACGTAGAATGCTTAAACTTCAGAATCAACATTTCATCATGTTGAGGACTAAATGGACACACTGGCTGGGTTAGAATGAAGTGTACTGTTAGAAAATAAATAATCATAAAAAGATTAAGAATACATTGACGTAAGTCTTTGCACCCTGTTCAAATGCACCACCAGTAATGAAATGTATTACTGCTTGAGACATAAATGCTGATGTTTGCATGCAATAGCTCTGGCTATGACTACTATTTATTTGTATGATATGGCAAGTTTTAACTGTATTACGTTTAACAACAAATTGATCAATGCATTAACTGTAATTTGCAGATCTGATCATGGACTTGTGTGAACACACAGGTGATCAGACAGGTAGCCAGACACACATTAAAAACATTTACTGAAATGTACAGTATATTTGCTCTGTAAAATGTTTGTGTCGCAACGATAGAACAGAAAAGCACTTTAATAAAAGTTTAATCACGTTTAGGCGCAGATTCAGTGTGTGGGCTTACAGATTTGGACAGGTTTGACACGAGGAAATCTCACATTAATGTATATTTAGCATTGCAGAAAAAAGTGTCTCATCGGGAAATGCTTAGTGAGACAAAAGAACACTGCACCTTTTATACCAATACAAATAAAGCATTAACATTTTCTAACTGTCTACAAGTTCTTATTTTCTTTATTCCTGAGGTAACATTTTACAATAAGGTTTCATTAGTTAACTACATTAGTTAACATGAACTGCACTTCTACAGCATTTGTTAATGTTAATTTCAACTATTAAAATCAAAAGTTGTATTTGTTAACATTACTTTGTTCATGTTACTTCACAATGTATTGTTGTATTTTTTATATACAGTAACAAATGTATTGCTCCTGGTTAGTTCATGTTAGTTAATACATGAATTAAATGTTACAAATGAAATCTTATTGTAAAGTGTTACCATATATTACTGGAACATAACAGAATTGTAAATCACATTATTGTTTTGAAATATTTTTTCAGTATGTTCTATCTTTCTAGGAAATTTTGATTATATTTACCATGTAGGGGAGACTGGGGCTAGTTGTCACAAGGTCTCAGAAACTATAAGGTTTAAAGTAAAATGTTAAATTACACAAATGTGTCTTACTTCACTTTTTATTTTACTTTGGACACTAATTCTGTCCTCCAAAGTAAATAATCTTTTGAATAAACAAGTGAACACCATGTGAAACCATTATTATTATCATCATTATTATTATTTTTTGTTTTAAATGTAATAAATTTACACAATTATTCATTTTAAGTACAGTATGTGTTGGTCAAAAACCTTTTATGTTTTTGCTCTTTCATGAATTGTTTTGTAGTTTTAATGTTAAAGGATTAGTTCACTTTAAAAGGAAAATTACTGCATGATTTACTCACCCTCAAGCCATCCTAGGTGTATATGACGTTCTTCTTTCTGATGAACACAGAGTTATATTAATAAATATCCTGATGTTTCCAAGCTTTATAATGGCAGTGACAGGGTCCGTTGAGTTTGAAGCTCAAAAAAGTGCATCCATCCATCATAAACGTAATCCACACGGCTCCGGGGGTTAATAAAGGCCTTCTGAAGTGAATTGATGGGGTTTTGTAAGAAAAATATCCATATTTAAAACTTTATAAAGTAAAATATCTAGCTTCTGGCGGACCGCCTTCCGTATTCAACTTACTAAGAAAGTATTAAGACCTCTAGCAGTTCAAAGCATGCTACGTCCGATGTCATGCATCGCACCAGTTACGCTTTTTTCATAAATTGAATACGGAAGGCGGTCTGGTGGAAGCTAGATATTTTAAAGTTTTAAATATGGATATTTTTCTTACAAAACCCCATCAATTCGCTTCAGAAGGCCTTTATTAACCCCTGGAGCCGTGTGGAGTACATTTATGATGGGTGGATGCACTTTTTTGAGCTTCAAACTCAATGGACCCTGTCACTGCCATTATAAAGCTTGGAAACATCAGGATATTTATTAATATAACTCTGTGTTCATCAGAAAGAAGAATGTCATATACACCTAGGATGGCTTGAGGGTGAGTAAATCATGGGGTAGTTTTCATTTTAAAGTGAAATAATCCTTTAAGTAAGCTTTTCAAGGAATAATTCATACCAGATTGCATTGTGACAACTTACCCCATACAACAAATTTTTTTTTTTCGAATGAACTTTTTTTTTGGGGGGGGGGGTGGGGGGGGATTGTAGAATTGTTAAATTTTTCATTTCATTTTTTGTAGCCAAGACTACATAATTTCAGAAATACTCACTGGAGTAAAAAAAAAACAAAAAGCAAACTAGTTCCAATCTCACCTATAACAATTGACCCTGATGATGTCACTCAGATATTGAGAATCGCATATGAGACACCTCGACATCTTCCCATAGTACCAAAACGATAATCGCCCTCTGAACTCGCAACATTTTATGCGGTTTCTTTCTTTTTTCAGCAATCAAGCCACCAATTACCACTCCACATCGTATCTGTTTTATACCAGGAAAGTGACATTTGATAGTAAATGGGAGAAAGCAGCAGGTGATTTGCGCATCCTGACACCGCCGTGCCCTTCATTGTTGGAAATGAGCAGGCAATCACGATAGCTCATCAGATGACTCCTAATGCAGTTAAAGTATTCCGCAATAATTCCTCCTTGCATTTATAATTACAGCCATAGAGCTCACACCTCAGTGCACAGATTAAAGCCATAAATTATTTAGCGCCTTGCCTCACCGATGGATTCCTGATTCTCTCCGTTGAGCCATTATGCTTCAGAATACCAACTTCCTTTAAATGGAAGCCTGAGGATGATTTAAGATAGGCTGAACAATATGACAAAACGAACGCAATATTCCGGTCATTTGTGTTTCTTAATTAAAATTGAGAGTGTGCCTCTGAAGTGTCTCGTCAAATGAAAGTGTGCCACGGCCTCGGTAACTCACAATTGAGTCATTTAGCCTTTGCGGTTAATGGCGAAATTTGAAATGACCCTGCCACTGGATGGGCACGTGTGACGGGGGAACATTTGAAATGGTTTTCGAGGTAGCCGCTCAATGTCAGAGATTCACATTAGGGCCCAGGATCCTTTTCGTCATTGTAATCAGGGGGAGGAAATTAGCTGTTTCTAATATTAATTCAGAACAATAATTCAAAGTCATTTGAGATTTATTGCCACATTAAAGGCAAGCTCCAATCGGATACACAATCAGGGGTTTAAACAACCCCGCAATTAATTAACTGTGTCTCTTATGTTTATACGGGATGGCAGTGAAAAAATAAAAGCAACACTGCATGCTAAAAGAACAATAGGGTTAGAGTAAATGAACAAGCGTTTATGGTGATTATTACATTATAGTCATGATAAATATTGCTGGGCAATTATCAAAGGCTTTTTTTTTAAAGACCTGGGATGTGTCATTTCACTCCCTATCATGTAAATATTGTGAACACAAATTCGATCATTATTGACTACTTTTCTGGTTCTGCGCTGGAGCGATTTTAAATAGGACTGTGTGCGCTTGCTACTAAACTAGTGAGCGTATTGAGACACACCCCTGGTTATCATCTTCCACATCACTGAATGCTTTTGGACTCCTGCATTCTGTCATTTTAAAGTCTTAGTCATCTAGCAGGAAGATTTTATGGGGAAAAAAAAAAAAAAAAAAAACCATCTACATAGAGCTTCCCCCTGAATGCCCTAATCTAGCAAATGTGCTTGTACCGTTTTCTCCAGGCCCATGTGGATCATCTTGTCAGACAGCCACTTGAGAAGTGTCAGTCCTCTGCCTAATTAAGTCACAGCGGTGGAAAAGGGCCGTGTGCATCCAGACACTGATTTTTTAAACCACACAAAAATAAAGCATTTTAAGTGCACTAACTGGACTGAAAATAAACTCAAATTTGTGGACAAAAATGTCAGAGAGTCGTTAAGTGTCACATGTCAAATGAACAGCAAAATAATGGGGGACCCTGGAGTGAAATGTTCAGAAAATGACTTGTGTTGGAACATTTTCACAGTTTCAAGAGACGGGTTAAAATGTGGGCACGTCATTTAACCTGGGACGTCAATTATTTATGAATTAGATCGCAAATTTATATCAAAAAGTTTTGTTTGTGGTGTATGGCAGAGAATATCTCTGGATAATATAATAGACAAGTCACCTTTATTTATATTGCGTTTTATACAATGCAGATTGTTTCAAAGCAGCTTTACAGTGATAACAGGAAAATAAATGATTAAATGATGCAAACAGAATTCAATTCTGCTGTAAATATTAATCAGTCATTATTCAGTTGAAATCAATTCAGTTTTGATTCAGTTTGGTTCAATAACTGTGTAAAAGTTCATCAATTATGAAACGAGTTCAATTCATCTGCAGGAATAAACTGTGATGTCATCATCAGCTCAGTGCAGTTCTTATCCACTATTGGACTATTGGACGTCCTTAAAATCAAACATTGGTTTTTAAAAATATTATCTTGCCATTGGTAATCATTTCGTCAGCCACAACAAGCACAGAGCGAGCCGTAATGCCCGATTTGCGAACAAATGACACTTATGAACTGGTTCTTTTCAACGAGTCAGTCATGAATAAAGATTCACGAAACAGTCGTGTGAGTTAAGGCCGGGTCACACCAACAACGATAACCCGTGTTGGGGAAAGTTACTTTTAAAAGTAATGCATTACAATATGGTGTTACTCCCTAAAAAAGTAATTGTGTAATTTTTATGGAAAGTAATGTGTTGCATTATTTTTGCGTTACTTTTTCTCATCTGGGTTGGGCTTGCGTGTGTTTTAACAACAAGAAAACACACAAATAAGCCTCAGGCTGAAGGAAAAGCAAATTCATGCGTGTACAGTAGAGGGCGCAGCTCAAACAAACCTTTCAGCTGCTGCCATCATAGATTGCAGAAGAATAGGACGCAGGACAAGAAAGTTCAACACTCCTCAGCCAAAAAAATTATAATAAACAAATGTGATGTTTATCTAAAGTAATTTTTGCTTATTGGGCATGGTTGGATAATCGAATGTCAGCAGCAAAGACACTGGACATTAAAGTGAGATTAAATACATATGTTTGTATTTAACATATTTAATTATTACAGGTTTGCGTAATATTCTGAGTTTGCATTTCACTCTTTTATTTATTTTGAGGAAAACTGACTCTGTTTTTGTGTAAGTGAGATGAGTAAATGCCTGCTCACATTTAGTCTAGAACTACAATAACCGTCATGTTCACACACAACGCCTCTACACTTACGATTTCTCCCAGGAGAGCTGCCAGTCAATATATGGGAAAACAAACTTATTTTTTAAAAAGTAACTCCGATATTTTGTTATAAATTTAAAAGTAATGCATTAGTTTACTTGAAAAAAGTAATCTGATTACGTAACTCGCATTACTTGTAATGCGCTACCCTCAACACTGACGATAACTTAGAACATTTAGTTAAACCATAAACTTTTAATAATCGTTCTAAATCTATTAGAATAGGGAAGTCCAGACCACAGCTATAACGATAACACCTTAGGAGGAACGATATCATTGGAATCATTTTTGGAACAAATTTTTCCAAATGATGAACGATAAAAACATTGACAGCCAATCAGAATCACCTGACTTTAAAGACCTTGAGCATTTAAAGCGGCAGACAACATGTTTGCGTTATCGTGCTTTGGTGTGGGCGCTAATATAGTTGGCTATTATTGTAATTATTGTTCTTGGTGTGAACGAGCCTTTAGCGACTGAAATCAGAGTCAGTTATCATTCAGAACCACTACTGACTCCTTCACTGAACCTCGAGTCATGTTTCGATGATGTCCGGGGCCCTGTCCCAAGTGGCACACTTCATGTGCACTCGCGGTTATGTCCGTTAAGTCCACAAGACTGTAGGGTGCACCATTTATCATTTTAGGTTTCAGAAGGGTGCTCACGAGATACATATTCAAAACAGAGTACTTAAAAACATACTTAAAATAATTTTTTCCCCCAAATATACAAAAAAATAGACTAAATAAATCTTCTTACAAAGCATGACTACACCATAAGGCTATTTTAACTTTTTATAGTTATGTGCATTTTTGGTCGATTGGATCTCAAGTGGACGACACTAAGTACATGTGTAAACGGGGTCTAAAAACGCTTCGAGCTTGTCCACTTTCGACCACTTCTAGAGGGAGGCGAAAAACGCATTCAACCTGATTGCTTTTGTATGTAAATGCTCAGGTGGTCGAATGCATTTGAACAGCCACAAAAGACCACCTACTCTCCATCTACTGACCTAATGCAGAAACATTATGGGAAGCGCGCTAGCCAGACGGGATTTAAACTTTTACTGGAGACTCAAGTTTGGTTTGAAGATGAAAAACGTACCAAGCACAATGTTCTCTCACCATTCCTGATTTCTAACACTCACAGCGTTCGGCTGGTCTAGTGGCTGTCAGAGCAGAAACAAATACACTGCTCTCTGTTTTTCCCATCGTCTCCGGTCATGTTCATATGTAAATTGCGTGAGCTTATTTTGTCCATCAGACCCTCCACTCAAAGAAATTAGGACAGAAGTGGTTGAAAGTGGACAAAAGAGACGGATTAAAACACCAGGTGTTCCGATTGACCAAAACGCCTCTTAAGGGTTAGTTCACTTTAAAATGAAAATTTCCTGATAATTTACTCACCCCATCTCATCCAAGATGTTTGTCTTTCTTTCTTCAGTCGAAAAGAAATTAGGTTTTTGAGGAAAACATTCCAGGATTTTTCTCCACATAATGGACTTCAATGGCAACCAAAATGTCGAAGGTCCAAATCCATGCAGTTTCAAAGGGCTTCAGAGGCTCTGCATGATCCCAGCTGAGGAATAGGGTCTTATCTAGCGAAACCATCGGTCATTTTCAAGAAAAGAAATAAACATTTATATACTTTTTAACCTAAATTGCTCATTTTGCGCCGCAGCACTGCTCTGCGACGTGCCACGGATTGCGCAATCAAGTCGGAAAGGTCACGCTAGACGTAGGCGGAAGTACCGCTCCAAGCGAATGCACGAGCACTTTGTAAACATGGGGGCGGTGCCTACGTCTAGTGTGACCTTTCCGATGTGACTGCGCAATCCGTGGTGTGTCGCAGAGCAGCGCACGATGAGCAATTTAGGTTAAAAAGTATATACATTTTTTTTTTTTTTTTTTTTTTTTTAGAAAATGACCGGTGGTTTTGCTAGATAAGACTCTATTCCTCAGCTGGGATCGTGCAGAGCCCTTTGAAGCCCTTTGAAACTGCATTGATTTGGACCTTCAACATTTTGGTTACCATTGAAGTCCATTATATGGAGAAAAATCCTGAAATGTTTTCTTAAAAAAAAAAAAAAAAACAATTTCTTTTTCACTGAAGAAAGACAGACATGAACATCTTGGATGGCATGGGGGTGAGTAAATTATCAGGAAATTTTCATTTTGAAGTAAACTAATCCTTTAATACCAGGTGTAAACAGGGCCTTAGACATTACAGGGCTTTAAAGAACTTGTTATATGCATGCAGTCTGTATAGGGAGGGAGGGTTTGGGTTGGGCATATGGGCTGTGTTTTGAGCTTTGGGTCAGTGAACCCCGGCTATGTTTACAGGATGAGGGGGAAGGCTGAATCCTGATGGAGTCGCAGCTAATTCATATCTCCATGAGTGACAGATAACCTGGGGGCTACTGGCCTGACAGCAGGACCCATTACATCCTCCTGGCTCGCGTGCTCACAGATGGCCTGCACGTGACCGCTGGAGTTGGCACACACACTCACTCATGCACGTATTAGCTCAGATATACACATGCCAATAGACAAGACTGTCAAAATAGATTGAGATGTAGCAACAACGGTAACCCGAGGCCTTTTGGGCTCCATTTAATGGAAACACATAACTGATGTTCCATTTTCCCACTGTCAGCAATAGGAACGCTGCTGATAAAGGTAATTCATAACCAACAGACGCATGCTCACATTTGTACAGCAATGACATGCTTTATTCATGTACATATCACACTCTTACATCACATAAAGCTGCTGATGTACTGTTTGTGAGTGTTTAGAGAAAAAATAAATGGGACAAAAATGGATGGGAAAACTCACAATAATCAACATGGCAGTTTTTGGCACAGCCATCAGTCCATTCTCAATAATGTGCATACATTTTTGCTGGCCCAACTTGGAAAGAAAAAATAACACTGTAAAACTTTTTTTAACTAAGAGCAATACTGTCAAAAAATTAAAGTTGTTGAACAAACACAGACATCACATAATTTAATTAAAAAAAAAAAAAAAAAAAAAAAAAATTTAAAATGTTATTGTGCCATACAGTAACACAAAATACCCACCACATTAAGATAGCATAAAATCAATGCTGAAAATGTTTTAGTTGATTATGAAATATATTGAAAAATGGTCCTGAAAATATCATGTATATGGTGATTAATAAAATCTGATGTATATTTGTAAAAAAAAATAAAAAAATAAATAAAAAAGAAAATTATATATATATATATATATATATAATTAAATGCAAAAATAAAATAAAAACAACATTAAAAATATTTTTTTTTTAATTAAATTTTGTGGTTTTTGACAATTTATACACACTCACACACGTATGTGTGTGAGATTGTGTGTGAGATTTTTTTTATTTGTTGATGGGTTATGCTATGCATACTGAAAAATGTTATACATTTTTAAAATATAAATTTACTATATTTGAGTTTCATTGCATTTAATCTCAAATTCAAATTATAACTGCATCCTGTTGGCCTCTTTCCTAAATTCATAATAACAAGCAGCCGACCACCGCATAGCAACATGCTACAAACAACTCAGAACACTTCAGCAAACACATAGCAACACCCTGGCAACCACCCACGACATCTTAGCATCATGGTGAGGAACTTTCATGCACAAACCCTGTTTCCTTCAAAGAATGTAAAATTTGGCAGTGCAAAGTGAGCTTGCTAACCTCTTTTGGAGATTTTGGTCTTTCCCCCTTCAGGCAGACAGAAGCTGCACTTGACTGAAAATAGCTGTCCGAGGGCGTTGGCAAGATTGCCGCTGACTGTTCTGAATTGCTTTGGGATGGTATGTGCCCATAACACAATTCCCGTACAATCGTCCTACAATGCCCAATCTGTCGGGTATGGTTGTGTTGGGAGCGCACACGGGGGTGGGACTGCTGTCTGTGGCAATAGGCCACGTTCGGCACATTTCTGCTTTGCTAGCCAGGAACAGCTGGAGCGAGCAGTCGGACCTTCGGCAGGAATCAGCATGGCAGCCGTGATTGTGCTGACGCCGGCAGAGGGCCTGGCCAGGAGATCAGTGCCCAATGAAAATGTGTGATTTGTTGCTTTTAGATTTCGGTGATGTCAGCTCCAATTTAAAGCAGCTTTCCGGCCCTCCAGGCTAGTCGCTGTGACACAACCACGAGACATACTGATGAAGCACTGGCAATCGGGACACACTTCTTTCATCCAGGCCATAATGGAGGCCTAAACCGGTGCACACTCTCTCATTCGGATGTGCTATTGGCTTTCACTCGCCTTTGAAGAGAAAAATTAAAGGGTGCCATTGACCCCATACATCTCTATGCATTGTATAAGTGGTTCGTGATAAGCACAGCTTGATTAGAGTTTTTCACTCACATACAAACACAGTCTCTATTGAAGTAAAAGTAGTAAATTGATCAAAAACAGAATAAATCACATGGCATCACATTTGGAACTGGAATAGGCCACAGATACACTCTAATCGACTGTGATTGAATAACAAGAAAGTCATGTTTTATATTGATACAAAAAGAATCATCAGTTTAAGTCAGGCATTTAGTGAAAGTTATTAGTGATTATAGTTTATAGTTTTAAATATGGATATTTTTCTTACAAAAACGCATCGCTTCGCTTCAGAAGGCCTTTATTAACCCCCTGGAGTCGTATGGATTACTTTTAAGATGGATGGATGTGTTTTTTTGAATATACTTAAAATGTAATTAAATAAAAATGCATTTTATAGAATAAAGTGATGAATTTATCAAATTATTTTAAAAGAAAAATAATACACATGGACAAAAATATGCACGTCTTGTTATTGACCCTAATATTACTAATACTGCTAATTATTCTCACATACATACATACATACATAACATACATTACATACATTCCCATAGTGCATCCTGGTGCGATGTGTTCCCCAGGTAAGCGACACACACACACCCGGCCATCCACGTGATGTAAAAGAAAACGTGATTCATCAGACCAGGCCACCTTCATCCATTGCTCCGTGGTCCAGTTCTGATGCTCACGTGCCCACTGTTGGTGCTTTCGGCGGTGGACAGGGGTCAGCATGGGCACCCTGACTGGTCTGCGGCTATGCAGCCCCATACGCAACAATCCTGACACAATCCTGTATCCTGACACCTTTCTATCAGAACCAGCATTAACTTCTTGAGCAATTTGAGCTACAGTAGCTCGTCTGTTTGATCGGATCACACGGACCAACCTTCGCTCCCCATGTGCATCAATGAGCCTTGGCCGCCCATGACCCTGTCACCGGTTCACTGCTGTTCCTTCCTTGGACCACTTTTGATAGATACTGACCACTGCAGACCGGGAACACCCCACAAGAGCTGCAGTTTTGGAGATGTTCTGACCCAGTCGTCTAGCCATCACAATTTGGCCCTTGTCAAACTCGCTCAAATCCATACGCTTGCCCATTTTTTCTGCTCCTAACACATCAACTCTGAGGACAAAATGTTCACTTGCTGCCTAATATATCCCACCCACTAACAGATGCCGTGATGAAGAGATAATAAGAGATAATCAGTATGAATATACAGTGCATCCGGAAAGTATTCACAGCGCTTCACTTTTTCCACATTTTGTTATGTTACAGCCTTATTCCAAAGTGGATTAAATTCATTATTTTTTCCCTCAATTCTACAAACAATACCCCATAATGACAACGTGAAAGAAGTTTGTTTGAAATTCTTGCAAATAAAAAAAAATAAAAAAAATAAATAATAATAATAATAATAATAATAATAATAATAATAATAATAATAATAATAATAATAATAATAATAATAATAATAACAACAACAACAACAACAACAACAATAACAACAACAATAATAATAATAATAATAATAATAATTCACATGTACATAAGTATTTACAGCCTTTGCTCAATACTTTGTTGAAGCACCTTCGGCACCAATTACAGCCTCAAGTCTTTTTGAGTATGATGCTACAAGCTTGGCACACCCATTTTTGGGCAGCTTCTCCCATTCTTCATTGCAGGACCTCTCAAGCTCCATCAGGTTGGATGGGGAGTGTCAGTGCACAGCCATTTTCAGATCCGGGCGGCCAGCTCTAGGAAGAGTCCTGGTGGTTCCAAACTACTTCCATTTACGGATGGAGGCAACTGTGCTCATTGGGACCTTCAATGCTGCAGAAATTTTTATGTACCCTTCCCCAGATCTGTGCCTCGATACAATCCTGTCTCGGAGGTCTACAGACAATTCCTTGGACTTCATGGCTTGGTTTGTGCTCTGACATGCACTGTTAACTGTGGGACCTTATATAGACAGGTGTGTGCCTTTCCAAATCATGTCCAATCAACTGAATTTACCACAGGTGGACTCCAATCAAGGTGTTGAAACATCTCAAGGATGATCAGTGGAAACAGGATGCACCTGAGCTCAATTTTGAGTCTCATGGCAAAGGCTGTGAATACTTTTGTACATGTGATTTTTTTCATTTTTTATTTTTTATAAATTTGCAAAGATGTCAAACAAACTTCTTTCACATTGTCATTATGGGGTATTGTTTGTAGAATTGAGGAAAAAAAGTATGAATTTAATCCATTTTGGAATAAGGCTGTAACATAACAAAATGTGGAAAATGTGAAGCGCTGTGAATACTTTCCGGATGCACTGTATGTGTATGTGTGTATGTGTGTGTGTGTGTGTGTGTGTGTGTGTGTGTGTGTGTGTGTGTGTGTGTGTGTGTGTGTGTGTGTATAAATTAAAAGTCTTTCTCAGTTAAGTTCTCAATAGGGAACCGAATAGCAATGCTAATAAAACAAGGTTTGCTACATCAGCCAATCACACAAAATGTTGAGGAACCTGGTTTGATCAAGCTTCTTTAAATTCACTACAGCAGCGATACAATTAAAATTTCATGTTAGATTGTTTCATATAGTGCATATTGATATAGAGCTACTGTAATCTCCATTGATGGGTAACACTTGAGTTGCTCAGAGTCTACAATCACTCTTTTTGGAAGAGCGACACTCCATCTATCCTTGAAAGCACGGCTGTCTTTCCTCCCGCGCTTCTATCGCTGACTGTGCAACGCTATTTCAGCCGGCCTTTTGAAAAGGTGACTGGAAGTGAGTGACGCTTTGCTAAAACCTTTCAAACGTTCTCATGCAGGTAAAAAGGAAATGTAGACGCTGCTCAATCATTGAGCATGTCTTTCTGGGCCGACCCAGCGTCAAACATAGAAATGAAAGAGAATGAATATTTAAAGACAACCATTACAAGTTGAGCTTGCCACAAAGAAGACAGAGAAATGGAAAGGAAAAAAGGAAAATAGCGACTGCCCTGAAAATTATGACTGTCTGTTGGTCTGAGGTACACGGTATGATGGAGGGCTGTTCCAGATACTGCTGTACCCCAAAGAGCTATTTAAAGTGCGAGAGTTCCTTTACCTGAATCTTTTATAAAGTGAGGTTTCAGATTGTCATTTCTGTCAGTTTTGTTTTTCAAACACGTCGTCTAAAGTTAATATGTTTTGAGAGGATTTTAGAAGTGCATCTGGAATCAAAAGTTTTGCAGCTTTTAGTTCACGTCTGGTAAATTTGAGGGCATCCATATGCTAGTGCACTGATAAAAGTTAACAAAATTACTGTTTAACAGAAATACACAATTAAAAATTTACATTCTCTTCCAGAAAGACGTACAGTGGTGGTCAAAAAGTTTAGAATAAATAAGATTTGTGATTGTAATTTATTCCTGTGATCAAAGCTGAATTTTCAGCATCATTACTCCAGTCTTCAGTGTCACATGATCCTTCAGAAATCATTCTAATATGATGATTGCTGCTCAAGAAAAGTTTATTCTTCAGCTTTGCCATCACAGGAATATATATATTTTTTTAAATATATTCAAATAGAAAACAGTTGTATTAAATTGTAATAATATTTCACTATATTACTGTAAATGCAGCAAATAAATAAATCAAATAAATGCAGCCCTGGTGAGCATAAGAGGCTTCTTTCAAAATATTTAAAAATTAAAATTATTCCAAACTTTTGACTGCCAGTGTACAGACAAAGAACGTAAACTTTAATGTGTTGGCATGGGACTAGTGTGACAGAATCACTTACTAACCTAATTTGTGTAGTTTCATCCAATCTTTCCTCTTCATCGTCCATGAAACCAGTTAACTAAGCAAACTTTGCATGAACCGACCAAGGAAATCAGATTGTTTACACAGAGTTTACATGGCAACACACATCCAGAAGCCTAGAAAAATATTCAAAAAATACAATTAAACAACTTTAACATTGTAGGTTTTTACTGCATAATTCAGTGCTTCACCAAAACACATTTCTGCTTTTAAATCCTTTGCAAAACTGGCCCAGTTTGCTTCAGTATTAAATGTTACTGTAAACATGTTTTTTTTTTTTTCTCATTGATCATCATTTTCTGACATCTGCCACAAATGCTGTCGATGTCTACGTGATAAAACGGGTTTAATTCAACTTTGACCTCACATTTCAGCTCATGTAGGAGGAAGAAATAACGATAGCTGATTGACATTATGAAGATCTCTTAGTTCACAGAAAAGAGCTAAGCTTTTCATCTGTCACCCGAGTCAACATCTGCCGAGGTGTTAACATCACGTAGATATAAAAACAGCTTCTCCCACACATGTGGTCATATTAACTGACAATGATTCATTTAATCTTGGTTCATCCACACCCAGATACTGCAAACAAGACAGAAAACAGAATAGGAACGGCAAAGATTTCTGCAAACCTAAAACCGAGATTTGTCAACCCACAGATAAAATCTCGAAATAGAAATGCAGTAGAAACCAAATCAAATCTAGGTACTTTTTTTTTTTTTACCCAAAATGTTCATGTTTTTGTATCTTTATATTATCATACTGTTTATTAAAACCAAGTCAAAACAGGACAAACTAATAGAGCGAATTTAAATTTCCAGCACCGGAACGCATTTTTATCACTCGCCATGGTGGTTCTGACAGGTTGTAGCCTAAAGTTTTCAGCATCAATGTGGATTGATGTAATTGGCAGACGTGGTGCTCTGCAAATTCAAATGAGCTAACCAATATAAAGCATCAAAATAGCATCGCTTTACTAAACGGGAGGAGGAATCGTGCACATCAAAAACAGGTAAAGCAACAAATTAATATTATTCAACATATCCTAGCTTTTTACAGAAAATATTCCGATGTAACCCCCTTTGTAATTGTTAACATTTTCATATGTAACTAATTTAATTACACATTTTTTTCACAGTAACTGTAACGGATTAGCTACATTTATTTTGTAATTAAATTACTCCGTTATCTGTTACATGTAACTAGTTACTCTCCAACACTGATAATCATATAGCTCATAGCCTATTGGTGTGTTCAAGTCATGTCAGAAAGACCGCATTTACGTGTTTACGCATAGCACATGAAAGCCACCAAAAAGTTATAAATACAAGTAGGAAGCACGGGATTTTCTTTAAGTCCTGAGTAGAGCCCGACCGATATGGGTTTTTGGGGGCCAATACCGATACCGATATTAGGGAGTAAAACAAGTCAGATATCGATGTATCGGCCGATATTCTTTGTGTATATTATAGTACAGTACCAGTCAAAAGTTTGGACACACTTTCCCAGTGGTGTGTCCAAACTTTTGACTGGTACTGTATATAGAATGCAGTATGTACATAATATACATACATTGTACATAAATACAACAGAACAAACATATAAATGAAAAACAGTTCTTTCAGGTTTTTCATGTAGGTCTAAACTAGATTTTCAGGTACAGAAATAGTAATCAGATGTAAAATATCACTTCATAATCTTCAGTGTATAAATATAGATTAACCCTTATTAAAGTTATTCAGTCAAGAGCCATGAGTGATTTTTTTTTCTTTCTGTCTTTTGTTATCTTGTCTTTTATGAGAAAACGCTTCCCTGCCATTGACAAGATTTTTCCGTGTTTTCACTGTTATACAGTAGGGGGCGCTATTACAAATCTCCTGAACGAGTACAGAATCTGATCAAAACACAGACGAAGGAGAGGCAGGAACGAGCGATCTCTTATAAGCAGATGCATATGTAAAATAACGCGATCGTCAACATTAAACAGCTTATAAATCAAAACTGCTAAAAGTTATTGAATGAAATGTCGACCCAGGACAAGCTGTAGGACTGTGAAGCTTTGGGGTGTTGATGGACTCCATCTGTTTTGATCATCGTTCTGAATCCCATCTAGTTAGTCGCAATTTTCTCAGCTTTTTTCTCAAAATGTTGCTTTTTTCATGAAACGTACCCACATTCAAGTGTTGATAAAAAAAGAACGCATGAAGCTAGAATAAAACAGAGGGTCTGTTATTTCTTTTGATATATTACATGTTCAGATATTCATACAACAAGATATTCTGTGGGCCATGAAACTTGTTAAAATGACAAAAAACGCTGGCGGTGACTGGCAAATTTCCTGTTTACATTCACTTAAGACATAACCGACTATGTTTACGATGATACTCGACAAGACCGGCATTTTGACAAAATTTGGTGTAAATATTCGCGCGCTGTGAGGCGCGTGGGCGCGCATTCACATCGGTGGCATATCGGCGGCATATATATATGCCGATATATCTGCGACAGGCTCATATCGGCCGATAAAATCGGCAGACTGATAAAATCGGCAGACCGATAAATTGGTCGGGCTCTAGTCCCGAGTTTTTAGGAGTTAGGGCCATGGCAGAATACCACAATACTTATAGATAGCCATATTTAGCAGTGACATTATCAGTAAGCTAACTGCCTGGCCTGCACAAAATATAGCATTGTAATATAACAATATAATATATAATGATGAAGTTTACAGTGGGTTTAATGAAAAACAATAAAAGCAAAACACACCTGATGCACATTCTTTGTCCTTCATTTTCTAGAAGTAGAGTTTAAAAACCTGCTGTATTTGTGTGTATTTGTGTGTTAATTAATGCCTGGTACACATTGTACAATTTTGGGCTGTCCCAGTCGAAAGATGACCAGTCGTGATGATTGACCTCCTAAACGGTGGTCCTACATCGAACAGTGAGAGAGGTTCAAAGATGGCCATTGTAACAGTCTTGCGACCAAAGATAGCCTAGCCGTCTGAGACAAATTTTGCAAATCCTAAAAGATTCCACTGATCCTAGGCTAAAATCTGAAGTCTTTGATCTTTAGTTTGACATGTTCACCGACAGCAGATTAATGACCGCTGCGATCATATTTGACCTCAGACGAAATTCTGGCAGTGTCAGAAGATTTGGCGCAGACTCCTGCAGTGTGACTTCTCCTACGATGACCGTCAAATTGTCTTAATTTTTCAAGACAAACCATGACAAAAATGAGCGCTAGAGATTTCTTTGTAGCCACCATTTCAATCCCGTGTGTAATGCAGCTCACTGTCACTGAACGCGATTGATTGATGATATAGAACTCCGGACGTCCGTTTTTAACGCGCCTTGACTATTGTACAGTCTGACATTAATGACAACTGAATCTTACAGTGTGAGAGAGCGAGGATCATGTTTGTACAGTCTGACAAGGAACAATCGTAAAGGACTATTATAAATCGCACAGCGTGCACCCAGCTTAACTTGCGTCGTAGCCTACGATTCAATATGCGTGCGTCATCATCGTACAGTCTACATACATATTGTACCCAAGTTTATTAGATACATGCTATACCGTTTATAATGATCTGGGATTGCCGAAATCGCACAGTCTGTAGCAGGCATAAAGCCGCCTTTCCACTGCACACGACAAACAACAGCCGTTGGACCAGAAGTCATTCATTTTCAATGGCGAGTAGTACGGGAGCTGCGTGGAGTTCCGATCATATGTGTGTGTGGAAATTTCAGATCCGATTTGAGCTTCAGATGCATTGAAATATTTGAACTTCTGCGGCTAGACTGTATGCGACCGGCCGACCGGATATGATGTATTCTAATCAAAACTATGAGCGCAAAGTTAGAATTACTAATATTTTAACACTTTAATGTTATTCTGTAAACACTATTTCTGTAAAATGGCGGTTATAATTATTTTATAATTATTAAATCAATATTTATGTTGAGTAGCTCTATAACATCTACTATGTTTTTTATTTTAGATGTATTAAGGGTCATTTGTTTTGAGTGGATATATTCATACATCCATTACATTCATTAAAATCATTCATTTTACCATGGTGAAAGCCGAGGGTAACGGTTGCCTCATGACCAATTTCAAAGTTCTGTGCGACTGCCGCTAGGGGGCGAAATGCGACAATCGTATGCGAATGTCATGTGCAGTGGAAAGGCGGCTTAAGAGAAGGTACCGCCATCTTGCTCCGACGAAAGTCACCTGAACACACCTGATGTCGTAAACACGACTTCCCAATTCGTAAATATGAACTTCCCAAATGTGAAGCCAATCTTTTCAAAGTTTTTCAAAAAACAAACAAATGCAAATTAGGTACGTTTCCATCAAGTTATTAGAGCGGATGACGGTGGTATTGGTAACCTAGTAACCAACAGTAAATAAAGCTCCCTCAGCTTAACCTTAACGTGAAAAACGCTTAACATGGCTTAAGAAAGTGGTATTAAAAGACCAAACTCGGTAAACACCAAACTAATAAAGCATACTATGTACAGAAAAGTAGAAGTCCAAAATATGAACGCAACGCGTCTAATTAAACGTTAAGCGTTTTCCTCCCATAGAAAATGATTATGAGGCTTAACGGACCAGTAGTTTAAAAAAAAAAAAAAAAAGGACAAAATTCATTATAAATTATTAATAAAACAGGTTTAGTGATTTGCAAAAAAACAAATCTGTACTCAAGCTCTCTCACCCTGAACACAAATTTGCATTCTTTCGTCATGTTCTGGGCTTATCTGCTTTTCTACACATAGTATGCTTTATTAGTATTTTGTTTACTGAGTTTGGTCTTTTAATATCACTTTTTTAGTACATTAAGCCACTTTAAGCGTTTTAGAATTTAGAATCAGTGGAAACAGACAATTAGTCACTTGGGTTTAATGTTCTAATGTAAGTGTTCTTAGCCTGTTGATTTTTGTTCATGGTATTCAGCTCCTATGACATGTTTTACAATAAGACTTAGAATAAATGTGAATGATATCTAAGGTTTTTTTTTTTTACCTTATTGGAATCGAAATTAGGAATCTATAAGCAGAATCGGAAGCGTTAAAATTCAAACGATACCCAACCCTAGTTGCAGCCCTAGTTTCCATCTCCCATGATTTGCATTAACTCTTTTCGCACAAGTCAAAAACCACCTTAAGCAAGCGTAAAAACGTTTTTGCGAATTAAGGGATTTTTACAAAATTTGGTGTTTCCATCACTCGTTTCTTCAAAATGTGCATAAAAACAGGGTAATGGTAACTTGTGAAACAAAAACAACACTACCTACGCCTGTGTCACTGACTGTAGGACAGTGTTTAAAGAGTTTTGTTTTTGTATTTTCGATTCATTTCTCATCCGACATCACCTCCTCGGAGAAAGTGAGGTACTTTTTTTGGCCTTGACACCTCATGAATCCTGAAACCTCCTAATCGAATAGCACCCACATTACCATTGTGAGCTTGTTGACCCTTTTATGTTCCCTTTGAGTCAGTGTTGATCCAGAGAACACACAGTCATCAGGAAAATACAAAGTGAGGCAGAGAGAGAATGTTTTGCGTTTATTCAAGCAGGCAAACTGCAATGCACATTTGGCCCATTACAGCACATCAACATCAGAGAGCAGCACGCTAAAGCGAGCGAGAAGCATAGGCTTATCATTATTTTATAACATGTCTAATGACAGATTGACAGAGGATTTGCAAATGTGAGCCGACGTCGATTTTGCCAAGTTCACTTTCCGCCGCTGCCTGTGTGATGCAAGCATACTTACGTGTATAATTTGATTTTGCAGTGGGTTTATTAGTACATTTTTATAAAAAGAACCTCCACGCCCCGTCGGTGTGGTGAATCTAAGATGTTCTGATGTTTTGAAGCCATCAGACTATGAATAATAGGAATTATGACATTTAGAAGGCTTAAAATGGTGTAAATGCTTCAAAACAATTTCAGAAGGAGTCAGAATGTACATGATGGTACGGGCAAGCTGTTAGCTTTGATCATCTGCAAAATCATCACGCAAAAATAAACCTGACCGCAGCGCTAGTTTGTGGCCTAAATGTCATCATATCCTCATGAAAACTCTAAACGTGCTGATCGTAGCAGGGTTGACGTATCTACATACGCTTTAAGATACTGTGAATATAGACTCTCCCTTTTCACCCACTTTCTGTCACGTAATTTTGATTTTCAGTATGTAGCGGTAGCGCCCGCCTCGCTTGCACCCTACAGAGTGAATGTGCAAATGAGGTGCAGGATTCCTTTAATCATTGCTCTTTGCTCAGACTCTAGCAGATCAGGATTCACAAGAAGAAAGCTTGTAATTAAGGTGGACATGTTAGATATTGGATTAACTGTATTAATATGGAAACACTTGAACTGAATAAACATGAAGCTCGAGATAAATTGCTTGCCAAATCTTCACACTCGCATGACACCAAGGTAAGACTCGTGCTTGCGTGTTGATGGAATTGATTTTTAGAACGGCAGCCATAATCATCATCATCATTATAACCGTAACTGCACGCATGATATGGTATCACGATGGGGTTTTTTTTGGGGGGGGGGGGGAATACCATGGTATGGTAATCATTTAGAGTCATGATAACTACTATAGCATTACCAGGTTTTTAGAGGTACACATTGAAGCTCCTCAAATATAGCCTACAATGCAAATACGTGGTAGGCCTGCATAATTAGAGAAAAATTGCAAAGAGTTTGAAGTTATCATCATCTACAGTGCATAATATCATCCAAAGATTCAGAGAATCTGGAACAATCTCTGTGCGTAAGGGTCAAGGCCGGAAAACCATACTGGATGCCCGTGATCTTCGGGCCCTTAGACGGCACTGCATCACATACAGGAATGCTACTGTAATGGAAATCACAACATGGGCTCAGGAATACTTCCAGAAAACATTGTCGGTGAACACAATCCACCGTGCCATTCGCCGTTGCCGGCTAAAACTCTATAGGTCAAAAAAGAAGCCACATCTAAACATGATCCAGAAGCGCAGGCGTTTTCTCTGGGCCAAGGCTCATTTAAAATGGACTGTGGCAAAGTGGAAAACTGTTCTGTGGTCAGATGAATCAAAATTTGAAGTTCTTTTTGGAAAACTGGGACGCCATGTCATCCGGACTAAAGAGGACAAGGACAACCCAAGTTGTTATCAGCACTCAGTTCAGAAGCCTGCATCTCTGATGGTATGGGGTTGCATGAGTGCGTGTGGCATGGGCAGCTTACACATCTGGAAAGGCACCATCAATGCTGAAAGGTATATCCAAGTTCTAGAACAACATATGCTCCCATCCAGACGTCGTCTCTTTCAGGGAAGACCTTGCATTTTCCAACATGACAATGCCAGACCACATACTGCATCAATTACAACATCATGGCTGCGTAGAAGGATCCGGGTACTGAAATGGCCAGCCTGCAGTCCAGATCTTTCACCCATAGAAAACATTTGGTGCATCATAAAGAGGAAGATGCGACAAAGAAGACCTAAGACAGTTGAGCAACTAGAAGCCTGTATTAGACAAGAATGGGACAACATTCCTATTCCTAAACTTGAGCAACTTGTCTCCTCAGTCCCCAGACGTTTGCAGACTGTTATAAAAAGAAGAGGGGATGCCACACAGTGGTAAACATGGCCTTGTCCCAACTTTTTTGAGATGTTGATGCCATGAAATTTTAAATCAACTTATTTTTCCCTTAAAATGATAAATTTTCTCAGTTTAAACATTTGATATGTCATCTATGTTGTATTCTGAATAAAATATTGAAATTTGAAACTTCCACATCATTGCATTCTGTTTTTATTCACAATTTGTACAGTGTCCCAAATTTTTTGGAATCGGGTTTGTATACAAATATGGTAATCAATTAGATCCATGATATATAACAAAGTACCATGGTATTACCACGGTTTTAGAAGTATGTTTTAAAGTACCTGAAGCAAATACCATGCAAATTTACTATGTAACACTAACAGAGAGATACAACCATGATCGGCTGATAAGAGCAAATCATTTGTAACTCTAATGAGAGCAGTCTCAGTACTATGATACGGTCTAAATCCTGACTGGAAATCCTCACAGATACCATTTCTTTCTAAAAAGGAGCATAGTTGTGAAGACACTGCCTTTTCTAGTATTTTTGACAGAAAGGGTAGATTTGAGATTGGCCTGTAATTGACTAATTCTGTAGGATCAGGTTGTGTTTTTTTTAATAAGTGGTTTAATAATAGCCAGCTTAAGTTTTCGGTACATATCCTAATGACAAAGATGAATTAATGATATTAAGAAGAGGATCTATGACCTCTGGAAGCATCTCTTTCAGTAGCTTAGTCGGTATGGGGTCGAGCATACATGTTGTTGATTTAGATGATTTAACGAGTTTAGCCAATTCGTCCTCTCCTATAGCAGTGAATGAATGTAATTTTTCCTCAGTGACACTACAATGCACTGTCTGATGTGATACTGTAGTAGATGGTTGTATAGTTATTTTCTTCCTAATATTATCAATCTTGCACGTAAAGAAGTTCATAAAGTCATTACAGCTGTGCTGTTTGCAAATGTCAGCTTTATTTCTTGTTAATATAGCCACTGTATCAAATACATATGTACATACACATACACACACACACATACATATATATATATATATATATATATATATATATATATATATATATATATATATATACACTGTCAAGTACTGTCAAATGATTAATCGCATCCAAAATAAAAGTTTGTGTGTACTATGTATATATAAATACACACACATGCATGAATATATTTAAGATTTTTTTTTTTATATTTATATATAAAATATTTATATTTATATATAATATAAATTATATAAATTGTTATAAATTTAAGAAATATTTGCGTGCATGCATTTTATATAATATATAAAATGCATGCACGCAAATATTTCTTAAATATATAACAATTTATATAATTTATATTATAAAATATAATTTTATAGTATTAGTATTTATATTTTATATTATAAAATATAAATACTATGTATATATAAATACATGTGTGTGTATTTATATATACATAGTACACACAAACTTTTATTTTGGATGCAATTAATCATTTGACAGTACTTGACAGTATATATATATATATATATATATATATATATATATATATATATATATATATATATATATATATATATATATAGACAGATAGATAGAAGTACATAGAGTGCCATTTAAATACCATGGTATCACTTACAAAAAAAAGTAATAAAAAGACACAGCAGAGACTGTCCTTTGAATATACACAGGAAGCAAGTTAGTGTTTAAAACAGCAGTCGGCTCAAGCTGACAGTAAAAAAAAACAGTGGAATCAATAGAACACTCTGTTATCTATCTCTATATCAGCGTTTAAAGAGAAAGATTATATGTCAGGACTGGGTCTGACCAGACGGAGGCAGAGATACATCATTGTGAAGAGTCAGTGGTCTTTTGTGTGTAAATCATACGTCACATGGCCTCCGAGTTCATCCTCAGGCCACGGAATACATTTACAACAGATGCAGACCTCCATATTTTTCCTCTGATTGGCTGTTTCCTGTAGATGTATGTAGATTATTGTACAGCGTTGTATTTGCCTGATATTTATGGTGGTCAGATGTGCCGTGTCTTTTACAGTGATTCTCTGTGTTGTTATATGTACTGTAGATCTCGAGTAATGGCTTCATTTTTGGAGGGAAAACAAAACATTAATCGTCATGATGAACAGTCAGTCTGACATCAGTCTGGTCAGTTCTTACATTAAAGGTACGGTGGGCAATATGTTTTATAAACACTGTTTGTTATACTGGTTTAAGCTCTCTTCACATCCTGATATCAATCAATAATAGAAGTGGTCTAAATATTAAAACATGTACATATATCTTCTGTGGAAGTCTCAGGACCAAAACATGTTTGTACAATCATTGTATTTGGTCCGAATGCAATGATACGATGTCCTACCTGCCTGTCAACATATGTATTTCCATACCTCCGCATGCCCATCACACTTCATCAGCGCGTACGAGGCTATGCAGAGTTGTAGACAGACAGCCACCGAGTGCCAAAACAAACAGCAGCCACCTTTTACAGTTCCTTCTGAACCAAAACTACGAGCTTATAACGCGTTCACGCCATGTAACCATAATTACGAGATGGCAACCTGTGACGTTCTACCAGTGTTGCCAGATTGGGTTGACGAAAGCTCACCAAAACCTGCCCACTCAAAGAAAAACCCAAAGGCCAAAACTTGAACTGCCAAAATAATGCAATAGAATTTTATTGCCATACCAATCAAGGTCGATAAGCACCATTTGTATCCCCTTAAAACATAATAATGATGATCCAAAAAAAAAAAAAAAAGGGAAACTGGATAAAAACAGGGCAAATACATTAAAGAGAATTATATAAAATGTCCAGTTGGAAACGGTCAAAACGGCAATTAAGAAGTTAACTGATGACTCTTTTTTTTTTTTCATGCTTTATCAGACAGGACAGTAGAGACTGACCGGAAAGCATGGGGTGGAGAAGGGGGAATGGGATCGGCAAAGGACCTCGAGTCGGGATTCGAACTCGGGTCGCCGGAGGTGCAGTTGCACTATGTGTCAATGCCCTAACCACCACAACTGATGACTTGGAAAAATGCATGTATAATTTTTAATGTCAACAGTAAGAATAAGCCAATTTAAGTGCAAAAAGTGCTTACTTATAAGTAATCCACGTTTTGAGAGTTGGGTCACTCTCCCACTCTTTAGTGTAGATACAACTTACTGTATATTTATGCCACTTTGGCATAGCAATCACTTGAATATACAGCTGCAAGTTATCTTGCTAAAAACCCGTCAGTCATGAATGAGCATGTCTGCCTGCTGATCACTGATTGGCTAAAAGTGTGTGCTCGTTGGCGACGTCAACACCAACGCCAGCTGACTCTGCCTGGGCCTGTGTGTGTCATGATGACTGATTTTATGGAGTACATGCATACTTGAGTTTTGTTTATTAACCAATTAGACTATAAAATTTAGATGTTTGAAAACCGCCAAACTGACTCCAAACGAGCACAAATTTTGTCCACCTGCCCAGACCCATTTTTTCCCTGCACAATCGAATTCAAAAACGCCCAATTGGATGGGAACCCGCCCAGTCTGGCAACACTGCGTTCTTCCCTGTTCTGTGGAGCTGTTCACATCCTCAGACTCAGATTTATGTGTTTCTCTGGCAACACTATCAACGCCGAAATTAATCTGCAGCAGTCAGGTGGTACAGGTCAGAGCTCTGTAAGTTGTTTACGTTCATTATTACTATAATGTTATGTGCTTTGAGACATGAGGTAATTTAACGCCATTTCTCGTGGTGCTTTGCAGACTGTGTGCGTTCATATGTTCTGGAGGAGGCGCGACGCTAGAGACGCTCTCAGAAGAGAGGGTGGGATCTTATGCTTTCAAAGCTAGCTTGCTATTGCTAGCCTCTCTGCATTTGCCTACCCTAGCTTTAATGCTAAAGAAACAAAAAAGAAGCCTAATCCACCAGTCTTAGGTTAACGTAACACAAACGCTAGGTACTATTTTTTATATTGTTGCACTCCAAAACTGTGCCATAATTGGAAACCTAATACACATTTCAGGTTTCGTTTTCTCTTCCTTGGTCAAATACAGTCAGGTCGTAGCAACAATCTGAAGAGAAAATCCATGAAAACCATGAAATCTAAATTGACAGTACAAAGATTATGTGCCTCGTAATCTTCAATAAAAATAACCGCTAGCAGCAACATCTCTTCGCTGATGACGTGTTACTGGCATGAGGGCGGGACAACCTGTCACTCACATGAGATCGACCAATAGCAAACCACAACCATCCAATCAATTCCCCATGGACAAAATCAAATCCTGCTCTAAATTTTTTTCTTGTCTGAGAAACCGTTTCACATGGATATACGTCACAATAGGAAAGAAAAGACTTCTGTTTCATGCCGACTTCAAGTATGCATCTGTATTTATGTAGAGTATGTTTCTGACCTTATTTTATGCATCTGATTCTCTCTTGTGCTTTTCATCCAATGTCCAGCCAGACTGTCTTCAAACTGTTGCTCTGCCATGACAATAGTTGACCTGAAAGAGAAAACTGACTATGAAAAAGGTTGACACAAACTTCTGTTATAGTGCCCTTTGTGGCAATGCTGAGAATGCAATGCATACTTATTCACAAATGAAGAACACATGAAATTCTGTACTAAAATCATGTACTAGAAGTAGGGATGGGCGATATCTTATCGTTTGCGATATACCGGTAAAAATTTTCCCCACGATAAGTATTAGTCTTCCCGCGATAATAACAATAAAGCCTAGTTGATGACACGACCCATTCGCAGCTCACATGCAGAGCGAAAACAACTATGGCGGAAGCTGCGGAGGAGTTTATCGCTAAACAAGGAGCTACCTCTACAATCTGAAACCTGTACTCACAGATGTATTTTCACTCGCTGAGCACTTGGACTGAGCGCTTGAGAGATTCGCTCTTTGTCAAGCGATCCGTAAAGTGTGCTATTTCAGTTCATCTCAATGAATGCCCAGTGTATTTGACGCACAGTAAACACTAGCGTGAGGCGCCCGACTGAGAGCGCTCAGTGTTTCTCACACACTCAAAGAGAGAGCGAGAGAGAGAGTCTTACATACCACGCAGAATTGACGTGCTACATGTAAACAATATTCTTTGTTGTATTTTCCTGTAAAATAACGGCGTTTGTTTGGAATTATACCGCCTTTATGAACAAGCATAAACTAATGCGCAAACGGCAATCTCATTGGCTGGCGCTCACCTATTACTGTCCCTGTTACGATTTCAGCAAATCAGTTCGAGCGAACACTGACAACGTGATTAATATTCATGAACCCAGCAGCTCATCAATCCTAAGTATTATTATCTTATCAGTATTATTGTTAGTTTTTTACAGAAACACTGAATGACCAACAATATTTTAAGCACCACCACCAGTCCTAAGTTCAGTTAAAATGACAAATATGCATTCATACGTTTTTATTCACACATGATTACTAAGTTTTAGTTCAGATAACTTCAATTCTATCATTAAATCATTATTTGCTAATTTTTTGAAGACATCAAAAAGAAGACATGGTTGGGATTATTACTTTTGCTGTCTGCACTATTTTTGACACTGTTTGCACCATGAGAATATGAATAAATACTAGAGGTGTAACGATATTCAAACCGAACCGAAAAACCGCTATACACCACCCAACGAACCGCGATACTCTCATGTCGAACCGAACGTGCCCCGCCCCCTGCTGCCCTTCCCAGCTCTCACTTCACCTTATGCCACAACATTATTTTTTTCTTCCTTGACATTTGATTAAATAGTAATTAGTACACTTTTAACAGTTAATAAGAGCTGTATTTTTACTAAATATTATTATAATAATATTATTTACTAAATATACACCAACTTTTGTCTTCCAAGTGCATGTCACGTGACTTGGGTGATCGCTCCAGTTGCATGGGGGAAGGACAAAGAGAGCCAGTTTCCCCATTTAGCCAGGTTGGATAAATGCTACCTTGGAGTCCCAGCAAAATCGTCATTTTCGTAGCTTGTTACGAAATACAATTTTTTTTAAAAAAAAAACCCTCTCTTACCTCAGAAAACCGCTTTCCTGTACTTTCAGCCGTTATACTGTGCTCGTAGCGCACACTCTTCAATTACACGCGCAAATGCGGCGGCGCGCGCTGTATATCACTTCATATATAAAGCGCAAGAGAAGCTACGAGCATGCAACGTTACGCTGTCAATTCGTAAGTCATGAAATAAAAGTAAAGTACCAATAAATCACGTAACTGGTTCGACGTGTGTTAGCTGGGAAGGATTTGCATGCAGGTATGATGTTCATTCTATTCATCAGGAGCAGTTTTCATGTTTCATTAACAGTTCATGTTGGCATTGTGTATTCACCATGGTAACTGTTGTTTCCATAACCCACTTTATTTTCACTTTATGTTATTTTGTATATTTTTAAATTAGTGTGATGGCTACTTTATTGTATTAACAAAAACTGCTATTTAATAGCTTTAACTTATAGGCCTATTTATTAATCAGTATTAGTCATATTCATACAATTTATGTGTTTGTTAAGTAGGCTAAAGTGGGACATTACTTGTGTGTGTGTGTCAATTTTTATTAAATAAAGTTTTTTTTTTTTTTTTTTTAAAACATTATGGTAAATGGTAAAATGAGTAGATCATTTCCGACTACAGTGGAGACATTTATTTCATTTTAGTTTACTCAGGTATGCTAACTGCTCTAAAGAAAACGTGAAGCCAGTGTATAAAGTTAATAAAGATAAAGTTAATAAGTTAAATTATTGTTGTTTTAATTAAGTTAAAAGTGAATCTAGTGTTATTATTACTGGTGCCCTGCCATGAACCCTGCCTCCACAGCAAACAGAACCGAACCGTGGCTTCAAAACCGTGATATGTACCGAACCGTGGCATAGGTGTATTGTTACACCCCTAATAAATACAGAATCTGTGCTTACATTTCAAACTTGTCACTGATTTGAATTATTATTGTTTGTATTGGGTGATGTTGTTCAGCACAGCTGCACAATTTAAATTTTAATTGCACTTTTACAGAAGAAAAGTATATCTGCAACTGGTTGTGTTTGGATTTTTACTGTTGTTTTTTATTCTTTTATGTAATTTGTTTATTATAGGAGCCTATTTGATGATGGGTACGTTTTACTTTTGATCACTGTTTGTTTTTCTGAGGCTCTCAAGAATGCAGCTCTCACTTGTAGCCAAAAACATGGGGAATGGTACTAAATTTATATCGTCACTGATAGCGTTATCTCAATAAATACCAGAAAATATCGTGATATGTTTTTAAGTCCATATCGCCCATCCCTAACTAGAAGCATTTGTGTTTTATGTAGAGTATGTTTCAGGCTGTATAGTCTATAACACAGAGTTTGTAATTATCTTGATGCTAAGCTATTGACAATACTGTACGCACAAAAAACAGAACAGAAAAATATAGGATGGATAGTCGCAGCTATTTTGCATGTTATATTGCATGAGTAAATTCTATTCATTGAAGAATCCTGAAAAAAAATTATTAAGCAGCACAACAGTTTTCTACATTAATAATGAGAAACCTTTCTTGAGCAGCAAATCATCATATTAGAATGATTTTTGAAGGATCATGTGACACTGAAGACTGGAGGAATGATGCTGAAAATTCAGCTTTTCCATCAAAGGTATAAATGAAATTTTAAAATATATTAAAAATAGAAAAGAGTTATTTTAAATTGTAATAATAGCTAACTAGGGCTAGGAACACACATGCTGGATTTTACATTCCGTAAGACTTGTAACATAACAGTACCTTTTGCAAATGAAGTTGTCTCTAGAATAATTTATCATTTATCACATGCTTTAGCAAAGACAACACATTGCCACTTGGCGCAAACAGATGGAAATGTGATATTAAGATACATGAACAAAGCAGATAAGAGACATCCAACCCACTTAAACCAATGCAAAACAAGGAATTATATATTTTTAAATAAAGCGTTCCTTCTCGGAGATGCCGTGAAGTGATATTACCAGCTTTCTCTCCAACTGGATCTTTACAGAAATAAGATTAACAGCCGTTGATCGTGCGGCGTTATGAACATCAGCTTAAATGTGGTGGGTGAGGAACGAACAAACACGCTCTCTTATTTGCTTCAGTGTGAACTCAGACAGTCATCTAAACCCTGAAAAAAGGCTGTGAAAGCCGTAATTGGCAGGCTGCTCCCATTCCCAAGCATCTTCTATTAAATTTTAGAGTGCCAGGGAGCACTTTCATTTTGCTTTAATGAAGTTTTTAAAAGTTTGACTGATCTTCAGTGTAAGTCATTCAGAATGCCAGACCATTTGTGCTCGCTTCCCACTTTTTTTCATTATCGCTCTCTGTTATGACTCTCTTTCTCTGCATCTCTGCCATTTTATTATGAAGGATAGAACCCCCTTCTTCATGGCCAGGGCCTCCATCATTTTGTTGGCTTATTTTTATTTATTTTTTTATTACAAAAGAAATGTACACCTAAAACGCCTGTTTTAAAACAATCAACAGACGCAGATCAGACTTCCCGGGAAAATAAAAGGTTGCATTCATTGATAATAATTAGTTTGTTGTGGCCTGGCATCTGAGCCGTATATGGAGACCAAACTTGATGGTGGACTTTGTTTTGGGCTAGAGCCCGACTGATATGTGTTTTTGGGGGCCGATACCGATATTAGGGCGTAAAAAAGCCGATATTCTTCATGTGTATATTATAGTACAGTACCAGTCAAAAGTCTGGACACACTTTCCCATTGGTGTGTCCAAACTTTTGACTGGTACTGTATATAGAATGCAGTATATACATAATATACATACATTGTACATAAATACAACAGAACAAACATATAAATGAAAAACAGTTCTTTTCAGGTTTTTCATGTAGGTCTAAACTAGATTTTCAGGTACAGAAATAGTAATCAAATGTCAAATATCACTTCATAATCTTCAGTGTATAAATATAGATTAACCCTTACTAAAGTTATTCAGTCAAGAGCCGTGAGTGATTTTTTTTTTTGTCTTTTGTTATCTCGTCTTTTATGAGAAAACGCTTCCCTGCCATTGACGTGATTTTTCCGTGTTTTCACTGTTATACGGTAGGGGGCGCTATTACAAGTCTCCTGAACAAGTACAGAATCTGATCAAAACAGGCGAAGAAGAACGATCGATCTCTTATAAGCAGATTCATATGTAAAATAACGCGATCATCAAACATTAAACACATATAAATAAAAATGGCCTAATGTTACTGAATGAAATGTCGACCCAGGACGAGCTGTAGGACTGTGAAGCTTTGGGGTGTTGAATGGACTCCATCTGTGTTTTGATCATCGTTCTGAATCCCATCTGTATGCAAGTTAGTCACGATTTTCTCAGCTTTTTTCTCAAAATGTTGCTTTTTTCATGAAACGTACCCACATTCAAGTGTTGATAAAAAAAGAATGCATGAAGCTAGAATAAAACCGAGGGTCTGTTATTTCTTTTGATATATTACATGTTCAGATATTCCTACAACAAGATAATCTGTGGGCCATGAAACTTGTGAAAATGACCTAAAACGCTGGCGGTGACTGGCAAATTTCATGTTTACATTCACTTAAGACATAACCGACTATGTTTACGATGATACTCGACAAGACCGGCATTTTGACATAATTTTGTGTAAATATTCGCGCGCTGTGAGGCGCATAGGTGTGCGTTCATATCGGTGGGATATCGGTGGCATATACGCCGATGCCGATATATCTGCGACAGGCTCATATCGGCCGATAAAATCGTCAGACCGATAAATCGGTCGGGCTCTATTTTGGGCTCATAACACTAACTACACCAAGCTATCATTTTAAACATTTATTAGCTTTAAAAAAAAAAAAAAACTTTTAATTTAAGTGAACTTAAAACAATCTTTACATAAACCCATTATAATAAATGTCACAATTACCTGGCCTTTTGACCCATGTAAACTTGTAAACATTGCTTTGAGATTTTCAGATAGGTCTAAAGGGTAAAAAGTATACAGAAATGTAATCAAGTTATCACACACTTCACAGTTTTCACTGCATAAATTATAAATTAAATATAGATTAATCCTTATTAAAGCTACAAATGTTATTCAGTCAAGAGCAGTGAGTGATTTTCTCTTTTTCTTTTGTTCTTTGATTAACATTAACGACCAACATCACAACAGCAGGTTTATTAGGCTGCTGTCACTTTAAGACCTGCAGCAGATGACGCAGATCTGTAATGAAAATGGGATAATTTTCACACAAGTCTTTATGTTCATTTAAGACTTCATTCTGACTTGCGAGGATACTTGACAAAACAGGCATTTCGGCATAATTTACTGTGTTTTTGTCCATTCAAACATATGTAAATGCATATTAAATACAAAAAGTATACTTGTTTTATTTAACATTTAACTATTGCAGGTTTGCGTAATATTCTGAGTTTGCATTTCACTATTTTTGTACAATTTGAGGAAAACTGACTCTGTATGTGTGTAAATACAGATGAGATGAGTAAATGCACGTTTGCATTTAGTCTAGAACTACAATAATCATCATGTTCGCACAGCGCACACAACGCCTCTGTACTTACGATTTCTCTCAACATGGGGACAGAAGAGCTGTCATTCAATAAATGGCAAAACAAAGTAACTTGCATTACTTATTTGAATAAGTTAATCAGACATTTTGTCGTACATTTAAAAGTAATCCGTTACTTTACTTGTTACTTGAAAAAAGTAATCTTACATTACTTGTAATGCATTACTCCCAACACTGCTAGTAATGCCATAGCAACCGTAAAAAAAAAAATAGTATAGCAGCATGCTACAAGCCACTCAAAACACTTTAGCAACCGCATGGCAACACCTGGGAAAACATCTAGGGCCAGATTTACCAAACAGGGCATGAGAGCACAATTCCAAAAAAGCGCCGATGGGAGTGGAAAGTTCTGTGCATGATCTACTGACGACACGCAAATTAATTAACACAGACGCAGACGGATCATTTCCATAATGACCAACGCAATCAACCAGTTAGCGTCTGGTTTAAAACATGTTTTTTTTTTGGGTACAGTGAAAAGTTTGTAGGCCGTGCAAACTACATGTTCTGAGAGCTTTTTTGTTAAGCGAGAGTGAAATTGTAAGTAAATAATGCTTTATCTCTTGTAAGAATACTACAAAAATAGGTTTACAATTCGAGAATTTACATTTATGAATGTAAAATATACATAGAAAGAGAATTAGGTTTATTATTAAGCAGGCATTTGAATCCGCTTAAAAAAAATAAAATAAATAACAGATTTGAGGTTCATTGAAAAACCTTGTAAAATAGTACTTGAGATAAACAAACTAACATCTTTCCAGAGCTGGGAAGTATAACTGCATGACCAAAACAAACGAAGAAGAGTTTCAGTATCATTCTGACAAAGGGAACATTTAGAGTCAAAATCAGATCTAAAAAATTTTTTAAGAAAGTGTTTGACAGGGTAAATGTTATGGAGTAATTTAAACGTTATTTCTTTAACTTTGTTTGTAAGGAAAAAATCTGTTGAATGGACCATATATTTTCCTATTTAAATTATCAAAAAGGTTGTTCCAGTATGAGACTGCAGGAGATTCATAGAATTATTAAACAGGAAATCCCTTATATTGACATCAGATATGGCTACAGCTGAATAACATGCAGATAGAGACGTTTTGATTGATGAGACATGAAGACAATAAACACACGATTAAGATGATATATCTGCATTTCTTCAAGCCATCTCGAGTATTTTCATAAGAATGAACCACAGAAGTTATTTCAAACACGACTGATGTGTGTGTATATATACAGTTTATATAATGATTTTGGAGCAAAACATATTATCTCATAAACTGTCACGTTTGACGCTATGCTAAGCAAACTAGCTAACTTTATCATTGTTGCCAAGAGCGATTGTTTTATTACTAATTTTGAAAAGTAAGTCCACGTAAGATCATTTAAATGTTTGTTTTATTACTAATTTTGAAAAGCAAGTCCACGTAAGATCATTTGAATGTTTTTTAAGAAGGGCGAAAGCAAAGAAGGGTAAGTGAGAGGTCTGATCAAAGAAATTATGGGGATTAAACTATGAATAGAAAAGTGCCAGTAAAAAATAAAGTGGGGTTACAGGTTAACATGTTAAATAAAATGCTCTTTTATTCGTTATACCGAAAATGTGCCGGGAGCCCACTGTTGCTATAGTAATAAACTACACCTGTGCATCTGATTGACAGATAAACCAAACGCTCTTATTTCGCTGTTGTTGCTAATGTTGAGGTTATTTCAGCTTCCTACAAAGTTTGTACAGTTCGTACATTTAGTTTAACTGCTTTGTTAAAGAGGGCAAGCTTTACCATTAAACTGAACTGTGTGCATGCATTTTAGACACTTACATTGTTCTTGCTCCGTCCATGCAATAACTGCAATGTTTGAGCCGAGTTTCCTATTTACTTCAGCTCCAGTGATATCAATGTCTTCAGAAGCTACCAAAATTACAATTTAACAAATTACAACTTAAAATCAGAATATGAGCATAGCTCACTTACATTCACTAAAATATTGAAACGTTAGCGATACTGATTCAAAACACTAGCGCCAGTGATTAACTATCAAAGTGCGCTTTGAACGCCCCGCCCCTCAGCTGAACTGGAAGTTTTGATTGGTCTTGCACCCGAGTCAGACCTGTTTGTGATTGGCTGAAGCGCAGGGCTTAGAAAAGTGTCTGTCAAATGCCAGCTCGCCCTGTTACTTTTGGTGAAAATTAAATGTAGCAAAGTTGAATACTTTGTTTATTCTACTCAAATAAAAGTAGAAGTATCACAATTTAATTATACTCAAGAAAGTAGAAAAATGTTCTCAAGTACTGTAATGAAAGTATTTGTAATTATGCAGCCTTCACGAGCTATCGGAATTATCGTAAATACGAGTTTCCTAGGTTAAAAATTGCACATGAACGCCCTCTGTTGTCGTGTTTACCACTAGGAAGTTCGGAAATAATGCTCCCTTCACGTGCTATCGGAAATCGTGATTACGAGCTTGCATTCAAGTGCTTTGTTATCGGAATGAACAGGAATCATGGAGGACACCAGGTTTATTCTTGCCTATTTATTCGGAAAATCTTATTAAAACCAAAATTATATGTAGTGTCACATGCACTGACAAACATATAAGCATATCCAGATATATAAGCATATCCTGTCGATTCTGTAATTTCGGTCAAATGCAGGCTATTTTCGCTGTGTATAAAACATAGAATACGCTTCAAATAATTAGGCTACTCGTATATGTAAATATGCACTACATACATTAATGACAAGACAAGTCGATCTAGCTGTTTGGGGGGGTGGGGGAATAAATCATACCTGTCAACAGCAGTTCTCCCTGCCACCATGTTTAAAGTTTATGGCACGCCCATCTCGGGAATTTGGGTATCAAATTATTTCCGAACTTCCCAGTGGTAAACACAACATCAGAGGGCGTTCATGTGCAATTTTTACCTCGGAAACTCGTATTTACGATAGTTCCGATGTGAAAGCAGCATAATTTTGATACCAAAATTCCCGAGATGGGGGTGCCATGAACTTTGAACATGGTGGCAGGGAGAACTACTGCTGTGACAGGTATGATTTATTTGTTTTTAAAGTAGTAAAGACATGTTTAAAATCGTCCATGTGACTACAGTGGTTCAACCTTAATTTTATGAAGCGACGAGAATACTTTTTGTGTGCAAAAAACAAACAAAATAAAGACTTTATTCAACAATACGAATGGTTATTTTGTTATTAATGTTATTATTATAATAATATTAATGTAATGTTATGAACATACATGAATTAACAACAGACAACCGTATAAAATGATTCTGTGGTGAAGTAAATACTACAGAAAAAACTAATTTCTACATGAAAAAGTTAGTTCAGGCAAGAATTTAAAAAACGAAGTAACTTCTATATTAGTAGCCTACTCAATTCAAGCTTGTAGAAATTAAAGCGTAAATATCAATGTTATAAAATTAAAAGTAAAACTACTCAACTTTTCTGATACTGGTGTTCCCATCATGCATTGGGGCATGAATAATTAATAAGGTTGATTTTTTGCTGTTTTCCAACTGTATTTACACTTTTTATCATTGCTTTTGTTGTTAGGTTTGGTAACTTGCCATTTTGTGACATTTGGAGTTAATTTTCTACTCAAAATGACGCATTCATACTCAAAAACAATCCATCGAATGTTACGTCATTGTGTACCAAGTATTGAGGTCTCTGTGTTCAGGTGCCGCATTACTACTATTAATTAGATATGGTGTCTACACAATATCTATTCTAAGTAAAGTATACACTTTAAAAGTGTGGTTTAATTCAGTGTTATATTGTTTGAGTAAAAAGTATTGCAAAGGAAACTTCAACTAAGTAGAAATTACTCAACCTTTTACTGGCCAAGTTAAAATAACTTAGAAAATTACTTAGTTAAGTAGAGTTTACTTAATTCCATTTGTGAAATTACTTAAAAATATGTGTGCAAAAACGTACCAAAATGAAGTAGATTTTACTTTTTTTTCAGTGTAAGCCTTGATTAATAAAATGTTGTTCATTGTTAGTCCATGCATAATCCTAATGCATTAACAAATGTTAATTGTAATTAAAGTGAAGTGTTACTGCAGTGTCAATCTGTCTGGAAGTCATTCACTATCAATGAGAGTTGACAGGTAATATAAGCATAAGAGACCATTGGTGATGCAGCCAACTTGGGCATTCAACCATATGCAAATACACATGTAGGGAGCTACCAATGAAAGTGTGAATAGTGAAGCTCAGTTAGATATAGCAGTCAAGTAGAAATGCATAAAGACAGGTTGGTCCATAACAACTCCTTAAATTCCATCTGCAATACTTGAAATCTTGACAGCATGTCAAAAAAAAAGCTAAACTATTCCAATTCCAAATAAAGGAACTGAAGCCATTAATGTGCAAGAATTACAAGTTGTATTGTTGGTGTTATGGTTTGTAAATTCACTCAAGTGTCCATAGACAATGTCCTTTTTGCAGTCAGGATGGAAAAAACCCGAAGCAGTTGAAGGCCTTGGGCTTCCACTAATACAAAAAGTCTAATCAGAGCAGCAATCCCTGATGTTAATGAAGGTGTCACACATTGCACAAAGAAAGTTGTGCCTGGCAATCTTCCATTTTTCGGCTGCCTACACCAGTGACATTTCATCTCACATTCAAAGAGCGCCTGGGCCCTTAATGAAATGCATAATTAACATATTCTAATTGTGCTGAGCTCGGTGATGGTTTTGACAGAGCTCACTTTCCATGTCTAATTCAATGCTAATTTAATCTGTTCTTTTCCCGGCGACATGACCTTTCTTGATTGAGTTTCACCGCAAAGAATTTTTTGATGGATTGATTTATCAACCTCTTGGAATGCAACAAAAGCATCACTTTGAGACTGGGGGGTGGGGGGGGGGGTCTTCAATGGAGGGAAAAACTGAGAATGAAGACAAAATCAAGAAACAAAAGGGGGAGAAAAGTCAAGCAACCTGAAAAATGTTTCTGAGGATTTACTGTGCTATTAACCCCTGGTGCACAGATTCACTCATCGTCATCCGGAGCTGTAATGGTGAATTTTCCCAGCCATTTAATCTCACTTGCTGAGTGTCAGTAAACCAGTGAAGTTGCATTACCTTTTCCATGCAGAGTATTGGCCACAGTGGAGATGCTGGAGGGTCTTTTCGTACCCCGTCTGCATGAGAATGGAGTGTCCCCTCTAGCCACAAATACTAGTATGCATATTTCATAAATATATTGTATGCATAAAAGCATATTCCCTATAACTTAAAGCTGCAGTCCATAAGTTTTGCCTCTTTGTCACCATCTCTGTTTGAAACCTGCAATTGCAGTTATTTGCGGAATTATCATCTTTACGTGGGTTTTGCATTGGCACGGCTCCTCAGCGCAGATGAATCCAATGTTTTTAGGAGTATGTGTGGCTGTCAGTCACCGCACCGGTGTGGATACTATACTTCGGAATCACAGATTCTACGCCTTATGACCAAAATAAGAATTTTACCGGAAAATATTATCTGAACAAGTAACATGTCTGCCACTTTTGTTCTGACCAACTGAGAAAAAAAGGCATTACAATAAAACGCACGACCAACAGTGATTAAATCTAATGACCGTTTAGCTCATATCACATCAAACCGTGCAAATTATTATTATTGTTATACTTTGTTCTTAAATTGTTAATGTTAACAACATCAGCATTGCGTGACTACATGTATTTAGTGTGTATTTAGTGTTTATTAGCGTTACCTGTAGATTTCAATTTCTGTACAGTCTAATCTTCTGCTTTTGACTACGGGTGAATCTCCAGTTGTCACTGATGATTGTCGTTTGGACTTTTCTGGATTAAAATCTGCCATCAAAATGATAAATTTAATTATTCCAGCTGCTGTGAGAAAAGGCTGATAAATGATCCACCACCTGCAGCATCCTCACATGCAATACTACTACTAGCTGGACTCCTTCTTTATGTATACAGACGTGACGTAATGACGCAAAGACGAACAGCGGCATGCTCGAATTTCCCGCGAAAAGCTAGCAGTAGACACTCAAATTATAACACATTATTACAAGCTTACCGTTGTGATTTGGGCTAAGGTAAGGAGGTAGTTATGAACACTGGCTGGTTATGTACTTGCTCAAAAATTGATTTTGGATCATTTTTAGCCAAAAAAAGTTACAGACTGCAGCTTTAACTGATAAAACTCTGTAAACCTGACTCATTTCAGAGTCCTGTGGTCAAGTCTTCCTTCTTACGAATCGTAGGCTTGATGTTGCATGAAAGTGAAGAAAACAGAAGAAAAATGTATTAGTATGACATAATAACATTCTAATATTTAACAGAATAATACATATGCTATATTGCAATAACAAAACAATACAAACAACAATGTCAATAGACAGTGGACCCTATCACTACTAAAGTTACTATTATAAATATAATTTCAAATATCTTTTTCTAATTTTTTTCTAATTTTTAGAAAGAATAAAAAGGTATCTGCCATGTAATAGCCAGTGATGCTGATAAGGCAATAAACTCAAATACTACTACTACTCACCTTGGGACCAGTTGGTTAAAAAGACATGGCAAATGAGTTCTGAATAAAGCTCTAGCATTTGAACACAGATGACACTTGATTTGACATTTCGTATCTCATACAATGACATTCAGACACTTTAAGTGTTACAAAAGTTTCCAAATGCCTTTGAAGGCCACTGGTATTGTGATGTTAAGCCAGCAGGGTTAGTTCTCTTCAATTGTTCAGCCAAATTACAGTAAAGACATTGTTTTCACTGCAGTGGAAGTTCTGCAGAATTTAAATGCCTGTTATACAGGTTTATGTTTATTAATTATTTTGCTAATTTGATTGTTTTCAGCTATTAATACGACTGTCACACTCATAATTGTTTTGCTGGTGATTAATTGTCAAACAAATAATTGTGATAAATGATTTAATTGTCCTGTTTGTTCACTTGTCTTAGTGTAAATTCAACACCATAAGAAGATGATTTATGCATTCTGAAACAATAACATTTGTTTGTATTAAATTATTGTTTGTATCAATTTTTTCCTATTAAACATTTAACAACATAATATCATAAATACAATATAATGAAAACAAACATTTTATAGAATTCAACAGACAAAAAATAATAAATGTACTTATGCTAAAAATTGTAAAAGTTTTTCTGGATCCATAAATAAGTCCTTAAAAGTTTGTCCTGTTAAAAGCACTGTCTCATAACATTAAAGATTGGGCAGTCCAAAAGTATATGTTTTACAGACAAGTTTGTACTACAGTATTGACATTTTGGTGCTTCTTCACCCTTCAATAAATGCCCATGAGTCAGTCTAGTAGGACCTATCCGACACCACAACTTGGTCATGTCTTGATTTAAAAGGGTAGAAACATCTTTTCCCAACCACAGATTTTATTTCAAATAATTTGTTATTTTGACATTCTACCATTTTGCTTGTCCCAAAGTGATTTTTACTGGATGTATGAAGTCAATTCTCCTCAAGTTTATACAGTTGTCTTAGTAATTAGATAGTAACCACTGTTCATCACAGTAACTATGAACATGTTCCACTAACATTTCACAACCAAAATGTGCCCAAACAGTATTTGGTTCTATTATTGAAACCTAGCATCTTTTCTGTGAAATGCTTTGTTTGAGAAGTGTTATGCAAAATAAATCCCACTTTGTTTGATCATTTGTTGTTTGTTACTATAGTAACTGCATGTAACTATGGAAGCTTGTTTCCGCCAATAAAACATTTTAAAAGATAATTGTGACTTTTTCTCACAATTGCGAGTTTACATCTCGCAATTCTGAGAAAAGTCAGAATTGAGAGATATAAAGTCACAACTGCGTGATATAAAGTCAAAATTGTGAGATAAACTTGCAATTGCGAGTTATAAAGTCAGAATTGCGAGTTATAAAGTCAGTCTAACTTTATAACTCACGGTTGCGTGAGTTATAATATCTTTTTTCTCAGAATTGTGAGATATAAACTCGCAATTGTGAGTTATAAAGTCCAATTCTGAGGAAATTTTTTTTTTTTCAGAATTGAGTTTATATCTCACAATTCTGACTTTATAACTTGCAATTGCGTGTTATAAAGTCAGAATTTTGAGATAAAAAGTCGCAATTACCTTTTTTTTTTTCATTTTGTGGCGGAAACAAGCTTCCATATGTAACAATGACACTGTAAAATAAAGCGTTACCCAAAACACTGTTATTGTGGTGGGATACGGGTAAGGTTAGGGACAGGTTTGGTGGTATAGGTTTAATTGTGAGTTAAGGTGTTAGAGAAGGGTCAACAACGTAATTATACATGTAATTACAGAAATTAAGTACAGCTGTAATTACATGTAGTTTTTTAAACTATAGGTACAATGTAAAAACATGTTTGTACACAATAAGTGAATTGTATCAAATTGTTGATTTTAGAGTTAGTACGTAGTAGTTAAAGACACTTTATATAAAGTGGGACCTTTTGATTTAAGACTTTGATTTTACCTGCACATTAACTCTTGAACTAAAGGCCCTCTTCCCTATCACCAAGCCACTATATTTAATAGGAAAAAAAACACAACTCTTCACCAGCCTTCCATCTCTAAACAAGTCGGGTCTTTCTGTGTCACCCCTTTATTTTGAAGAACTGCAAGTTCACTAAACTGCTCTCTGTTTGCCATTCGCACAGCGAACACTGCGATTCCACCTCAGGATGGAGCTTTCAGCCCACTCAGAGACCTGAGAGAAGCATACGACAGCTCATAATCCAGCAGCGCTACAGTAATTCCCTTCACCTGCCATTTTGCTTACCCCACATTTAGAGTAGAGTTAGCGCAGAGAAATGCTGGGGAACTGCGTTCAGACTGCAGCTGTCTATCTTCTGGAGAGACGAGGGATTATACATTCGCTCGTATGCACATACACACACACACACACACACACACAACCGTAATTGCAACACTGCCGGGCCCGCCCTCATTTGCATCTTTCCCTTCCGCAGACTTTGATTGGCAGCTGTACATGAAATGCCACATCAGTTGAAAGTATGTTATGAGCTGGCACTAACGATCCCCGTGGCTCCGGGGAGACCTGCCATATTGTAATTTGGTTATCAGGCATGAAGGAAATAATTCTAAGTGCCAGGATATGTGAGACAGAATAAATGCTTCGGTGCCACACGTTGCCCAGGGTGACAGTTTTTATTTAATGTACAAGAGGCTCCTGTTGCCGGCAGCATTTGGGTAGGGGATCAGCAGAAGCACAATCTCTCAGTCTTTTCGTGGATTGGAATAGAGAGTGGAAGGAGGAGCAGGGGTGGGAATGTCGAGCGCGGAAGAGCGTAATTTTTTAAGGCAGGTGTCCGTCTCCGGAAATTCTCTACGCTGCAAAATCTGTAATTACCTCCTCAGTGGTTCCATAGGATGACAGAAGCGGGGGCCTCCCGTAGAGATGATGCTGAATTGCAGGACAGACTGGCAGAGAGCCGCGGAAGACTGGGGAAGATTGCCTCGTGCGCTCTGGCGGTTGAAGGGCGGTACTGATCGCGGCTCTCTCTTAAGCGGCAGAGGCCTTGTTTGTTTTGATGCACTGTTTTTGCATGGGGAGCCAGAGCCCTTGAGATGGAGCTGTCACATTGCAAAGAGAGGCCCTTGACGCTGGCAGCAGCCCCCGGGCAAAATGAAAACGAGTAAGTGGCATAGATGGAGGATGCCAACTTGCCTTTTTCCTGAGCAATCCAATGAGAGTGAAGCAGTCCAAACACACAATGCAGCAGTACCAGGAGTAATCAATGCTTGCTGATAAGTTTATGCGAAGTGATTGGGTGAATGGGCTGTGAAAGAAAAGAAGAGAAAGTTACACATCAGTCCACAGGTAAAAACATATACAAATGCATGCACTGATCAAAGGGTCTTCGGAAAAACGAGAAAAGCAATCAAGAATTCACACAGCGTCTTGGGTACGGCCAACCCCTGCCTCACACAATTAAGCTAATTATTAATGAATTCCAGGGTTAAGAGAGCAGCCCCTGCCAAGATCCTTCAAGTGAGCTGAGTGAAAGGCGCGAAGCCTGACATTCCCTGGCCAAGCACGGTTCGTTTGTCCGTAGGGATAGAAGCCGCTCAGTTCCAAATGCCATGTGTGGGGGACACACACAATGGGCTCTGCACGCCGCTATTATCCCTGGTGTCAGCAGCCTGTGCCCTCCTGCGTGAAGAGGTCTCCTTGTCAGCAACCATGCCACTCTGCAACACATCATTTGGTAGTCTGTCAATTTCCCCAACGTTATCGGACCGGGTTGTAAAAATAGCAGACAGACCTGTCATCCAGAACCTCTCTTCATCCGCTGGAACCCAGTCCAAGGGAATCCAGACGGGTGGCTTTTAAGGAACGCACGAAGGTCATGTGTTCGCCGCACTCCAGTCTAACGTGATCGACAAATGCAGGCCCATACAAAATCTGTAGGGGTAAAGCATGCAGAAACAAACATGCAAAGGGCTGCAGGATGTGTAGAACTTCCTGCAGGCACAGATTCTGTGCAGGTCTACAGGGCAGGGGGCCTATCATTTATTATACTCTAGGTTGGGTACACAACATGGCCGAAAGTCAGTGTACACCCTCTTTATAAGTAGCATGTTTGGCCCAAGCGTGCTACACAAGTCCTGAAAAGTGAGGCCAAAACGTTTTGATCGCCCCCGGTGGCTGGTCCCAGCATAGCTCATAAACCCCACCCTCTCCATGTAATCAAATGGGACGTGAGACAAACTAAACAATCAAATTACACTTCAAATAACCGAAAGATGGTTTCTGACATTTTAGGCAGTTTTTATCATGCTGATGTAAGTTCAAGTGGTCATTTTTAAAATAATTTTGGTTAGTTATATGATGCTATAAAAACAAGGGGTGTGACATCATGATTGACAGCTGAGATTGACAGCTTCTCTGAGCAAAGTTGTCACTGAGGCACCAACTGACTTTCTTCTGGATTTTCAGGAGATTGGAGCTTCAACTTTCTATAATTTCCATAACTGTTTATTTCACACCCACATAATGAGTTGTTCTGCAGTAAACTGTACTAACAGATTCTGTGTGAGTGTGGGCGTGGCCTTGATTCTGCTGCTCCACTTCATGCTCACTACTGCGCAGACTCCAAGATGTCAGCGCCATATTTGGAGTAAAGGTGCGTCGTCCATATTTTTTTTTACAGTCTATGGTTTGGCCATTACTAACAGATGCAGAATATCAAGTATACACCCATGTGATCTCCACTGACCCAGTGTGATGTGCAAAAGTCTTCTGTGGAAGAACTTGACTGACCTGAACAATGCCAAGACCTGAACCCTAATGAACACCTTTGGTATGAGTTGAATTAAGAACTAACTGACTTCTCTTATGCAAATCCTACACAGGTGTGAGGACAGGTGTGGTTTTAAGGTGTCTTTTTGCCATGTAGTTTATCTTAAATGCATCTCTTTCTGCACAACCAGATGGACAACAATCTCAACCTACAGTAGTTGCATCAACCACCTACACAATTTTATTCCACAAACCCAAACCCATTCCTCATTAGACATGAAAACCTTCCATTGCTTCAGGAGAAAGTGCATCCTAAGGCAAGGCATTGGCCCTTGATGGCCCTTGGTCCCAGAGACTGACTGGTTGACAGGGTGAGGAAAGCTGATTGATCTGATGACAGATCCTTCTGAATCTCAGCCTTCATTCTGCTCTCTGCGGCGATATCTGTGGAGATCATTGACACACAGGGTTGATACCTGATCAAACAGGCCTCTGAACTGCCAAACACGGGGCATCATTAGCAGCAGCTGCCCGTCGCTGGGGAGATGTCGGCTGGACGATGGCCACGTGTTGTTGATGCCTGGGGAGACGTCTGGCGATGAGGGTGGTCGGTGGGTTGAATCTTCACCTCGGGGGGTGTGTGAGAAAGGTCTGCTGTTAACTATCAGCCAGCAAATCAGCAGTCAGCTCTCATACGAAGGGGAAGAGGACTGAAAGAGTGCACATACAACTAAATCCACCTTGCACAACCAAAGTCTTATTTTCAAAACATTGCATTTTACAGTGTCTGTTTACATTTTAAAAGTGATATTTAATCGACCTCATTTTTGTCATTTTAAAAAATGTTTTTGATAATTTTGCTTGTGTTAATGCCAACTGCATAAATTTTGGCACAGGTGTGTATTTGTATTGGAATTTTACTATTTCACCGCCATTTCCTTTAAAAAAAAAACTATTTTGCACAAGGTACACAAAATAATTCCTCTCAGGACCTTTTGGACAAAAATGTCCCCATTGAAACCCATTAAAACTGTAATTTTTAACCCCAGGGCCATTTAACTATAAAATGATGCAATCTTTGTTAATAGGCTTTCATTCTGTTGGCAAAGCGTCAAAATTTAAAGGCGAAACACACACAGTTTCTGCCAATCTCATGTTAATCTTGAGTACCTATAGAGTAGTATTGCATCCTTCATATGTCTGAAGAGTCTTTAGTTTTATCATATTTATAAAAGACAGATACACTGTACAGATTCTTTCCGAAAATAGCCGAACTCGTGAAGACGTGCAGTGGGCGGAGCTAAAGAATCTTGAGCACACACACACTCCCAGGATAACTTTTGATTCACTATACGTTTGTGTTGTTGACATTATATGCACTTACGCGCGCCGATTGCCAACAAAACACAGACATTTGATGCGGTTTCGACTCATTACTGGGAACAAACACACTGCATCCACTGTTTCTTTATAATGCTGGGTTATTTGGGAAGCTGAACAAGGTTATCTTTCCCTCACAACCAGAAACACACTTCTTTAGTGACATTGTTGATTTCGTGTTCTAAAAACAAAATGACAGCACTGTTGACGGCTTCCGTAACCCGAACAAAGCTCGTTGTTGACGCTCTTGCTTTAGTTCTGGTTGATGTGCGCACGCGCATATCCAAGAGAAGTGCACATACAAGGGCACAGAAATACTCTGTCATACATTTTTTGAAATTTTGGCCATGTTTAGCATGAGAATCTAAATCTTTAACAGTGTAAATAAGTCAGAATGCATGAAATAGCATTAGACCCCCCCTTTAAAGGGGTCATGAACTGGCTTTTTAAAAAATGTTATACTGTTATCTGAGGTCAAATTATGACGTTCGCGGGGTTTTTACATTTAAAAACATCATAATGAATAAGTAATAGGCTATTTTCTACCCTGGTTTTGAGTCTAGCTCCTGGAATGCTCTTAGCATGGACATCTGGCTTTGCAAGCCCTGGTCCATAGATGTTCTAGTCTGATCCCGAATCGCAGGACAATGAACCAGCAACACCTCAAATACAAAGGATACTCCAGCCTGTGACAGCGTGGAAGTTATGTTTAGTTAGATACGTACACATAATCAGTAGATATCAAACAATCTGTAACAATGCAATACTATCACATATAAAAAAACATTTTTTACTCACACAACCCAGATAGCAGACCAACACTGAATCAACATTGAATCAATGTTAATGCATCAACCAAATTATCATTGCATCAATGTTGAAATTTAACATTGATTTTTCATCAGGTTTGCACCCTGAAATAATGTTATTTCAACAATGAAAAATAGATCAAGATGGACATAAAATCAATATTTTTTCAACCTTAACTAAATCACTTATTTAACATTGAATCAACGTAAAAACAATATCAAATCAATCTTGCTTTATGTACAGCAGGATTCTATGGCAGTTAATTGTCTGTTTTTTTCAATCAAAGACCACGTAGGGCTGCAATTAATATGGTTTTGAATCAAAGAGTCACTCAAAGTAAACAACTTCCTTCAGTTTACGTGCAAATGTGTTTATGCCCCCACAGTTTGAACAGGAATTAACATCACATTCAGGAAAAACAAGTGGCTCTAAAATGGCATTTCATGGTGACTAAACATTTAGGCCTGGTTTCACAGACAGCGCTTAGATTAAGCCAGGATTATGCTTTAGTTCAATTAGGACATTTAAGTAGCTTTTATAAACATGCCTTAAAAAACATTACTGATGTGCATCTTGAGACAAAACAATGGCACTGATATATTTTAAGATACGGTGTGTCAGTGCAAGTTTCTTTCAGTTAAAACAGCTCAAACATGCATTTTAGTCTACTAGCTTAAGCCTTGTTTGTGAAACCAGGGGAAAGATCTTAAAATACAGAATATAATAAAATGGATGACAAAGTGACTTAAAACAATTACATGGAATTGTTGATTCTGTCTTTATAAAGCAATGCCAGGAGAAAAGCCTGGAAAACCATGACAACATAAATGCAACCTGAATCTGTAAAATGGAAGTAAATGCAAATGGAAACTCACCAACAAAGACAGAAACACAGTACCACAGACTGAAACACTACCACAGTTCACTGTTCAGGACTTGAAGCTTTTCAAGGATCAAAGCTACTCTTCTGATGCCAAAAGGATGTCCTTAACTCATTAAATTGATACTCTAATGAACTCAGGGGTTTCCACCACAAGCAATGCCTCAAAGCAGTTTAGGGGCATAACGGGCCATTTTTGCAGTAACAGCAAATACAGACTTTGATGCCTGCATTTTCTCAGCCATCACTTGTTGTTGTAAGGCATCTAAAGAATACAAAAACAAACAGGAAGTTAGAACTGCACAATGTTTTAAAACATTTTATCGATAGTAGTGTATGACTGACAGAAGGTGGGTCATAAATATTTGGAAATGTGACTGTTATAAATGTACTACAAAATTAAGTGCAACTTGAAATTATTAAAAAATTGTTTAAGTTAAAACATACTGAATTCAAATTTATGACTATTTAATGAATTTTAATATAAACCTTTTAGGTTGATATTGAAGCAGGGCACAAGCTGATGTAACAGTTGATTCAAAACTTTAACTCCCTCGGTCACAAAGCCGATGTCAGCAGGTGTTTCATGAAGTTCTGCCCCTCCTTCCGAATGATAAACACTGCCACGGTGAGCTGCTCAAGGTCACCCTCACAATCATCTGTCTGGTTATCCTAAAGTAGAGTACATAAAACAAACAAACAAGTTTCAGTGCCTTTTGCTATCATAACTACAAAATACAAAAATTTAGACGTTCTGAAAAACAAATCAAAACATGCTGACATAAAACTCACAAGGTACTCTTTGATGAGGTCTTCAGGATTTTCTCTCAGGAAAAAGATAAGGGCCTTCAGGACACACTCTCTTCACAGGTGAATGTTCTCAGTCTGTGATAAAGCAATTGTAATTTTTTTTTTTTTTTTATTTAAAAAAAAAAAAAACGGAATAATCTGTAATAGGGAATCAGATTTTGCAGATATGTGAAAGCAAAGGACAGGAAAATATAAAAATTTACAAAACTAAAATAATTTGTATTAATGACTGACCAGATTTGCAATTAAGAAATGCATCTGAACCAGTCATTGGTTGCATTTTTAATTTAGTCTGAAAATTAAACATGCATCAACAAATCATAAGTCATCTTTACACCCATATTATTTATTCTAGATCAAAGGGATAGTTCACCCAAAAATTAAAATTTGATGTTAATTTACTCACCTTCAGGCCATCCAAGATGCAGGTTTCTTTTTTCCTTCAGCAGAAGTGTAAAGAAGATTTTAGCTGATAGTCTATCCAAGTCTAAAGTTTGTTAATGAGGATAACATGCAAGTCAATAGACAACATGGATTTTACTCAAACATATCCTACAGTAGTCATCAATATTATCTATTAACAGTTATAGCAGGTTTTATAGAAATTACTTACCATGAATTGCAAAATGTCCTCAGTCGTCAAACAACATAGAAAAGCTTTAAATCCTAAGAAGAGAAGAAATTATGCAGTATTTATAAGTGGTCTAAAATTGTTTGCTACTGGTCAATTAATTAGTTGTGTAAATACTCTTTCTACTATTAAAAAAAAAATCAGGATTTCGTCATTCATCATTATTTTGGGCTAACAAATAGATGAATAAATCAGATTTATCATTTCAAGACAAATAAAAGATCAGACAAACAAATTAAATAGACTCAAATAGTTATAGTAATATATAGTATAGTATAATTATAGTAATAATATATACTATAGTTATAGTAATATTCACTTTTTACAGTGTAGCTAGCCAACTTTAGAGGGTTGGAGACGTTTTCCATGATGGGGGAGTTTTGAAAACATTAATACTACTACTACTACTATGTGAATGTGAATAAAGTGTTGAATGAGGGGACAGATGGATTGATAGTAAATCTCACCAGTGGAGAATTAAGCTGACCAAAAATCAACATTGATTCAATGTTTGTCTTTTCAACACTGAAAAGCATGGAATTATCAACATTGATCCAATATTATTTAGCATTGAATTTTCAACATTGGTCCAATATTTTTTAGCATCGAATTTTCAACATTGATCCAATATTATTTAGCATTGAAATTTCAACCTCAACCAAAATTATGATTCTGATGGAATTTCAACATTGAATCAATGTCACATTGCTATCTGGGAAGTGTGTTGCATCATTCCTGTCGGATCCAATATAGAAAGCACAGCATCGTTTTTTAATCTCATCCTGTCTGCAAATCCAGTCTCTTGTTTACAAACGAATCCACAGTGAAATGAAGCGAACAAACGCGCAATGTCTTCCCCACGTGAGCTGGATCTTCATTAAAAATGAAGTTCAACCATGCATTCCTAATATTGGAATCTGAATGAAGCTTATGCGGCATGTTTATTGCTTGGAAGTTCGATCCGGTTGGCGTTCTTCTTCTTCTGTTGAGGCCGCGTTTCACTGCACTCTGACGTCACAGGGAAGAACAGGGACGGAACAGATCGATCATTTGCTGAGCCAGCTGTCAATAAAAGCTTTTCTTTAACTAACCAGGAAGTTTTCTGGTATGAAACTTACAGGATATTCTTATATTACCATGACCTTTTATATATCAAAAGCTCAAGGGAAAGTTGATTTCTCAATTCTCTCAGGTTTGGTCTATAAAAGCAAATACTCACTTTATTCCTGTTTTCTGCTTCTGCATATTATAAAGCCAATTGGATAAATTATGCAGCTATAATTGTGTGGGTGTGTTGGTATGGATGTCTGAGTGTGGTTTGTATGCGTTTAATAAAAAAATTGTGTGCGTGTGCTTGTAATATTTGAGAGAGAAAAACTGTACTGCAAATCACAAATCCAACCACTGTGTGTATACCAGTGGAATTTTGCTGGCATCTAATGGGGAAAATTTGGTACTCGCCCAAACAAAATCTTACTGAAAGCTAATTTTTTGAGATATCAACCTCAAATTGGAACACAACTTGTTTAGAGTTATGGCTTTGATTTTCTAGCAGTTTTAGAGTTCAACATGTTTCATAAAATATATATTTTATAGGGCTGTCGATTTAACGCGTTAATTAGATTAACTAGTTACTGTAAAACGCATTTAAAGCACTTGCCCCTGTTTGAGTTTTAGTCTCAGGTCGTTTTTACACTGGGCACGTTTGTTGTGGTCCGCGATTGTTCCCGCCGGTGTTATGCGCGAATACACTGCAGGCTCACTCTCGCTCTTATCTAAGGTAAAATCATCAACACTATCATCCCTTACATGTGTTTTATTGAACTAAACACATCGTCATCTGATAAAACTTTTCTTGCGCACCCGAGTCCGTGTTGCTTTCTCATTCACGTGAATCGCGGCACAGTTTTTGCGCAAACGAACTCAGACCACCTCCTGCAGTCTCGAATTCGGTACACCTGAGCTCAGCTGAGCTCGCATGACAGCTTTCACATTACCAATTTATCATGTGAACCGTGCCCCGTGTCGAACTAAACTGCCAGTGTGAAAACGCCCTCACATTTACATCATGATATACAGTATAAGCAATATCACACGAGTTCTGTTTTTCTGTACAGAATAGCACGAGACGAGTGCAAATGCGATACAGATCTCATACAACAGTTTAATAAAATAAATAAGTTAATACTGTGTTGTTTTAGACACAATATTGTCTGTTTTGCCAACGAAAATATAAAGACAAAGCAGAACTGTTCGTCTCCGCCTCCGAGCAATACACAGTGGCGTTTCATTTCTGAATCCGCGTTTTGAAGGAATCGGGTGAACCAATGATTCAATGGACCATAAAGAGAACCATTTACAGTTACCAGTTTCATAAAGAGAACCATTTTCTTCACTCCTGAATGAATCAACCGTTTGAACGAATCGAATGAATGAATGACTCAATGACTTACTCAAGTAGACATTTACTGCCACCTACTGGTATTAAAAATAATTTAATATTTCCATATTAATAAAAACAAACATTAAAGGTATAGTTCACCCAAAAATATTTCTTTCTGGAGCTACTTTTTGTAATGTCTATTTGATTTTTTACACAATAATGACTTTAAATTATCTTTTGGGAGTAATTTCTCTGCCAAATTTGATGTGTGATTAATTTGCGATTAATTAGATTAATTAATCGCCACATTGTGTAATTAATTAGATTAAAAAATTGAATCGCTTGACAGCCCTAATATTTTATATAAAATAATGTTCATAAATCATTTTCATGAACTTAAACCTCTATAACTTTTTTTTTTGGTTTCACTTTTTAAACTTTTTTTACTTCAACAATAATCTGCCAAAGGTCTTCTTTAAAATGAGACCAAATTTAAGTCTATGCTCCCAAGATTAAAGTTTTTGTCCTCTATGGACCTATGTGTAACTTTTTTTAATTGACGCACAAGGGTTAAGGCTCCGCCAAAAGATATTACCAACAACAGGGGGATTTTGTTGCTAAATTTAGAGCAAAATCTGAGCGTTTTAGCTTAAAGTCTATTCTCTTTTCTACTCACAAGTACTTTTAGACAATCCAGCACAATTAAAATGGTGTGTTTGAGCAACAACAACAAAGTCAAGCACAGTCCGGGGGCGTACTGTAAATCTGCAACACAAATTTTCAAAATAATGAAAAATGTTTGGATATTTTATTACGGCCACTTGCAGTGCATGACAGTATCTTTTATGAGCTCCTGGAGCAAGTCTTTGTTTTCACCCTTGGCACTGATAGACAAACTATGCGTTTCTGGGGATGGGAAACATTGTAGGCATTTGCAGATACGCCCGAGAGAATTAGATGGTAAACCATCAGTTTGAGGGGAGAAATAGACTTTGCCAGAGGTAGTTTCTGAGATTATTTACATTGCTGTTTTAACTCTCGCTGACAAAATAAACCAGATGGAATCACTTATTATTATTATGTTACAATAATGGTTTTCCTTTGAATAAAAAGACTCCCTTTACCATAAATTATTGATTTTGAAAACCAGATACACTAGAAGGAACAGCATCCTCTCCAAAATGTAAACTTAGACGTACAACTAAATTAATTGCATACTGTGTTTTTATGTTTTGGAAGGGAATTGTGCTGCTTCTGTGTTCCACACTTACTGGTTCCAGAAATCCAACGCGACTGCCACCCGTCTGGATTGTATTTCCTGTTACCTTCAAGAAACTAGAATTAGAAGTGCAGTGTCATATGTTCTTACAACCTTAAAGAAACAGTACACCCCCCACCTACACAAAAAATTACTCACCCTCAAGAATGTCTTTTTAATGCATGGATAGTTCTTGAAGACCCCATCTGTCAAGCTTCACAAATAGGCAAAAAATAGAACGTAAAACCATAAAAGTGGCCTAAACAAATTATGTGCTATATATTCCAAGTTATTTGAAGCCATTTGGTAACTTGTTCGAATGACAATGTCATTGTCTTCAATTGACATTGGGCAAAGACTAGATATAGAAAGACCCGCCTTCTAAAGTAAAAGAGCCAGTCGCTGATTGGTAAAGTCATTGCGTTCCCATAGAAACCTGAGACTCGCACATCCGCACTGGCTCGTCTAGCCTGAAAAATAAGCTTTTTTAACGCTATTTGATAATAGGAAACAACATTTATGGGGCAGTTCATGTTAGATTTTGTTTGAAATATGTTATTTAATTGTGAGTTCGGCAAGCAGTTTTTGAGATTCCAGGATTCCCCCATTCAAAAAGATAGGACTTGGTCTTGTATGCCCGAAATAGCGGGCCGGAGGTATTGCAAATAGATATTGCAGAATTTCCCTGAAAGGAATTTTGCTTTGGGTCAGTTTGAATATCCCCAATAGAGAATGAATTTTGAGAGCAAATTATGACCTCAATTTTTTTTACACACAAAGCCACTGTATGACTTCAGAAGTCTTGGAATATTGCACCAAATTGAGCTTTTGACTATGAGAATATTTCTCAGAAATTCTCCTTTTGTGTTCCATGCAAAAGAAAAATAGCCTGCTGTTTTAGAACGACATGAGGGTATGACAGAATTTTCATTTTTGCGAAAAAAACTACAAAAAAAAAAACACCTTTTAACAAATGCAATAAAGTAGTTTGTGTGAATCCAACCCTCCTCATTTAAAACTTTTGAGAATGGAAAACACATGGTGCAGGTACCAAAAGTATTGTAAGAAAGAACACAAAGTACAAAAGCAAGTACAGTCTCCAGAAGACAGTGACTGCCTTGGCTTCAGTCTTATCGTCTGTGATTTCGTGGACTTCAAACAATCACGCCGCGCTCTTGATGCAGGCGTGGCGGAGCGGATCTTCACATTTAGCTTTGACATCTTAGACAATTGGGAAGAGAAAGGCAACCTTCACAACTTTGAAGCGCACATGAAACTTAGATCAACTGTATTTTTAAAGGTGCGGCGGGAGGACTCGCCATCCTCAAACCAGGCCTAAATCAACATTTCAAAGTCTCCACTGAGCTCTTCACTTCTGAGTTGGATCACAGAGCTGTGGATTGGCAAGGCCTCATTTACATGGTTCTGAAACAGACGGCTACTTCATCTTGCTGAGAGAAGGGGGGATTCTATCAAGTACAGTTTATAATGCCTAAAAATATAGCTATTTCCTCCACAGAAGGAAGAAACGCAGAAAAAAAGCTACACTTCAAAGGTGAGCATAATTGACATGTTACATCTGCGCAAATAGAGCAGAAGTGGGCGGACCGCTGAACGATAACCAATAGTCACACGGGACGGTAGGGGTGGGCAGTATCACTTATGAGTAATTTTATATCACAGTAACAGTTCGTATCATGATATAGTTATCTTTTTCTGGAAGTTTAACAAAACAATTTCTATGAAACAATCATGTGGTAAAGCCTATTTATGGATAACCCAGTGAATTGAATAAGGTAGGGGAGAGCGGGGCACAACCTAACGCGGGGTTAGTTGTAACACACATGGTGCCGTCTAAAAATCAGCATTCTTAGATACGCTTTGAACATCTTAGAATGTCAGGCATATAGTTCATCATAACATCGTAATATACATCATATAGCGGGTGAATTATGTATATTGCTAAACGTACCCGATTTTTCATATCAACAGAAAAATATACCAGGATAACCTGGCTTCTCTTGAGACTCCGTCCACTGCTTCAGAGAATAGTTAATGATATGCTAAAGCCCGCCCACGCGTTGATGTGATTGGTTACAAGGTAGTTTGTGATGTCAGAAACACCAGCGATTTCAAACCGCGTTTTTGAGACTGTCTTTGGTTCACTGCAGTTTTAAAGAGAAAATACTCAGCAATGGTGTTGACTTGGTTTGTCTTAAAGCACATTAAAAACCACATAGACATATAAACAACTTTAAAAACTATTAAAAACTTGATTTGTTTATTTTAAGTAATGAAAATGTTTATGGTGTTAGTTTTAGATTCCCATGAACATCGCATCTCATTTACTAACCATGTGTAGGCAATTTGTGTGTGAAAACTGCATATGAACATGTTCATGAATAAATCTTGATTCATCAGTAACTTTCGTACTAACATTTATTTTAATTTACGAAAGAATGTAGTCAACTGAATCCACACATATGCGAAACTCGCATAGCCTACTCTTCGTGGCCTTATAAACATGTTAAAATTATGTTTCATACATAGTTATTGATCTTAAACATATATAAAAGAGTAAGAAAAGGTATGTTATAGCTCGAGCTGAGAGGTGCTTTTGTATAAAAATGCAGATCCCCATGTACAGTGGGTTATTGAATGGTCCAGTCATCTGTTGGTCTGTATAAAGGTGTTTAAACTAGTTTTGAGGGCATTGCTTGAGGATCTTGCTGCATGAGCATGGCCTTAAGCCCGGGACACACCAAGCCGATGTCAAAGAACTAGCACTGAAGAAATCTGACTGTCTGCGTTTCGGCCAAAAAGCTGTGCTTGAACAGACCAAAAGGACTAAAGGCGGCCTTGCAACTAGCATGTGCGTTCTGTGCCTGTTCTGTGTAAGTCAATATCTGTCTATATCAGCAGGTATCAAGAAGATTTTCATCATTCAAAAAGGGAAACCGAAACTAGGACTGCAGATATACAAACGGTAAACAATATTTTGAATATCAATCACGCTGATCACTTTCTTCAATCCAGTCGGCTCACATTATTATAAAAATATCCATACATTTGAATGCTTAGGTAAGAGGACGTAAAATTATATCAGCCTTTTGTCCTTAAAACGCTCTTGTGTGCAGGACTAATTTCTCATCCCAAGCCTCTGTTGCTAATTCCAAAACGTCATTTTAGAGCTAGTAAGGGAGGCTTGAGCCATTGATAGCAGACTAATGCAGTTATTAATGCAGTATGTGTGAGTGTGTGTGTGTGTGTGTGTGAGAGAGAGAGAGAGAGAGAGAGAGAGAGAGAGAGAGAGAGAGAGAGAGATTGAAAGAGAGCGAAACTGTAAGTTTATCTGCTTTAAGATCAGCGCCGTTATTACCTCGCTAGTGAGAAATGTCATGTAGCTTTTAAGCTACTAAACTATTTTACTGATAAAATTGCCAGAGCAGCGCTGACAACACTTTTCTGTGCGAGTGTGTGTCCGTACTGTATGTGTGCGCGTTTGAGTGGGAGACAGAGCGGAAGAAACCGTACATAGCCTAATAAAACGTAATTTTTTGGCAAAAAAACAGGGAAATAATTTGTTGTTTTTATCCTATTGTTTACTATATTTATTTGCTTGTTCAGTGTCGTTGTGTGTTTTGGTTCTTTTGCTGTTGTCGGCTTTAAGGACCTTTGAAATAACTGAAATCATTTGGTGAAGTGATATGGAACTGTAATGCGGTCAAGACCTGCCTGGAACTACTTTAGCCGCGCGTTTCCCTGAAAATAATTGAACACCTTAGAACGTTCGTCAACCAATCAGATTCAAGCATTCAACAGCCCCATAGTATAAACACAAATAATCTACGTGATTATTAGTGAAGGAGAAGGAGCCCAACACAGCAACACTGGCTCAGCCAATCATGTGAGTTTGGGGCAGGACTATCTGACCAATTGCAGACTAGGATGTGTTTGACAGTCTTTAGCATTTCCATTTAATGGCGCAGAAATTACACACTTTACCTGTAAGTTAGTAGCGTTAATAGGTTGCTCCTCAACGCTGATACCATCATACCGCCCCGCTCTACGGGAAGCCGGCTAGAGATCTTTTTGGATTTCCTTCCAAGCAGACGTGCAGATTTATAGCCTGTAATGGGGAAAGCAAAAGGGGGGAAAGCATAAAAGAGAGGAGAAATAAGTTTGAGTGACTCCTTGAACGAGCAGGATCTGTAGTCCTGTCAGCTGATTAGCCCTCTTGATTAGCATTTATAAGAGGCCCTGGTGCTCTATTATTTGCATTCCTATTTAGCCATGATTTTGTGGAGGGCGCTCCGTGATTAAACTTGTCACCGGTCCTGATTGACAGGGTCAAATCTTCACATTCCACTCGTCTGAAATGGAAGTGCGTGAGAGAGAGAAAGAGAAAAGGAGGGAAAAAAAACGATTGTCAGCTATTCTTCGCACTCCTGACGAGCTTTGTGAGGGATCTCTTTCAACTTCTCTCATGCTTATCCCTTTCCCCCCCCTCTTTTCTAACTCTATCACTTTTTCTCTTTGCGTCTCCTGTCATCTTAGATAGGTCAGGAATGTTTTAATTTTAGGGATAGATTCGGCCTGTCACCGAGGCGAGATGACGTGCTGCTCAGGAGATGAGACGTGAAGGGTGTAAAACAATAAAAAAATAAAATAAAGTGTGAACAAAAAATAAAGAGAAAAGTGCTCACTTTATTAGACAGATTTAATTACTGTGAATAGGGATTAAAACAGGCCATTCAGTGAAGTGTGAAATTAACCCTTGATTACTGATGAATCTCTGAATAAAGTCTAAAACAACCGTTTGGATTGCGATACTCTTCAACAGTAATTGTTTTTGTAAAGGAAATCGCATTTCCCCGCTGCCTCTGGTGTGGCGGGCTGATGTCAGGTGACTACATTATTAACAGTGAAAATGCTAACAAAGACATGACATTATGTGAAATCCAGCACTGTGCTTGCATCAGGGACCACTAACCTTTCGGAGAGACCGGACTGCCTCCCCAAGGATGAGCTCTGAGTAAAAAACAACAATTAAAAATGCACAAATGAGCTGAGATGATGCAGTCTGTCCAATCTGAAGAATATACGGCAGAATGAATATTAGACGTGCTGCCTTAATGGGGCCGAACTGTTGCTGGTCGCCATTTCTATGAAAATGCAAGAGCAAGAAAAGCAGTAAATTACTGCAAGGTATTCACAATCATTTTGTGATGGCATAACATTTAATTCTGAAGATTTTTGAGAAAAAAATGATAATATAATTAATTATATTATAATATAATATAATATATTAATTATAATATAATGTAATATAATAAATATAATATAATATAATATTAAAACTACATAAATAATAATGAAGTATTAACAAGTATTGTTTGCAAAATCTTTCATAAGTTTATGCTAGCTATGTGTGTCAATTTGCAACAAGACTTTGTGAGAACGTACTGTTACAGCATTAATATCCTAATATAGCATTAATATTAATTAATATAATATAATTAATATAATATAACATAATTGATATAATATAATAATATAGAATAATAATATAATTAAAACACTACATAAATAATAATGAAGTAATACTGTAATTGTGTTTGCAAAATCTGTCATAAGTTTATGCTATAATATGTCAGTTTGCAACAAGATTTTATGAGCATGTAATGCAACAGCATTAATAACCCATTTTAAATTGCGTAATTTAATATAATGTAATTAATATAATATAAAATATTAAAACTACATAAATTAAGTATTAAATGAAGTATTAACAAGTATTGTTTGCAAAATCTGTCACAAGTTTATGTTAGCTATGTGTGTCAATTTGCAACAAGACTTTGTGAGCACGTACTGTTACAGCATTAATATCCCATTTTATTTCCATAATATAATTAATATAATAAATACAGTATATTAATATAATTAAATCACTACATAAATAATAAAGTAATAATAAAACTAGTGTTTGCAAAATCTGTCATAAGTTTATGCTATGTCAATTTGCAACAAGATTTTGTGAGCATGTAATGCAACAGCATTAATAACCCATTTTAAATAGTGTAATATAATTAATATGATATAATAGTAACGGTTGCTCTGCAGATGAAGACACGAAGATGAAAGGTTCCAATGTAATTTGATAATATTCCACAAAGTAGTACTCAAAGAATGAACATAAGAAAAGCGGGAACTTAAGTAGTGCAAATAACAAGGTGATAATTAAACACAGCTGAACCAAACAAACTCATAATGACGTGACCATGGTAACAAAGGAGTGGCGGGAAAATCAAACAAAGACATGTGACTAATGAAAATAAACTGAATGTCCATGAAAACTAAACATAACTGTGACATTACGCCCCCTCCGAAAAGGCATGGCCTCGTGCCGCAACAGCAGACAAGGGAGGGGTGGGGGCTCTGGAGGTGGGCGAGGATGTGGTGAAGGGATGGTGGCAGGAGGCGGTGACAGAGGAATGGTGGCAAGTGGATGATGACGATCCCCTGGCGGCAACGATGGTAGTTGGCCGATGGCGCAGACCCAGAGCCTGGCAGTGATGACAGCTCACGGTGGAGACGAGGGAGGGAGGTGCCAAGGTGTAGACGGGACTGTCGACATCTGGGGGGAGGACTGATGAAGGCAGAGTGGATGGATCCCTGGGCGCAGATGGAAAGCCGATGAAGCAGAGTGACGTCGCTGGCATCGGAGGCCTAGGCGACGTCGTGGCGACGACCGTCAGAGGAGGAGCCAGAGTACCCGAGGTCTGAGACGATGCTGGTGTGACCGGGGACCGAGATGAGTCTGAAGGGAAGGAGGAGCCCTCTGCAGCCGTAGGGGTGGAGGAACAGAGCGTAGCGGAAGATCCGCAAGTCCGTGGCGGAGGTGGTGTGACGACTGACAAAAATGGGAGCCGCTGGGATGAGGGAACCCGGTTGAGTCAAATGGACAAGGGGGTCTGGTGGAGCCGAAGGTGGGAGGAGCCAGGGCATAGCTGGCAGGTCGACGGGCCAAGACGAAGCAGGGCGATCAGAGGCCGGAGGCGAAGCCACAGGATCCACTCGCTCCGGCGCTGATGGAGGTTGCTGGACCTGAGGCTCGACGTCACGGCATGGCGATTCCGGAGATGGCGAAGGGCTGCACACCTTCAGCAGAGGCAGGGCTGGAGGACTGGCTAAAAAGGTCGGCGACGGCGGCAGATGGAGACTGTGAAGGGTTGCAGGTAATAACATATTGTCCATGCAAGTTTCTGTGCAGTTTACAAACTGCGTTGAATCCTGGTTGACACAGTCCAAACAGTCTACACTCACCTAAAGGATTATTAGGAACACCTGTTCAATTTCTCATTAATGCAATTATCTAATCAACCAATCACATGGCAGTTGCTTCAATGCATTTAGGGGTGTGGTCCTGGTCAAGACAATCTCCTGAACTCCAAACTGAATGTCAGAATGGGAAAGAAAGGTGATTTAAGCAATTTTGAGCGTGGCATGGTTGTTGGTGCCAGACGGGCCGGTCTGAGTATTTCACAATCTGCTCAGTTACTGGGATTTTCACGCACAACCATTTCTAGAGTTTACAAAGAATGGTGTGAAAAGGGAAAAACATCCAGTATGTGGCAGTCCTGTGTGCGAAAATGCCTTGTTGATGCTAGAGGTCAGAGGAGAATGGGCCGACTGATTCAAGCTGATAGAAGAGCAACTTTGACTGAAATAACCACTCGTTACAACCGAGGTATGCAGCAAAGCATTTGTGAAGCCACAACCTTGAGGCGGATGGGCTACAACAGCAGAAGACCCCACCGGGTACCACTCATCTCCACTACAAATAGGAAAAAGAGGCTACAATTTGCACGAGCTCACCAAAATTGGACAGTTGAAGACTGGAAAAATGTTGCCTGGTCTGATGAGTCTCGATTTCTGTTGAGACATTCAGATGGTAGAGTCAGAATTTGGCGTAAACAGAATGAGAACATGGATCCATCATGCCTTGTTACCACTGTGCAGGCTGGTGGTGGTGGTGTAATGGTGTGGGGGATGTTTTCTTGGCACACTTTAGGCCCCTTAGTGCCAATTGGCCATCGTTTAAATGCCACGGCCTACCTGAGCATTGTTTCTGACCATGTCCATCCCTTTATGACCACCATGTACCCATCCTCTGATGGCTACTTCCAGCAGGATAATGCACCATGTCACAAAGCTCGAATCATTTCAAATTGGTTTCTTGAACATGACAATGAGTTCACTGTACTAAAATGGCCCCCACAGTCACCAGATCTCAACCCAATAGAGCATCTTTGGGATGTGGTGGAACGGGAGCTTTGTGCCCTGGATGTGCATCCCACAAATCTCCATCAACTGCAAGATGATATCCTATCAATATGGGCCAACATTTCTAAAGAATGCTTTCAGCACCTTGTTGAATCAATGCCACGTAGAATTAAGGCAGTTCTGAGGGCGAAAGGGGGTCAAACACAGTATTAGTATGGTGTTCCTAATAATCCTTTAGGTGAGTGTATATTGCTGTCTAAAAACAGACAGAATGAGAAACGGGGGTGGGATGGGGTGGGATGGGGTGGGATGGGGTGGGCGACAATACCTCCGTACTGAAGTCCATCAGCCAGTCCTCAGTCGCTAATTCCACCAAAATACCGTCGGCCACTGATGTTGCGTGCTCACACCCCTGGTCAGGCTCTGTGGTCGCAGGTGGTGTAATAGGCTCTGGGTCCGGCTGTGTTCTGGATCGGGGATAGACGCTTTCCAGACACCAGATGATGGCTTCTCTCCAGTTTAATCCAGCGGTGTCTGGGAGATCTATAGGCCAGTGTTAATTGGCCCCAATCCAGAACAAAGACTTCAGGGTCTCGTCGTCATAGGGGCAGGTGATGGCAAGATGAAAGAACTGATCAGTGAACACAAAAAAGTCAAGGCTCATTTGAGCCACCGCAGCAAACTTCGCAATATAATCTATATTTGGTCCAGTCTTCTGTAACGGTTGCTCTGCAGATGAAGACACAAAGACGAAGATGAAAGGTTCTAATGTAATTTGATAATATTCCACAAAGTAGTACTCAAAGAATGAACATAAGAAAAGCAGGAACTTAAGTAGTGCAAATAACAAGGTGATGATTAAACACAGCTGAACCAGACAAACTCATAATGAGGTGACAATAATATATTTAAACACTATATAAATAATAATTATGTATTAAAAAAGTAGTGTTTTCAAAATCTGTCCTAAATTTATGCTAGCTATGTGTGTACAGTCTTGCAACAACATGTACTGTAATAACATTAATAACCAATTTTAATTCCACAATATAATATAATATAATCAAATTAATATAATATAATATAATATACACCGATCAAGCATAACATTATGACCACCTTCCTAATATTGTGTTGGTCCCCCTTTTGCTGCCAAAACACCCCTGACCCTTCGAGGCATGGACTCCACTGAAGGTGTGCTGTGGTATCTGGCACCAAGATGTTAGCAGAAGATCCTTTAAATCCTGTAAGTTGCGAGGTGGGGCCTCCATGGATCAGACTTGTTTGTTCAGCACATCCCACAGATGCTCGATTTGATTGAGATCTCGGTAATTTCATAATCTCAGAACATTGCCCAAAGCATCACACTGCCTCCACCGGCTTGCCTTCTTCCCATAGTGCATCCTGGTGCCATGTGTTCCCCGGGTAAGCGACGCACACGCACCCACCCATCCACGTGATGTAAAAGAAAACGTGGTTAATCAGACCAGGCCACCTTCTTCCATTGCTCCGTGGTCCAGTTCTGATGCTCACGTGTCCACTATTGCCGCTTTCGGCGGTGGACAGGGGTCAGCATGGACACCCTGACTGGTCTGCGGCTATGCAGCCCCATACTCAACAAACTGCAATGCACTGTGTATTCTGACACCTTTCTATCAGAACCAGCATTGACTTCTTGAGCAATTTGAGCTACAGTAGCTCGTCTGTTTGATCGGACCACACGGGCCAACCTTCGCTCCCCACGTGCATCAATGAGCCTTGACCCTGTCACCGGTTCACCACTGTTCTTTCCTTGGACCACTTTTGATGATACTGACCACTGCAGACCGGGAACACCCCACAAGAGCTGCAGTTTTGGAGATGCTCCGACCCAGTAGTCTAGCCATCACAATTTGGCCCTTGTCAGACTCGCTCAAATCCTTACGCTTGCCCATTTTTCCTGCTTCTAACACATCAACTTTGAGGACAAAATGTTCACTTGCTGTCTAATATATCCCACCCACTAACAGGTGCCGTGATGAAGAGATAATCAGTGTTATTTACTTCACCTGTCATAATGTTATGCCTGATCGGTGTATAATATAATTTTATTTAATAATATAATATAATATAATATAATATAATATATTAAAACACTACATTCATAATAATGAACTAATAAAAAAGTAGTGTTTGCAAAATATGTGGGCATTTTTGCAACAAGACTTTAAGGAATATTAAAATTTATTTTGATTTTAAAAAGGGAGAGAGATATATTTTCCTCCTTTTCAAACATGAAATTGTCTATTTAGCCTGAATCAGACCTCTCATATTATGAGGTGTACAAAATATGTAAAAGATCTTTAAAAGGCTATTTGAGTTATGATTATGTTTATCATCATGATATACAAATATAACTTCACAGTTTGTCATTCATACCTGCAGGTGTCATAGTGTAATCAGGGAGAACATTCAGATATGACAGCGAAGACACTAAGACAATTAAGACACAGCGCTGACATTCTGATTGTGATATACACCATTCAAGAACAAAATCCTGTAATAGGTGCCTCAACGAGAGTGTGCGCTTGCTCATATAATTAGTAGTAATTAATGATGAAAAAGTGAGGACCCGTTTGTATTTCAAATTATCCCATTAGCTCTTGTCATACTCGTGTACACAAAACAGCTTGAGTTCAATTAGTTTTTTGTCACACAAAAGTGATTATAAGCAGCCAGTGCAACCTGATTCATGGGATACCTCCTGTCTAATCTCAGCAACTGATTTAGTGTAGAGCCCCGGTACTAAACCTGAGGCACGCAAGCTTCATGTGATGTTTTGGCGGAGTTGTGTTTCAAAGTCTCAGCTTCCACCCAAAATAGTTTTTTCAATGTTTTTTACCTGAGATTAGTAAGATATAATAAATTAAGTCACATGACTAAGTCACCGTTTTTGAGGTAGCTCTGTATATTTCTAATATTATATTAGCATTATAACATAACTTTCAACACACTCAATTGTATCTAATATGATAAAACAGTGCTGCGTTTCATGAGCAGAAGAAGCGGAAGCAGCGACTGTGGCATAATAAAAGCTTCATGAAATCTAGGCGTCATCAAGCTACGCCTTTGTTTTGAATAAGCGACCTCTAGTGGTGAAAAATTACATATTGTGGCTTTAACAAAAGTTATCATGAGCATTGTAATGTTTGAAGCGGATGTCATAACAAATGTCAGTAGACCGGGAAGACTAAAAAGAGAGGTTCATTCATAAACCTGTAAGATCTTACCTTCATGCTGTGGAAATACAAACCGGAAGACGGAACACAATGACCGCAGCGCTGAAATGGGGCGGGGCTACATAAGGTCTATATAAGCTGCATCCCAATTCAGAGGCTGCAACCTTCAAAGGCCTTGAAGGTCGGACCGAGCGCTGTTAAATGGGACAGTCTAGCCAACGGAGGACTGTTCTTGTTGTTTAGCAACTTTGACAGGTGCCGTTGATGTGTGACAGTAATGTTTGTACTGGACTTTTATGAAAAATACTTTTTTGTCTGAAAACAAAACAGGGCTCACAAACTGTCTAAATATGTTCACCATGGTCCATTTCTGTATATAATAAAGAGTCTAAACTATATATAAATCGCATCTTAGTAAGATATGTCAACATTTGAACCGCTTTAAAAAATATATATTTTGCATTTGTATCATTAGATATTTGAGCTGAAACCTAATACGTACATTTAAAAGTGTAATTCTGCAATTTTTCTCAAAAAAAAATCTTGTCGTCACTAGCGCACAATGAATTCTAGGGTAGGCAAGGCCGCGAAGGATCCATCTGTTGTATCCTTCATTTCACGGGAATTGGGACAGCCTTCGTCACGCAGCGGTGACGCAATCAGCCTTCGAATACGGCCTTTGAAAGATGCAGCCTCTGAACTGGGACGCAGCTATAGAGGGTATGCATGTGACGTCACCGTCGGCTGGAGTGACAGGGGTTTACGCCCACTGAGTGGCAAAAAGACTGAGAGGCAGCATTGGTTTTCAGCATGAATGCAGCGAAAAACACACAAAACACATCTAAAACGGAAAAGGGCTTTAAGATTGACTGTACAAACAGATTTGACAAGAAATCTGAGGTATGTTATTGCAGACTGCCGAAAACTACAGAAAAGAGAAGCAAATGGATCGCTGCAAATAACAGAAACAACTGGACACCAGGCAGCGAAACGTGGATTTACAGTTATCATTTTGTCTCAATATGTTGAATTTTGGGGTAAAATCATACGCTATATTGTATCGTTATATATCGTATTGACAACTCATCAATTAAATATATTTTTCCATATATTCTCCCTAATTTGATGTTTTAAATATAAACTCTGACAAAAACTATACAAGTTTTAGGGCTGGACGATATGACGATACACATTGATATAAGTGATCACCCGGATTTATTTATATAAAATCAGACTCATATAAATGTCAGGTAACACTATTCCTGGCTGCATGTCAATATCCATGGGATCTGTGGTACGTTCTAAGGAACACTTATATCAAGTCCAATCTTTAATTTTTAAAATCGTTTGTTTTATTCGCGTTTTCGCAGTTTCCCCTATTAAATCCAGTCATGCAGCAGCTCTTCTGCCACTCAGTCCAGCTGAGGGGGCGTGTTCCGGCGGGAAAGTGATATCAATACATACCCTAGTGTGGTGCAGGGATGATGACAAAACCTGGAAGACTAATTTGCCTCTGGTTCCCTTGAGATTTTCCTATGGGGAATTTATGTTATGGTAAACATAACTTGACGATACTTGAACTTTTTTTTCCTACAGCGTAAACTCGCACCCCACACAAACTCTGACACAAACGTTCTTATCTAGTTACTTATTAGAAACATACTTTTTAAAAAATAAAAGCTTCAAAATTCACGTTTTCAATATGGGTGTGTGTAATTTATGTTGTAGAGGAAAACATTCAAGTATCGTCAAGTTATGTTTAGCACAGACCTTATTATTAAAAAAAAAAACATAGGAAAATCTCGAGGGAACCAGTGATGAATTAGTCTTCCGGGTTTTGATGTCATCCCTTCACCCCCCGGCTCTTAATGCGTCGTGTTTCCTTCTGGAGCATCAGTGAATGTTTGAACCTTTTTTAATAGTTGTGATTGAGTCCCTCAATCGTCCTCAGTGTGAAAAGATGGATCTCAGAATCATACAGTCACTGCTGGAAAGAGTTAAAACAAGCTAAATTTGCTGAAAAACTGAAGAGTTTTCAGGACCTGGAGGATTTTTCTGAAGAACGTTGGGCAGTTTAACTGCTCAGGACAAACAAGGGACTCATGAACAACCATCACAAAACAAAAAAACAGCCGTGGATCATCCAGGTAATGGCATACAGTATTAAGAATCAATGGTTCATAAACTTTTGAACAGGTCAGTTTTATAAATTCAGATATTCTTTTGTCTTGTGGACTATATGTAAACATCTTTTATGTAAAATATCTCATTTAGGACAGTACTAAATAAAAAATAACATGCATTTTGTATGATTTCTCTTATTTGTTAAAATTATTCACATTTTCTGCAAGGGGTGTGTAAACTTTTGAGCAAGACTGCATATATAGTCATGTGAAAAACAAAGTACACCCTTTTGAATTCTATGATTTTACATATCAGGACATAATAAAAAAAATCATCTGAATAAAAAAAATCATCTGTTGAAGTAATTTCTTTTTCTGTATGACTTCATCAGTCTCTCACATCGTTCTGGAAGAATTTTGGTCCATTATTCTTTACAACGTTGCTTCCATTCATTAAGGTTTGGGGCATTTGTTTATGCACAGCTCTCTTAAGGTCCTGCCGCAACATTTCAGTGGGGTTGAGGTCTGGACTTTGACTGGGCCAGTGCAACACCTTCATTCTTTTCTTTTCAGCCATTTTGTTATAGATTTGCTGGTGTGCTTGGGATCATTGTCCTATTGCATGACCCAATTTTGGCCAAGCTTTAGCTGGTGGACAGATGGCCTCACATTTGACTCTAGAATACTTTGGTATAAAAAGGAGTTCATGCTCAACTCAATGACTGCAAGGTGCCCAGGTCCCGTGGCTGCAAAACAAGCCCAAATCATCACCCCTCCACCAACGTGCTTGACCGTTGGTATAACTTCAAATTTCAGTGACTTTTTTCAATAAACTTTCTCACAATTACATTTTTTTACCTTTTTTTTTCACACCATAAAATGAGTCCTGCATTTATGTGTATTGTAATTGACAGCATGCCACAGATGCAGCATATAGACTTTGTGTTGGGAATAAACCATATTCCTTCAAAACAAGCATCTCAGCCAATTATCAACCAGTTTACCATTTGAAACCACCTTGACCAAATAATGAACAGTGACATTTTGAAGCATGGGCAGCAGTGTTCACCATCACATTTAGGTTGAGTCCACATGAAAAATATATAAAGTACCTCCAGTAAATCAGCATACGTCCTGCCAGTTTTGCCGGTACTTAGGGGCTCTTTGCTCCGACCTTACTTAACCTCTTCATTGATCCTTCCATCTGTCTAATTCAGAAAACAGACATAATCAAAAGCTTTCAAAATCGATTTCTTTGCATCAGATGTTGTAATGCACCCAAGATCACTTGGCAATGAGCATAAGGACAAGAAACTAAAACGAGATCGAATCAATCGGTTTCGATAGAAACCTCATATTCTAACAAGCCTGTCCGCTGTGGTCACGTGTTCTGGTTTAAACGTTTAAACGGATCCTCTGCACATTTTGTATTTCTCCCTGTGAGCTCGCATAGGGGCTGCTATTTCTAGGCTGAGTGAAACTTAACAGATGTTGCTGTTAATTACTATGGGGGGGGGGGAGGGGGGAGGGGGGGGGGATGCAATTTAAACACTTTTATTAATTAGTTCCAATGGAAGTGTGATGCCGGGGAGATGGAAAGGCTTGAGGGACAGTCAAGTACTGAGGTGTCAACAGTGCCAATGTCTGGGATCAAAATAACATGCTTCAAATGGAGCGCCGTCTCAAGCTTTGAAAGAACCCAGAAGTGCCAGAAAACACAATATTTAGTGAGAAAAGTACTAAAATAACATATTTATATATCTCATTTTATATATTTTATAATTAAAAGCATATATTATCACATAACATACGTTGCTAACTCTTTTGGATTTTTTTTTTCTCTGGAGGGTTCTTGAGTACGACTGCAGAGAAATATAAATGAAGATTAATTGTGGGCCTTGTTGAAGTTACACAGTGAAAAGTTTTTTGTAAATAAAATATCTATAAATATATGTATATAATATTTTAAATTATATTATTATTATGTTGTTTATATTATATATTAAATAAAACATTATATATAAAATAAAATAAAAATATTAAATAAATAAAAAAAATATATATATATATATAAAATACAATTTTTTTATTTATTTAATATTTTTATTTTATTTTATATATAATGTTTTATTTAATATATAATATAAACAACATAATAATAATACAATTTAAAATATTATACACACACACACACACACACACACACACACACACACACACACACACACACACACACACACACACACATATACAGTGGTGGTCAGAATTATTGGCACCCCTGGTAAATATGATCAAAGATGGCTGTAAAAATAAATCTGCATTGTTTATCCTTTTGATACCCCCCACTTTCAATTGTTTTATTTCAATGATTAGGTTAGATTTTTGTGAATTTTTTTAATAAAAGATCAAAAGGATAAACAATGCAGATTTATTTTTTACAGCCATATCTGATCATATTTACCAGGGGTGCCAATAATTCTGACCACCACTGTATATATATATATATATAAATAAATCTTCATTGTTATATATATATAATACATTTTTTTTTGATAAAGATAAACAAAATGATGAAAAACAGATGCTGTCAGATTTGTTATTAAAATCGAAATACTGAATGAATACATTAAATGTACAAACCCGATTCCAAAACAGTTGGGACACTGTACAGATTGTGAATAAAAACAGAATGCAATGATGTGGAAGTTTCAAATTTCAATATTTTATTCAGAACACAACATAGATGACATATCAAATGTTTAAACTGAGAAAATGTATCATTTTAAGGGAAAAATAAGTTGATTTTAAATTTCATGGCATCAACAAAAAAGTTGGGACAAGGCCATGTTTACCACTGTGTGGCATCCCCTCTTCTTTTTATAACAGTCTGCAAACGTCTGGGGACTGAGGAGACAAGTTGCTCAAGTTTAGGAATAGGAATGTTGTCCCATTCTTGTCTAATACAGGCTTCTAGTTGCTCAGCTGTCTTAGGTCTTCTTTGTCGCATCTTCCTCTTTATGATGCGCCAAATGTTTTCTATGGGTGAAAGATCTGGACTGCAGGCTGGCCATTTCAGTACCCGGATCCTTCTTCTACGCAGCCATGATGTTGTAATTGATGCAGTATGTGGTCTGGCATTGTCATGTTGGAAAACGCAAGGTCTTCCCTGAAAGAGACGACGTCTGGATGGGAGCATATGTTGTTCTAGAACTTGGATATACCTTTCAGCATTGATGGTGCCTTTCCAGATGTGTAAGCTGCCCATGCCACACGCACTCATGCAACCCCATACCATCAGAGATGCAGGCTTCTGAACTGAGCGCTGATAACAACTTGGGTTGTCCTTGTCCTCTTTAGTCCGGATGACATGGCGTCCCAGTTTTCCAAAAAGAACTACAAATTTTGATTCGTCTGACCACAGAACAGTTTTCCACTTTGCCACAGTCCATTTTAAATGAGCCTTGGCCCAGAGAAAACTCCTGCGCTTCTGGATCATGTTTAGATATGGCTTCTTTTTTGACCTATAGAGTTTTAGCCGGCAACGGCGAATGGCACGGTGGATTGTGTTCACCGACAATATTTTCTGGAAGTATTCCTGAGCCCATGTTGTGATTTCCATTACAGTAGCATTCCTGTATGTGATGCAGTGCCGTCTAAGGGCCCGAAGATCACGGGCATCCAGTATGGTTTTCCGGCCTTGACCCTTACGCACAGAGATTGTTCCAGATTCTCTGAATCTTTGGATGATATTATGCACTGTAGATGATGATAACTTCAAACTATTTGCAATTTTTCTCTGAGAAACTCCTTTCTGATATTGCTCCACTATTTTTCGCCGCAGCATTGGGGGAATTGGTGATCCTCTGCCCATCTTGACTTCTGAGAGACACTGCCACTCTGAGAGGCTCTTTTTATAGCCAATCATGTTGCCAATTGACCTAATAAGTTGCAAATTGGTCCTCCAGCTGTTCCTTATATGTACATTTAACTTTTCCGGCCTCTTATTGCTACCTGTCCCAACTTTTTTGGAATGTGTAGCTCTCATGAAATCCAAAATGAGCCAATATTTGGCATGACATTTCAAAATGTCTCACTTTCAACATTTGATATGTTATCTATATTCTATTGTGAATAAAATATAAGTTTATGAGATTTGTAAATTATTGCGTTCCTTTTTTATTCACAATTTGTACAGTGTCCCAACTTTTTTGGAATCGAGTTTGTATATATATTTAAATGATTTTAAACATTTAAATACCGTACCATGTATATTTAATAAAAACATCGATTTTAATAACATCCGAAATCGGCTCTTTTTCCATTTTAATTATCATTATCTGAAAATTCAGTTATCGGTCTCAAACTTCAGAGGGGGGATTTTAAATGATAAGACAAAACAAGCATTAAAATAAGCTAAAACAATTAAAAATCTAGATATTTCTTAGTATTTGGGTTTTATAGAGAATTTTGTGCCAAGCTCTAAAATACTGGGTAGGAATTCCTGGGAAAACAAATGTGGACCCAGAAGTGAGCAAAACCTGACAAAATCTCCAAAAATCTTCTTTTGGGGATGTCCTCATTTGTAAATCTGGTATAAAAATAAAGTAATGTAAGGTTTTTTAAAAATGTAAAAATGCAGAAAGTTTTCTATGATGGGTAGGTTTACGGTTAGGTTATAAAATGTACAGTTATCTGTATATAAAAACAATAGAAGTCTATGCAATGTCCCCATTTAGATAGCTAATTAAATGTGTGTGTGTGTGTGTGTGTGTGTGCTTGTTTATGTGATTTATGAGGACACAAATTTGTATAATGACATGGGTATTACACTGGTATTACAACACATTTCCTGTGTCCTCGTAATAAAAATAGCTTAAAAAACATACTAAACAATGTTTTATTAAAAATGTAAAAATGCAGAATGTTTTCTGTGATGGGTAGGTTTAGGGGTAGGGGTAGTGTAGGGGGATAGAATGTACAGTTTGTACAGTATAAAAACTATTACGTCTATGGAATGTCCTCATAATGTAGTTGCACCAACATGTGTGTGTGTGTGTGTGTGTGTGTGTGTGTTTATGCACGTCCAGGTAAATATCCGAAATCCTTGTGGGGACATTTTTGGTCCCCATGAGGAAAGCAGCTTAGCTTGAAGTCAAAAAGGTTGAGATCCACTGCTATAGAAAAACTAGCCCTGCTTCTAGAATTCGCTCTCTTGTTCGCTCCCTTTATAACCAGCTTTAACCCAGAAATTACGGACAGCCTGATGTGACTTTGACGATGTTCCTCCGCACCGAGACACACTTGCCATTTTGAGTTCTTTGTCTGGCCAGCATGTACAACAAAACAGACACCGACAGAGAGCCGAGCATCTCAGCTGGTCCACGGTGCAGAACCGTGTACATATTGTGAAATATGTACGCTGTCTGTCCTTTAATACACCCTCACACGTCTCACTCCCAAGACTGGATGGACAGGAGAGAAAAGGCCCAGTGGAAAAATAAAGTGCCATAATGAATCTAAAAAGCATGATTCACTCCCATCAGACGTACTCAGGGAAGTGTCAGGTTCTCCCTAGCTCCCTGACCGCTGACAGGCCTGTTGCGGAGAGAGAGGGGAGAGCAGGGGCAATGGAGATGGCACGCAAGAGTATAAATCCTAATTACACCCGGTATCGCCCATCGCAAATGGCCGTCTTTTTCAAGGCAACAGATTTGGAGGGGGGATTTTTTTTACCTGTAAATTGCTAAATGTATTAAATCCCCACAGGAGAAACAGGGCAATAGGCTTTATACATGAACAAAACACTCAAAAAAAGAGACACAGGAAATAAATGTGTGTAGAGCGGGGGAAGAAAGAGGTAGCAACCTCTGCATTGGGCTTTGAAAGGAACGGTAACGTAATCAATTAATCCTGGCAGTAATTGGGTGTTGGGAAAAAGGCAAAATGCAGTAATGAAAGTCATCCGTTGTGCTCGTCTTTCTCTCCCGGCCTGACGAACCCTCCCCCCCATCATCTGCGGGATCTCAGGTGCTTAGCCATGCAAATCTGTCTGACAGCTCAGTACATCTCTGTCTGCCTAATTGGACAGTATAGAGTTGTTTATGGATATTGAAGACATTTAAGGCTCAGTCGGGGGCTGCTCAAAAATCATTAGCCGTGGGCCTCTGATACTGGACTAAGTCTTCTCTCTCCGCCGATGTCAAACTCAGCCGTAAAAAGTGTTTATCTTTGTCACCTGCGCGGAAAGGGGTTCTGGAAAACCTTGCAATGTACGCGAGGAACATCTTAACGTGAGCGAATGTGCGAGGCTTCAGTCGTGACAGCTCAGACAATGGTCTTCCAATTAGAGACGTACTGTGGAGTTAGCGATGCAGCGTAACGCAACTCATCAAAATAATTTGCTCTAAATCTTTTACTCCTCTTTAATTTATTTATTTAAAGTACTAGAGAACAGTTAGAGATCGTATCACAAGATACAGTCATATTACTGTGTGGAGAGCATCTGGTTGTCCGCCGTTTAAACACACAAAAAAGACTGGCTGAAATCACCAGTTCCGGTCTGATTAGTTACTTTTTAGTTATGGGAATCAGGGTGCACATTTTTAACATATTTCGGCTGTTACAATGAGCACTTTACAGCAAGAACTAGCTGCATTTTACTGTTTTTTAAAATATACAACAAAATTAGCATTCATTTAGCTTAACTCAAATCATGCTAAAATACTGTATTTTTTAATATCAACTTAGTTTTAACATCAACTGTATACTGTATATTTAACATTCTTATCTCAAATAAAGTTAAAATACTATTTAATATTTGTATTATTTCAAATCGGCAAAAAATTCTGACAACAAAGGTAGCATTCATTTAGCGTCTTAGCTCAAATCAGGCTAAAATACTGTATTTTCAACATCAACTGTATTTTTAACATTCTTATCTCAAATAAAGTTAAAATACTATTTGTATTATTTCAAAGCAGCAATAAAATCAGGGAACAATAGTAGCGTTTATTTAGTTTCTTAGCTCAAATCAGGCTAAAATACTGTATTTTTATCATCAACTGTATACTGTATTTTTAACATTCTTATCTCAAATAAAGTTAAAATACAAATAAGCCAAAAAATCCAACAAAGGCAGCATTTATTTAGCTTTTTAGCTAAAATCATGCTAAAATACTGTATTTTTAACATATTTCAAATTAGCAAAAAATCTGACAACAACAGGGACTTTCTCCAGGAACTAGGGACTTTGGGGTGGTACTCGATGTGTTTCAACCGCAGGAACCGGGGTCTAAATGAAGCTCTGGGTAAAAATTTCCCCCTCAAAAAGTCCCTGCTCGTCAGTGGCGTGCACAGACCTCCGCGAGGGGGGGGAGGGGGGGGGGGGGATGGGGGGCAGGGTCAACTGCGTGCGGGGGGTGGGAATGGGTTCTGCGGCGCGATGAAAAGGGCACTTTCACTTTCAAAGGGGCAGGGGCTCAAGCCCATCCGCCCCCCGCCCCCCTTGTGCACGCCACTGCTGCTCGTGAGGTAGTACTTTTTCAAAGTTTAGGAACTTTTCGAGGGCTGATCATGTTGATTGGTTGAGTTCACGCAGCATTTTATTTCAACCACCATTTTTAAAAGTCTGTTGCGGTGCGTGCAGTAAGAGTTGTTTGCTATTCGAATCAACAACGGAGTTTAAAAAATACGACCGATGGACCGACAACGAAGTTCAGGCTTTATTAAGCTTATATGCAGAGGACGAAATCCAGCAGGAACTGGAAAGTCGCACACAGTCCTATGTCATGGGACTAATCTTGATGGTACTTTAGACCGCGATGGAAATGCAGACAGCAACAGTTTTGGGGGGAAAAAGTTCCCGGGAAAAAAGTTCCCGGGAAAAAAGTTCCTGGGACAAATTGTTCCAGGCAATTTCAGTGGAAACAGAGCTAAAGGTAGCATTCATTTAACACCTTAGCTCAAATAATGCTAAAATACTGTATTTTTAACATCAAATCAGCAATAAAATCTGACAACAATAGTAGAATTCATACATGTAGCTTATCTCAAATAATGTTAAAATACTATTTAATATTTGTAATATTTCAAATCAGCAAAAAACATCTGACAACAAAAGTAGCATTCATTTAGCTTCTTAGCTCAAATTAGACTAAAATACTGTATTCACTACCATATTTCAAATCAGCAATCAAATCTGGTAACAATAGTAACATTTATTTAGCTTCTTAGCTAAAATCAGGCTAAAATACTGCATTTTTAACATCAACTGTATACTGTATTTTTAACATTCTTCTCTCAAATAAAGTTAAAATACTATTTGTATTATTTCAAATCAGCAGAAAAATCTGACTACAAAAGTAGCAGTCATTTAGCGTCAAATACTATATTTTTTAACATTAATACAATCTAACAACAAAAGTATAATTCATTTCTTAGCTCAAATGATAAATTACTGTATTCTGTTTGCCAAGTTAATGCACATAATCTGGAGTAAACAAGCTAGCTCTTTAGACTGAAAGCCAGACAGCCAGCATACTGAATGTCTCTGGACAATTTTAGTTTTACCTGCCTTAAACATTGCATAAAGGCAGTGCTTGATGTGGACAAGACTTCATCACCAACAGTGCAGCAACAATACAGCTCACACTCCACATTCAATACACACATTCTGCAAACAGACCAATGTGTGCAAATAAACAATGATCTATATTAAGTAAAGAGTTTATTATCGTGTAAATCGATGCCGTCATAATGAAAGTTTGCTTGCAGACGACCCAATAAGTCCACCGTAATATCCCACATACTCAGAGATATTGGAGAAGTCAAGAAAGAAAGATTCCCTTTCCTTTCCCCTGCCTCTCTCTCTTTCCAGATATAGGCCCAATCAAAGGCAGACTCAGTTTCTATTCCCCCCCCAGCCCTCCTTCACTAGTGCCCCCATTACAGAAATGTTTCTTCCCATCAAAGCCTTTACTTATCACTTCACCGGTGACATTGAACTTCCCGTGCCCTGGCCGCCGAGACACATCTCTGAACCCTCACAATCACTCTTCATCCCCAGTAACAATTTAGTAATGAAGTATTGATTTCCAGATTCCCTTCTTATGGATGATATTAGATTTGGTTTGATAAACTGTGTCGGGGGCCCCTAATCTGCTCCGTCCCTTTCCCCGCTGTCTGTAAAACAAAGTGCCACTAGAGGGATAATGACCAGGGAACATCGATGAACTCATTTCATCAATTTGTAACACTTGACAATGAAAAAAGGCCACCGTTTTTCACACACCAATGTCAAAGTTTATTGCTCAGGGTAGGGGCTTATTGGAAGCCCGACATCTTGGCTCTAATTTATGGGCCCCTGTGTGCTGGTTACTTTGAAAGGAAATGTTTGGATACGGCTGGGATATTAGTGTTGCACCTGGTCTGGCTGGTTTTTACACGGCCACCGGGGATCTATGCATCACGTCAGCAAATACAACAACAACTTGCAGCCGCCCAAGCTATCTGGCCATTAGGAGGGGAAAGTAAGGGGGTCTATGACATGCATAAGTCATGAGATGATGCTACGTCTTGGTCAGACGGAATCCTGAAGGGATGAAAATAATTCACCAACTAGAGCGGGCAACAAAGGCCCTAGCTCGTTTCACAACCTGCAGAATGTGGACTCAACTAAAGAGTCCTGTGTTTACATTGGTAGTATAATTCAAGGTACTGCCGTCTCAAATGAGTTAATGCAATCTAAGGCTCAGTGGTCCCGTCGAGGCCTCTGATAAATCTTTTTTGCTTTGTAATATAATGTGAGCTTTTTTACATTTTAACATTGCAAAGTTGGATCTCTACAAATGACTTAGATACATGCATCTACACTTTTTCTACGACTAAGGCCCTGTTTACACCTGGTATTAAGATATGTTTTGGTCAATCAGATCACAACGAGGGAGACACATACACGTTTACACCTGGTGTCTCTTTTGTCCACTTTCAACCATTTCTGTCCTGATTTCTTTGAAGGGAGGGTCTATGGGCAGCTAAATATATGTTGTTGTTTTTTTCTTCAGATCATTCGATCTAATGGACGAAACAAGATCGCGCAATTTACATATGAATAGGGTTGGGAATCAGTAACAGGTTCGGGATAGGAACCGGTTCTGTTTTTTGAAAAATACTGGAGAGTTGTGAAATTCATAACTTTCGGTTTTGAAAACGGTTCCTTTGCACCACATGGGCGAAGCGCTAGGAGCGTATCCTAGTAGTAAGAGCCGTGTGATTTCCTTGATACAGAAAAAACGGATGGAATCGCGGGATCCAAACGGTAAAAAAACCTGCCATTTAAATATGAAGTCTGCATGTTTCGGTGCCTGTGAATGAGCAGTGTAGTTTCGTAGAGTCACTTCACTAGCATTTCAGAGTTTAATTTGATAAAACTATCATCAGATACAAACCGAAACTCAAAGGTCTTTCACTACAACCCGCCAAAATAAAAGTCCATTTTAACTCGAAATGATGACAGAAATATATTACCATTGTATACTAAAATGTAGGCTACTTCTCAGAGTAGGAGTAGTAATAAAAATAATAATAGTAATAATAGTAATAAAATGTATTAAAACAGTAAACCTCTGTTGCTATTACTCTCTGTAACCCAGTTTATACAGTAAATAAATATGTTGCAATGTTTTGTTGTAATTTTTTTAATGTGAATACATTTGAAAAGATTGATTTACATTGTTAAAGGTTTATGTATTAAAGAGACTACCGCTATTTTTACTACATTTTTATTAAATCCTAAATCCATAACAGAATCCATTACAATTAAAACAAACAACTGTACCTTGTACGTCCCCATCATCACCAGATAATAAAAGTTTTTTTTTTTTAATTGGTCAATGTTATGGTTCTGTTAAAATCCTTTCACAGTAAGTAAAACGGATTGTTTGAGTATTGTGCATTATATTTCCTTATTTTTTCTTTTTATTAGGCAGAATCGGAACCGGAACCGGAAAATTTCTTACGATTCCCAAACCTACATATGAACGCACCCAGAGATGACGGAAAAACATACGGAGAGCATCAGCTTTCGTTTCTGCTCTGACAGCCGCAAGACCAGCCAAACGCTACGAGTGTGTGTTAGAAACGGTGAGAGAACATTGTGCTTGATACGTTTTTCATCTTCAAACCAAACTTGGGTCTCCAGCCGACAAAGTTTAATTCCCATCTGGCTAGTGCGCTTCCCATAATGTTTCCGCATTAGGTCAGTATAGCGGAGAGTAGGCGGTCTTTTGTGGCTGTTCGAACGCAATTGACCACATGAGCGTTTACACTATGAAAGCAATCCAGGCGAATGTGTTTTCGACTACCTCTGGAAGTGGTCAAAAGTGGACAAGCTCAAAACGTTTTAGACCCCGTTTACCCGTTTAGCGTTGTCCACTTGTGATCCAATCAACCAAAATGCATCTTAATACCAGGTGTAAACAGGGCCTTAGTAAAGATTCAAAAGAAAATGCACCAGTTTCTTGGACATCAGCTCTAACTTCCAGCCAGTCTGCCGTGAGATAATGTTGTATCCTGCCCTGGCTGATGGACAGCTGAATCTCTTTAGCCTTTGTTCTTTATTTACAAAACTCAGACTTCTCTGCACACTGGCCCGATTTCACAGGTGAATGCACGCTATTCTCTGGGAAAAACAATTGAGGTACGGCAAGAGGATATAAATGAAGAAAAAGACCAAGTCTCTCTGAGGCGGAAATAGATGATATCTTTCTCAACCACCTCTCAAATCGCCTTTCTCCCGTAAGTCAGTAAAACAAGCTCATTTATTCTCCTTTTCCATCGTCTCATGCAAACTGTTACTAGCACTACAAGGCATTACACGGCTGAGAAGTGAGAATGAGTGTTTTCTTTGTCTCCTGCAAATGTGTTTGTTAGAGGCCCATCCCTCGGAGCACCAGAGGCCCTTTTACTGCAACTCAGGCATCATGGGCTCTGCTCTCAGTAATCACATTGCCTCTCCCCCGCGAGATCTACGTGCATAGTGCTTATCAACTAGATTACCGCCAGGTGAAGACGAATAACCCAATTTGCGCCTCCTCATTTCGGTGGGTGTAGTATTCAGTGTCAGCACGCATTAGCAGATAAAGTGTATTGCATTGCTGGATGGGTGTGGCTGAATCACCTTTAAGATTGAGACATACGTGCACTTGGGCAGATGAGATCTGCCAGGGGTGTCCAGAAGCACAGCTTGGACCTTGAGTTTGAGTAAACTTCACCTTTATCTTACAGCTGACCACAGAACGTTTGCAAAGAATGAAACCTTTCTGAACATACTATCACGAATAGGGGGAGACGCCACATTTAACGCCACTCTGGGAAATATGCACAATCCAATCAATAATTTGAAGATTAGATGTGATCTTGGACAGAACAACCTATTGAGCAAACTATACGTCTGTATTTCACTGCCTAGTTTTCATTTGTATCAAACTAAATTAAGTTTTGATTCTGGTGTCCTCAAAAGGCTTCTTAACTAGCTTAACCAGCATAACTTCCTTGATCAGTTGGAATCACCAGAAAGGCCATACTAGTCAACTCTACACAAGCTGGTGAACAACATGGCTATACTGGTCCACCAGCTGGACCCGCACCCAACATGCACAAACCAGATCAGACCTGCATGGAAATTCATGGTTGGTTTAAGCCAGGACTATTCCACTCTGGTCCTGGATGGCCACTGTCCTAGAGAGTTTAGCTCCAACACTAATCCAGTGCATTTGAACCAGGGGTCCATATAAACTGCAAATGCTCTGCAAACCCAAGCCATTCGTGGACTCACTTATTAATATTAACACATTACTAGAAATTCACTTGTTTGAGGTGTACCATAAAGCTAACATGATAACATGTTGGTAATACGTACGTAGGTGTCCGTCATTTATTTATTTGCCAAACTATGGTAATTGTCTACAAATCTGCCAGTTACAGAGGCTTTCAGGTAAGCAGATCCCCAACAGCTTTGGTGCCTAACTCTGTTGTTATATCGTCATCAATGTCCCACGTTCTCATTGGTTTGCTGGCATATGGAGGATTTCAGTGCAAGGAAAGCTATCCATGAATCGCTCGCCCAAGAGGAAAAATGTGCTGTTGCTACCAGATCTCGATCAATGAAAATCATATTGTATTTGATACAAAACTAAGTAGACTAAATCTAATGACAAAAAAAAAGAAGTCATAACTGAAATTATTTTCATAGTATTTCATTTTCTCAAAAGGGAAATGTATTTTTTTAAGAATACTTATAAACTGTTAAAGACAGACCTACTGAAAATATCCGAGGTTGTTGATCGATAGTCTATGCGGTTTTTTAAAGTCATTAATTTGCATTATTTCAACTTATTTTTTAAAGAATACTTATATTTTTATTCATTATATTTATATTTATTATAATTATTTTTTACTTTTATTTATGACAGGCTACTAATATTTATTATGTTATACTTATTTTTAATAAAAAAAAAAAAAATACAGCTCACGCAAATTTGGATAAATGACAACAGGAGTGTGGAGAACCTCACACAGCGAGTAGAATTCGCAGTGATGGATAAATACCAACTGTTTGACCAACTTCATTTTCAGAACATGTAACTACCACACGTTATATTTTGTGAATGTACGCAAAATGCCTTTGTGAATGTGCTGGTTAGGACGCCATACGGTGGCTAAAGTTACTGTTGGAGCTGTATTCACAGAGATCAGAGCTGTCATTAGTTTTATTTTTAAGAAGTAATAAAAGTGCGCTTCTGAATTGTACAGGAGGTGAGCATTTTCGGGGTTAAAAATTACAAGCTCTGGTCTCTGTGAATACAGTGAGAGACAATGGTAGCTTTAGCCATTAGCACATTCAGAAAGGAGATTTGCAAACACGCACATTATAAAGTGCGGTACCTATGTGTTCTGGATGTGAAGTTGGATCACGAAGAGTTGGATTTGATCCATCTTTGAGAAGCAGCTTTTGTGCAAATCCTGCGTTTACTGACCCTCGTTTGCAAAGCAGTTCAGTGTACAAAAATTCACACAAACATATAAAAATTTAGCTCATTTCTTGGGCACATTCCCTTCACAAATGAAATGAATCCACTGCATCCTCAGTGGCTCAGATGCCGGGAGTTTATTATTACAGCCAAAAACAGAACAGTTATAATGATTAAATAGATGAGAAATTAGCTGCTCTAGTCTACTTTTGCCATGGCGTTAGAACTGGTACACCGTTGTCACTTGCGAAAACAAAATGGCAGAGCAGTGGGTGGAAACGTGCAGATTAAGGGGTGGTAACATTATAATAAAATCCCCTTCCTACGTCACTAGGGGAGCGAAATCTGAGCGGATCGTTTTTTTCACATGCTTGCAGAGAAAGGCTTACCAAAACAAAGATACTGGGTTGTCCTTTTTCACATTTTCTGGGTTGGTAGATGAACCGGGGACCCAATTATAGCACTTAAACACGAAAAAGTCCGATTTTCATGATATGTCCCCTTTAAAGAAGTAACCGCTCGCCACAGATTTGAACATGCTAATCAAGGATTATTTGAAAAAAGACATGAATTTTGGATAAGTAAATTCTGAAAGACACTGGCCCTTGAGAACTGGAGTGCAATGGCCCTAGTCTTCTCAGGGTAGGCATACACAGTTCATATCTACATAGCTTAGTGTCTTCCATTTTTCACAGTTTCTGTGGGTTAATGAATACTAGTGACACAAAGTGACACAAAGAACTAGAAGGAGTTTTGATGGGTCCCAAGAGGTGTTTTTCCCCAGGCCTTGCACTTGAACGCTAGTGCCTGAAAGGGGCGACTACACTACATATTACCGCCGGTAATGCATCGCAGCGTTATGGATGGCCCTACTGTCCACTGCCTCTCAGTGCAAGGGAGGTCAGCATCTCGCAAACGAGTGCCACGCTGCCCTCTGAGGTGATTACTGATAAAGAATGACATGCTGAAGGGAGACGCAGGGGAAATATACGCCAGTCTCCTGCCTCGATACTTTTCTTTCATTGGGAAGGGATGTGCGTAATGTATAAATACAGGGGGAACGAAAACTCACCTCTCCTTATGAGGCACTCCATCTCCGAAAGAGGACAGAAGGTCGAGTCATCAAAAATGCAGGAGGGTGTTGGTAGAGTATCCACATGTTCTCTCTGATATTGTGATGAGGTCTTGAATATTTCCGTACATACTGCATTTTCTCTGTAAGACACTCCCTGTCACAGTGAAAAGGTCTGTGACACAAACACTGTAAAAGACAGAGAGGAAATAGTTCATGTAGGAACATATTTGGTGAAGGGTGGCTATCACACAACAAACATGCAAGAAACAACATATTTAATGTCACTGGGTAACTGGGGCATTTTAACTTATCTACCCCTAAAAGGTGCATATTAGTACCTTAGAGTAGTAATACAGTATGTACCCTTAAAGTATAAAGATGTCCCTTTGAGGGTACTGCCCCATTGATAAGCTGTTGTAGATCGAAAGGTAAAATTTTTGCAAAGTTTTTCAGGGGTGTTGGATCTTAAAGGGATAGTTCACCCAAAAATGAAAGTTCTGTCATTATTTACTCACCTTCATGTCGTTCCAAACCCATAAGACTTCGTTCATCTTCAGAACACAAATGAAGATCTTTTTGATGAAATCTGAGAGCTTTCTGTCCCTCCATTGACAGCTACGCAACTACCACTTTGACGCTTCAAAAAGTTCATAAAGAGATCGTAAAACGAATCCATATGAATTGAGAGTTTTAGTCCAAATTTTCTGAAGTGACGATCACTTTATATGATGAACAGATTGAATTTAGGCTTTTATTCACATATAAACATTCATCAACGCACACATCAGTAAACGGAAGCTCAAGCATGTTCGCTTGACGTGCGAGAACCAATGAGGTTCATTCTTGTGTTACGCAGTAAGTTTGTATGTGAATAAAAGCCTAAATTAAATCTGAATGCAGAAATCACTCAGATTTTATTAAAAATATCTTCATTTGTGTTCTGAAGATAAACAAAAGTCTTACGGGTTTGGAACAACATGAGGGTGAGAAAACAATGGCACAATGACGCAGACCTGGTTTCACAGACAAGGATCAGATTTAAGCCAGGAGCAGGTCATAGTTAAATTAGGACATTTAAGTAGCTTTTATAAACATGCCTTAGACAAAAACGTAGAAAAAATTACTGGTGTGCATCTTGAGACAAAACAAAGGCACTGGCATATTGTAAGATGTAAACATGTTAGCACTAGTGCAGTAGAATCACACAATTGTCCAATCTTTTGACTTGTAGTGTGGCTAGCTAGGATAGTAAAGTTTGAATAAACACACAGGCTTTGCATTTCTGCTTTTAAAACCTCCACTATGACTAAGTGTATTAGCATAAATGTGTCTCGTTCATTTATACACAATGAGGGGCGAGTTTCTCCACAACTTCTGTCACAAATACTATCCATAGACAATTAGTGAATGTTCATTACAGAAGATAATTCTGTTCTTAGATCTTGAACTGAACCCTCATAACAAAGAATTTTAAGTGTTTTCATACCCACAGACAAATAAATATACTGTCAGAGTAGGAGAGAAGAGAGTCCATGCTGTTTGAGCCTCTATGTGTGCACACATACACTTGAAATATTAGGTTGTTAGCAAGCACCATTACGAAGTGAGAAAGGGAGGCGAACAGAGAGCCATTCTTTCATGAGGAGGTGCCATGTCCCAACCATCACACTCCCGGCACATGAGGGCTCCAATGGCACCTGAGGGGGAATCTCATGGCTGTCATCCCAGAAAGCCTCCTGCACTGATGCAGGCCTGCCATCTGCTCTCCATATGAGATAAAAATGAGGAATTGTCTTTGAAAAGCCATCTTTCTCTCTACTTCAACTCACCAACTGAAAAATCGTTGTTATTGCTACAATATTGTGAAAGCAAAAACAGGAAGCCACACCGTTAGTAGCTGGTTGACTAACGTAGTGGGTAATTACCTTAAATGCTAACACGGTTGCTGGGACATTCCTGTTATGCAATACCTTTTGAACTCTGCAACTTTTTTTTTTTTTTAAAGCTTGTTTAAGTAATTATACTATAATACTGTATATGAGACTGTATGCTCTGATCAAAGTTTATTTACACATCTGTAAGAAAATAAAAAGGATGGAACCTAACAGGATAGAACTTAACTGCTAAAGTTAACTTTTTCTCATTGACAGAATGAGAGTTAGCTCATATGGAAATGTCAACTTTACGTTTTTAATAATCTTTTAAAATGTTGATATTATCATGGCAAGTTCTGTAATTTTCTCAAACAGGATGGGATGTTGACATATTAAATGGGATAGGATGGGATATGGGATGACACAAACCAAGTAATACAACAATGCATCACAGAATGAATCAAATCCATTGCTTATACTTAGGCACAGGAAAAAGTATGTTCTATATAGTATGAATGTGTGTAGCATGAATGTAATCTGGACGTACTACATTCGCCATGTTGTCATTATCATGTGACCTACCAGTGTCAGTTGCGTCGCTTCACAGCATAGGTGGAGTTTGGGGGGGCCGGGATGATCGAGATGGCCAATCAAATCAAAGGCAGCAGGGTCTTACTGTCATCGAGAGCTCGTGGAAAGATGTAAGTGGATGCAAGTCTGTTTTATGATAGAAATGTTCAGCTACCGACAGTAATAGACTATCGAGTGATGCAAACTACTCAACTTTTTATGAAATTTCGTCGCTTTGAATTGAAAAAATGCAATCATGATTCGTGTAATTCATAAATGATGACGAGGCAAAAAAAGTTAGCATTTTCTACATATTAGACATGCGAATAACAGTGAATTTGTGCACATTTTAAAATAAAATATTATTTGCAAAGAGTTTAAATTGATTACTTCATTAGCCTACTACAATTAGACCTAGAACTTATTTTAGCATTCTTATTTATGTATTCCCTTAAATCCATTTTAATCCTTTAATTATTCAATTCCAGTTATTATTATTATTATTATTATTATTATTATTTAATCATTATTTGCCCCCCCAAGCACAAAAGTGAAACTCCGCCTATGCTTCACAGCCATTCACAAATCCTTTCCCGTGGCCTCATGGGATAGTAAAGTGTCCATCGTATGCACACTTCAGAATCTCGCCGGAAGTAGTAGTAGTAGGTAGGTCATCCGCATATTTTTTGACGACTCTTTTATGAATACTGTGAATTCGGATGCTTATTGTGTCACATACTGTTTTTCGCCTACTATATAGTAGGGAAGTATGTGATTTCAGATGCAGCTTTACTGATGTTTGTGCTGTTGTTCCAAAATGATGTCACTTCCTGGAGGATGATGTCACTATTGAACTGGCTTTTGTTATTTAAAGGGATATTACACAAAACAAAATGGGATAAAAAGTGATACGGTGAACACATGAAATTACTAATTACAAAAGTATTTGAAACATTTTCATTAGAGAAAGCAAGTGGAATATTGTAATATTTCTTAATTAATTAACATTAAAATTAACACTGCAAAAATGGCAATTTAAAATTAACCCTCGTGTTTACTTGTGATATTGTGAGAACAAAAACATTTATCTTTAAAAATCTTAAAAAATGGTGTTAATAATTCATAAATGAAAAAAAAAAGGCCCTGCACAACAGGAATAAAAATATACTATACTGTATTTAAGCAGATTTAAATGTAAGCATACATATGGTTTGATACAGGCTCCTCCTGTAAGTAACCTCTTCATGCCTTTTGTTTTTGTCACTCTGCGCAAATTATCCCCGGCCCCCACAGAGCCTGCAATAAATAGCATTATTTTATGACACTAGGAGGAGAAAGAGAAGAAAAACAGTACAAAGAAAAGGAGAGAGAAAAAGGGAGATGGGCAAAAAAGGTCCTTCAGGGAACATGGTGTAAATGAACTTCCAGGAATGACACAGGCGAGCAATGAGGCGTGGATAGAAAATATACGCTGCACATCATCGGATAGAGATGCCAGTGGAAATGGCTTCATTGAAGTGTCAGCCCTCATCCATCAATCAATCATCCGCAAGAAACAATAACGGCCGCGGCGATGGTGCAGCTTTTATGGGGCTTACTCATGGGTATCGGCAACAGCACTTAAGGGTGGCTCTGACACAGGAGGAAAAAGCGAGGTTAGGGGTATGCAGACGCATTTCACATGCAGGTAGAGTGCAGGAGGCAGAAAAAGAGAGCAAGTGGGGCGGGGGGGATCACACTTAGTGGACGTGCTTTTGCAAAAAGAAATAGAAAGAAAAAGGGAAAAACTCCCCTGGCAAAAAGAAAAATAGCCCACCGCCCCATGCTCCTGATCCAGAGTGTAGAAAGGTGGAAAACAAAGCTGTCTTCCATCTATCATTCACCCTCCATCTATCACTTCTGCGCTGTGTTTTGAGAGCGTGTGAGATTGTGATGTTTAGACCATTGTAATATTTATGGCTCGATGATAGAAGGGAAGACGGGCTCAGACAGGCGGACGTTAGATGTATATTTTCATGGGGTCGTGACCCCGGTCCCGTATCTCCCTCAGTGCTTTCGAATACGCCAACGCAACATCTGGGGAAGAGCCATTGCACTTTATGTTTACGTGATGAAATTAACGTTTCCCGAGAAGTGGTCGTTTTGTCGGACAATCAGAATGTGTGTTAGGCGTCGGAGACTATTTAAAGATGTTATTTAAAGTTTGGCCAAAAATAAAAATGATATAATTTAATCACCCTTGTGTTTTTTCAAACCCATATAGACCTTAGTCAGGGTAGCGCCATATTTAATTTTTGACAGGAATGAAAACAAGACTGAGAGGGATAGAATGCAGTGCATTTAATGGATTGTACTGTTGTTTAACAAAAAACTAATTGTTCAGCTGAAGAAATGTCATTCCAAAAAAAAAAAAAAACTTGGCAGCGGCTATTTGCACTAAATGTAATAGCAACTAGATTCTATTTACGCTGAAAATGTGAAAATAGCATACTAAGGGCCAGATTTACAGCTTGCGCCAGCGCAAACCCTCTTTTGGCCTTAAAAAACTACGAAAAAGACACGCAGTGATAAATTAGCGCTGAAAAGGCGTGGACAGGGTTATTTTTGCGGCTGACCTTATTGCATATGCATTTGTAGGAGTTTCCCTTTCAGGCGCAAAAAATCATGGGAGGAGAGTATTTAAATGAATCATGCAAGGTGATTTACTAAGGTTTGTGCTCATCAATTTACTTGTCTTTGCGCCATTATTTACCGCCCCAAAAAAAGCATGTCTTAAACCAGACGCTAACGGTTAGATTGCGCTTGTCATTATGGAAATGATCCGACTGTGTCTGAGTTCATTAATTTGCGTGTCGTCAGTAGATCATGCGCAGAGCTGTCCACTCCCATCGGCGCTTTTCTGGAATTGCGCTCTCACACTAATTTGCCCTGTTTAGTAAATTTGGCACTAATAGCATAAAATAGCATATTTTCTTAGCGATAGATGCTATTTGTACTAAGTTTAAATAGCAATAGATATTTACACTGTGTAAATAGTATTTAGATGCTATTTATAGGCTACTTAGAAATAGTGGCAGCTCAGTGCACCTCAGTGTTGTTGTACATTAAACCGTATGCAATAATAACAGAGTGTAAATGATTATATTTGTTAAAATGATTAAAGGTTCAGTGTGTAAATTTAGCGACATCTAGCGGTGAGGTCGCGAATTGCAACCATCCACCGCTCACCCCTCCCTTTCGAAGCACATAGAGAAGCTACGGTGGCCGACACAGGACAAAAATGTCGTCGTCTGAGACAGCAGAGAGTAGCTAGTTCTCTGTAGAGCAGTTTGTCCGTTTAGGGCTACTGTAGAAACATGGCGGCGCAAAATGGCGACTTCACTGTAAGGGGACCCGCGGTGTATGAAGATAGAAATGGGTTATTCTAAGGTAATAAAACATAACAGTTCATTATGTAAGGTCTTTATACACAACTGAAAACAGTTATTATATTGCATTTCTGTCAGTAGATCCTCATAAATATTACACACTGCACCTTTAAATTGATGCTGCCTTATTGGGACAATAAAGCCCTCCCTACACCCACCCCTACCCTTAACCGATAAACACTGTATTATTAAAGACACTTTATTTCCACTTTTTTAATATTTTCTTAATTTTTATTGAAAATAAATGCCTTTCCGATCTGATATGCGCTGGGAAAGAGGAGTAGAGCGACTTCGGCAAAAGGTGGATTCAAACTCGGGTCAATTTGCATCAAAGCTTCCTGCCACACTCCTTAATGCTACACTGTTACACTTCCATAATTTTGTTTAGCCCAACCAGACGTCAGTGGGTGGAGTTAATGTAAATAGCCTCTCCCAACAAGGCAGGCTATTTGCATTTAGTGTAAATAGACACTCCAAAAAAACTTTCAATA
>CM077178.1:9234385-9249385 GCA_039654105.1 Coreius guichenoti
TATCTATCTATCTATCTATCATGCAATTTGTCGTTCAGTCTATCTATCATGCTATCTATCAATCATGCTATCTATCTATCTATCAATCGATCATGCTATCTATCAATCAATCATGCTATCTATCTATCAATCATGCTATCTATCTATCAATCATGCTATCTATCTATCTATCTATCTATCTATCTATCTATCTATCTATCTATCTATCTATCTATCATGCAATTTGTCGTTCAGTCTATCAATCATGCTATCTATCTATCAATCAATCATGCTATCTATCAATCAATCATGCTATCTATCTATCAATCATGCTATCTATCTATCAATCATGCTATCTATCTATCTATCTATCTATCTATCTATCTATCATGCAATTTGTCGTTCAGTCTATCTATCATGCTATCTATCAATCATGCTATCTATCTATCTATCAATCGATCATGCTATCTATCTATCTATCTATCTATCTATCTATCTATCTATCTATCAATCATGCTATCTATCTATCATGCTATCTATCTATCAATCATGCTATCTATCTATCTATCTATCTATCTATCATGCAATTTGTCGTTCAGTCTATCTATCATGCTATCTATCAATCATGCTATCTATCTATCTATCAATCGATCATGCTATCTATCTATCTATCTATCTATCTATCTATCTATCTATCTATCTATCAATCATGCTATCTATCTATCTATCAATCATGCGATCTATCAATCGATCTATCGATCTATCTATCGATCTATCTATCTATCAATCATGCTATCTATCTATCTATCAATCATGGTATCTATCTATCTATCAATCATGCTATCTATCTATCTATCTATCTATCTATCTATCATGCTATCTATCATGCTATCTATCTATCATGCTATCTATCATGCTATCTATCATGCTATCTATCTATCTATCTATCTATCATGCTATCTATCTATCTATCTATCTATCTATCTATCTATCTATCATGCTATCTATCTATCAGTCATGCTATCTATCTATCTATCTATCTATCTATCTATCATGCTATCATGCAATTTATTGTTCAGTCCATCCATCCATCCGTCCGTCCGTCCGTCCATCCATCCATCCATCCATCCATCCATCCATCTCCAAAATTTAAATGTAAAGCATAACTGAAAATATTTTATCATCTTTTCATTATGGTTATGAAAATGAGTGTTTTCCCAACCAAAAAAACTACAGAAGGATCATTCTAAAACAAATTGTGGGGGAAATGTGACAACTTGAACTATATACCCCCGGTTTCACAGACAAGGCTTAAGCTAGTCCCAGACTAAAATGCATGATTGAGCTGTTTTAACTGAAAGTAACTTGCACTGACATACCTTAAAATATGACACTGCCATTGTTTTGCCTCAAGATGCACACCAGCAATATTTTTTCTAAGGCATGTTTATAAAAGCTATTAAAATGTCCTAATTTAACTAAGGCCTAATCCTGGCTTAATAAGCCCTGTCTGTGAAACTCACCCTGTGTTTTAATTTTTCATGTCCATTTTCATCATGCAAAATATAACTACTTTTTCCTTTCGTTTTTGGGGTAAAATGCAACGCTTTGGGGACTGGTGCAAGTGGCTACTCGCATATCTGTGGCTGTATTTGCCTTGAAAAAACATTTTTCATACTCAAAACAACCCCAGCAGCAACACTAAACTCCCTCATCACAGTCACTGATTTACAAGAAGCTTGTGCGCTTTCCAACTTTCAACCAGTAATGAGGCTTGATCCAGACGTTTACTGATCACCGCAGACCAACACCAAGAAAAAATCAAATAAACACAGGAAAAGAAAACAGCGAGCAGCTCTATTCAGTACAGTCCTGACATTAAACCCTTGAGCAGGACTCGAGAGGCGGAAAACTGCACATCATATTGGACTTGAGGGATTAGGCAAAACAGGAAGTGTGTCATGAGCTGAGGTTGTGCTTCCTTCCCCCTGCCATCCAGATGCTCGTGTTGGCCTCTGTTTGAGGGGCATATGAGGGTGATACTAAGTGAAATGCTCATTTTGCGTTTGTGATTATCGAAACCCATGGGCGATATGCACTAATGTGAGCTAATGCAATAGATTACACAGCGCTGACCCTGGGGAGCAGACAGCAAGCAGATGTGCTATAGTCAAAAAGAAAAGGAGGGGGTGAAAGACTGGGTTTAATGTGCTGGATACTGTCCTTTGTAATTTGCTGTTGACAGACACTGGGATGCACTCGGCCAGGTTCAACACACCGTCACCCCTGATCCAGTATGCATGGCCAGGAATGAAGATGAACAAAGCAAATTAACGATTACTAGTCCACAGCTGTTTAATAAAAGCATTTGGGCCTCAAATGGAAGAGGCAAGAGATAATTAATCAATGCAATGGAGTCATCTTACATCAAAAACGGTGAATGGTTATTTTATCTACACAAGACCTAATAACTCTTTGTGTGAAGAGTTCATTGTGTCTTGGTATCAAATCAAGCAAGAAGCACATGGGTTCACTGCAGTTCACTCAGCAGTTCACATGTTTGTACATACTGCCCTCTAGTGTTCTGCCAGTGAAGTCACATTTTCTGTTTGCTCCACACACACACACACTAGTCAGTTACTCTAAAACAAGTATAAAGAACATGTCCTGGGCTGAGTTTCCCAAAAGCATCGTAAACAGAAGTAGATTGTAAAACCATTGCCACTAATGGTCTCTATGATCAACTTGGCTCACGATGATTTTGGGAAACACAGCACAGGACATATTTCACCTTACAATCAGAGGGGGAAAAAGTCTTATGGAAAAAAGTATTTTGCATAAATAGGAACCACAACATTAAGACAAAATGTGACATTATATCCTTGACAAATAACCATATTTCTTCCCAAATTTACAGTACTGTGAAAAAATGTAGGGCTGATGTAGGGCTTGGGGGGGTGAAGGATTTCAAATAAATTATTGGGTCATTCTATAATTGCGGGTACATCTCATGTCCGTGATGTATATTTTTAATATATTTCCATAAATATAAAGCTCCAGTGCTTATTTTCATAGTACAAAATTATATTTTCCCCAGTCACAGTACTACATGTGGAAAAACCCATATCTTTAGTTAAAAAATGAGGTACATAGAACCCTGGTATTCAACTGTCCGATTTTGTAAAATTGCTCATTCTAATCTGAATTTAAGCATGAAAATGATCAAACATAAATTTCATAGTTTTACCTTCAGTTAGATTAGATAATCAAGACATTAGGTTGTGCTCTTCAAAAATAATAAATGTTTATTGTGATATACCTTATTTTATGTGTGTCCGTAAAACCATTGTCAACTAAGTTACCCACTAGGAAAACCCCCTTCAAAAAGAAATGGATTGTCCCAATCTCACATAATTTGCATAGTGTGACGTCATTTCGTCTTGAAGCACACGGATGAAAGACTTTCTTTTCCATAATATTAGTTAAAAAAGCAAACCTGTGTCAAGAGTGGATTAACTGACTGTCCATAGTGTTACATAAGTATTATTGCTGCCAACTTTAACAACAACATTTTACAAAAACGTATGTTATGTTTATGAAAATATATTTCTAAACATACCATGTGCTTAGTGGTTCTAGGTTGTGCTTAGTGGTTCTTAGTCTTCCATGTTGAGTATAGGCCCAAAATGCTAAAAATGTCAACTAAGTTACCTGTCAACTGTGTTACCCAGTAAAGGTAACATAGTGGACAGTAGCAAACTGTTACACGTGGTAAAACTCGTGACCAAGGCGAGAGGATCCAAATGCAGATGAGTTTTTATGACAGAATTAATAGGATCCAAAACAACAGAAACCATGAACAGGAGAGAACCAAACACATAACATATTCCCTACATTACTCCATATAATAATATTAATAAAATTACTAATATAGTCCACTTGAAGGAGTGAATGAAAATGAAACAGTTTCTGCTTGCTGTTTAATAATTATTTGAAACATAGCAAACTGGCAGCTCCAGTAGTAGGCTAAAGATTTATCAGAAACCATGAACAGGAGAGAACCAAACACATAACAGCCATCAAAAAACAAGACAAGACAAGACTAGACCTAGAACATGAGCAAACACTGGGGTATTTATACACAAGTTAACCAGAGGCTGACGAGGGATAGGTGTAGGTGATTTGTTTACCCTTAAGGCCAAAGTATACTTCACTTTTTACGTGTACGCAAGGGTCAGCGTACAGTGCGCATGATGCGAATTTCGTCATCAGAAGAGTACGTGCGTACTGAACACGCACCGCTGGATTTTTGTAACCGCGCGTACTTTGCACGCACAGGTCGCACATGCGCATTTAATTTTTTTGCAGTATTTACATGGGTTGTAACTCGTGGCAAGAGATTGCTCAAAACTGCGCATGTGTCAAACGTCTGTGTCCGTATACGAATCAAAAGAAGTATACTTTGCAAGGCTGTGCGCTCGACTGTGCGCACTAAGTAAACTAAGTAAACTTTCGGCTTTACACCTTACACCTTGACGGCATGGTAACTAAAAGGTGGTTGCTATGGAGACAAACAAGGCTGCAAAGCAAACAGGTGCTGTGTTCGAAATCGCCCCCTTCACTATTCCCTACTTACTCCACTAATATAGTCCACTTGAAGGAGTGAATGAAAATGAAAGTTTCTGCTTGCTGTTTAATAATTATTTGAAAACTGGCAGCTCCAATAGTAGGCTAAAGATTTATCTTGAACTCTGCCATGGAAACTAGCATGTATAAACCGTAATTAAACAATTTAATAATCGATTAAAAAGGAATTTATGCCTGTATGATATTACGCTGGACCAGTGTGGTTTGGAAAATGGATGAATGGATGATTCAGCTGCAGTCGCCATTTTCTGGTGAGATGCGGGAATTCATTCAGCGCGCGGCTATCACAGTGCGTTATGGGTATTCTCTAGCCGTTAAGCATACATCAGTACACTCGTTATTGCGGTGCATTGTGGGATTGAATGAGAGCACTCAATAACGTCCACAATAATTTCAGACACCACTACAAATGGCTGTCCCCTCAAATAGTGCCCTATTCAAGGGTATAGGGGGCGATTTCGGACACAGCCAAGGACAGGAACTTAAAGGAAGTAAACATTTCTCATGTCCAGTCAACTGTGTTACCTTTGTCAACTATGTTTCCGTGTGGTCAACTGTGTTACTGCGGAGTTTTTAATTTTCAAAAATACCCAGTTGCCTACTGTACAACATGTTTAGTGTTATGATATTACAATTGTCCTTTGTTTACAAATTTGACTTGTTTGAGAAAATGTTAGGACCATTTAACTACTTTTGTGAAAATAGAGCGGTATTATACCTCTAAATATTTTTTCCATAAAGTGTTAATGATTATAATTTTTTATTTTGGGAAGTGGCTACATAATCTGTCAGTCAGGTGACTATTTAAATTGTAGGTATTTTTCCAAACTATGAACAAATACTTCTTTTGTCGGTAACATAGTTGATTGGAATATATCTAACATCCACTTTTTGGGGGGGAAAAATACAAAACCAGGAAACCCTGAGTTTGGCTAATAGAACAAGTACTTGATTTTAAGGGTTTTATGTAAGGTCCTGTTTGTGTTTTGGGAAAAAAGAAAACTTGATTTCTTCACATTGTCAACTTCCAAATGCACCCCTAATTATAGAATGACCTATAATTTTATTTATAAAAAAAAAAAAAGGAGCGAGATTAACCAAAACTGAATTTGTTCAATGCTACTTAATATCATTAGCTCTCCTACATTAAAATGTATTAAGTAAAATGTGCAAATATATGATTCTGTTATCACATTGCAAATTATTGATGTACATTGTAAATACGTTAACATGGCACTGTGTGTTTTACAGGCCAGTCTAAGAATACGATTCGTTTTTATATAACATGTAATCTGGGTCCTCGTTCCGTCTTCCCAGATTGATGTGTTGAAAACTTGTTATTGATTTGTTATTTGTAAAATAAGGCCGAGTATCATTATGGTCCAAGATATATATATACCATTTGGTTACTAGAATCAGGGGAGAAATATGAAATATGACCTAAATATTTTCTAAACATTTTCTAAAATGTTTTATAAATTCTTTGTAAGACTCACTTCACAAATTTAAGTAAATTGAAAAACTACACAACTAGATGAACATTTTAAGAATTTCATAACTATCTATAGAACTTCATAAAAGGACTAACTACCACAACTTCACTAGCAGTTCGTCTAGACTACTTCGCCTGCAAAAAAAAGTACAAAACAGATAGTACAGAGATATAATATAGTACAAGTGTAAATGTATAATAAAAAAACACTCACCTTAGAATTCCTCAGACGAAAATGAAACAGACAATTTGACATTTCTTACAGTTTACACAACTGCTTTATTCTGCCTCTAGAAAGGGCCTCAGCCCTGGAATACACCTGTCTTAATAACAAGGTGGGTTACAAGATTGGAAATCCAAATTACACATTCTGTTAAGAGACCAAAAAACAGCATCATTCATGAAACAAATGGACAAGACAGGGAGAAAAAGCATCTCAGCTTCATTATTTTTGCACGCCTGTGACACAACCTTACCACAAGAAAGGAACTCTAAAGAGAAAATTATTGAAAGTGCAAAAGAAAAGAAAAATAAAAAAAATGGGAACAAGTACACTCTAGAGAAAAAAAATTAGCACAACTGCAAACAAATTTACACATGGCTGCCACTACATCCTAAACCAAACTACCTACACAAACCCAATTTAAGAGTCGAAATACTGAGCAGGAGCGAGGACAAAAACCAGAAAGAGAGAGATCAAACCTGCATAATAGGCAGCGTTGGTTTTTGACTCAAGTCTAATCGAAATCCACTATCAAAACACAGTGACAGCCATCACTCAGCGTAACTGATCTACAACTCACAAAAAGAACTAAATAAGGGGCAATTCCTCATTGTGGAATGAAGCAAAAAAATAAAAAATAAAATGCTTCAAGTTTATTATCAAGGAAATACAATGCATTTGCTTCAGCTCATGAAAGCCCCTAAAACATTACAAAATAAGTTAACTCTCCAGTGGCCAAACATCTTCAGGGAGAAAGAGTTAGTATACTGAACACAGAAAGTAACAAACCATGACGTGCTTTAGCCACCATTCCACATACACGCAATGACATCCTAATAAACCAACACACTTGCCTGAAAATAAATACACTTGATTATTAGGTTAAAAAAAAACAAAAACAAAAACATTCTGGTGTATGAAAATGTTACGTCACAACAAAACAACAAAAATGCTCACCACACATTTGGCAGAACTGCTCAGCAGTGGCGGCACAATAATCACAGTTATGTTTCTCATCAATCCTGAGGATCCCATTGAATGTCTTTGTCACAGTGAAAGAGGTTCCATGCAGTCCCTGCATTTCTTTTTTCTTTTTAAATGTACCTACACAACAGTACACAGTACGTCACCATTGCTTCAAGAGTCTCGGATCCGAGACGGTAACACAGCAGCTCGATTTGTACAAATGAAAAGATTTCTAACTTTGGAAATTATAGATTTCCCGTTCACTGCATAGCATAAAGTTGACCTGTAAAGTGTAAAAGAGATGTTAAACATTAACAATATAGACAATCTTACACGATTAGAGAAAAGCAACAAAAAAATACAAAAAAAAAACAAACAGTGCCCCTCCTCGTTTATTTGGTCAGTGCCGTCCACTCGTAGATAAAGCATTTAGGCTTTTACTAAAAAGTAATGGAGGCACTTGCTGGGCTTGCGGTTTGATTAGTATTTAGGCTATCATAAACCACCGACCCACAACAGATTCACAAGTCAACTGTCATGCACGTCTGTGCATCTGACGTTCAGCTTTGTGTTAAGTGCACCGCAGATAAATCTATTGCCATAATGGAATGCAAATTGAATCAAAACAACACTGTTCAAGGCTGCAGTCCAAGTTCATTCTGCCTTCCAGCCAAGGCTATTGCAGAGCGTGCGGCCCGTATCCTTCCAGCACATCAAACCCTTCAGCAGTGGTGTCTGAAGAACATTTTGAGCAACATCAAATCATTTAAACTTTCCTCCCAGCCGTGGACCCCACCGTTGGCGACCACGTCACCGTTTTCTCTGCATATTTCAAAGCTGTGAGGAGAGACAATGCGATTAGCTACATGGACCACAACACAATACCTGTGAAATGAGAGCATGGTCTGCCAAAGACATTTACCCTGGACAGTTCTAAGAGCTCTTATCTGAAGGTCCACAGCGTTCATTACTCAGAGGGCTGGTTTGGATTCTCCTCTGAGTCATACTAGTGGAGTAATGAGGGAAGATCAAGGACCTGCTCCCTAAAGAGAGGGGCATATGGGGTAGTGTTCAGTCATAATCCCAGACCACGTCCTGACTAAACAACTGCCAAGACCATTTAAGAGGCCATGGTGAAGTCTTAAAAATTTAAATAGTTCTTGAAAGGTACTGCCTGTGCTTTCTCAGAAGCTTGGAATATAACTATAATAGTGAAACATGAGGATCTTTTGTATTGTGACATTATTTACAACAATTAAGCTGCAACTTTGCATTACCGTGATGTGGAATGCATGCATGCATATATATATATATATATATATATATATATATATATATATATATATATATGGGTCAATGACATGATGTGCCTATTTTTGTTTCCAAGTGCATTATTTCCTTTTAAAATAATTTGATAAATTCATGACATAGGTTTTATAGAATAAAGTGGTCTATTTAGTTTGAATTCATTTTTAGTACATTTAAATAATACATATTTTATGTTTTATCTTAAACCCCCAAAATGTCAGGTGGTGCAACTGTACGATGTCTTAAATACTATGGCATCATTTTAGGTTTGAAACCTTTCATTTAAACAAATTTGATAAATATCAGTAGTTTTAAAGCTGTTGAGATAATTGAAATTTTTTTGTCTGTCAATTTGTATGTTCTCAAATGTCAGGGTGGCACAACTGCAAACATGGCTCTTTTATTATGAATTGACAGTAAACATGATAATGCATCATTCAGAGGAGCTCAACTGATCCTTGTGCAGAGTGAAAAGGTTTGTAGATCTCTCTCAAATACTGCTAAAAACTGCTCATTTCAAGTATGGGTAGGTTGGTTCACTTTCCATGTCAGGTGGTACAACTACAGTATATACACAGTACATACAACTATTTGGTTGTACCGCCTGACAGTCAAAAAAATGAATTTAAACACCTGAAATGTTATTTAACAACTGAAACTTGCTTAAACACATTGTTCATGACTCAAAAATATGCATTACATCAGTTTTTAAAAAAAACACATTTTTTGAAGCTTTATTTGTTAATTACCCATATATTTATGCATGCTTTAATTACTTTATTAAGTATTTTTACTTATATTAGTAAATATATTAGTATATATGTCGAACATGTTTTTTTTTTTGTGAGATTCGCCCATTTATGCCAATACTCCACCTTGATTCTAATCTTTAAAGTCTGAAAAAGCTGTTGGTAAATTCTTTTTTGTTTAATGTGATATTTGCTATCACTTCTTAAGTATAAACAGATCTATTGCATTACCTAATGAGCATTTCCTGAAAATCATGTTGTAAATACTTACCAGGGACAGGTGAGGCCATGACAGCGTGGCTGGAAGCTGCAGCGGAGGGGTGATAGAGCGAGGCCAGGTTGTTGGGCGTGTAGGTGCGGAGCAGGTTGATGACATTCCAGTCAGCCTGCATGCTGTTGGGAGACAGCGTGGGAGTCACCTTAACTGAAGCCAAGGGCGAGTTCGCCTGCAACGAGGTTTTCGAGGGCACAAGCCTGTTGAAATCCTCTCCAAGCCGACCAGATGCAGCATGTAGAGGCTCAAAGGACTTCTGTCTCTTGCTTGAGGGTTCGCCGACATCCATTTGTGTCAAGTTTCGGAAGCGGTCTGAAAGGCAAAGTCTAGCTGGATCTGTGGGCCATACCATTCCGTTTTTGCCCATGCTTGCCCTCTGACTCATTTCATGATCCAGGCCAGGCCTCTTCTTGGACAACTCTCGATCATTTACAATTGGCACATTTAATTTTCTGCTAGATTCATGCTCTGAGATTCTAGAGCTGGTTGCATCCGATTCCGTGCCCCGCTGACCCTCCTGGTGCTGTTCTCTCCAGCGCTCTTTTACAGGAGAAATCTTAGACATCTGTGGATGTTTCGGAACCCTCTCCCCAGGTTTTTCCGGCTGCCGGAGTGGGGATTTGGTCCGACGGGGATTCTTCCTGTTGATGTTAGGCAAAGGAGTGACGTCTTTGCCCTGAAGAGCTGGGGGGCAACCAGTGTACCGTTTCTGTTTCTGAGGTCCCCTGTATCCATTCTTCTTGACGTCCAACTTCTCCTTGTGGATAAGCTTTTTATGCATCAGGAGAACCTCGGGGTAAAGGGTTTCATAGGAGCAAGAGGTACATGTGTTGGTCAGTAACAGGTTTCTGGGTACTGAGGTAGCAGATACAGAAAGAGACACTTTGAGCGACAGATTCAACGGTGCCTCAGAAGCCTCTTTCTCCTCCTTTTTCAGGTTAACCGGTAATGGGTATTTTTTGTTGACCTCACTCGCAGGGGTGTAAGGGGCTGCGACAGGAGAACTTGCATACTCTTGCTTTACTTGAATGAAAGGACTTGTACTGGTAATAACAGCCTGGCTCATGCTTGGTTCATGTTTAACACTAGCAGGGAGAGGTTTAGGAGCAAGCCATTGTTTGGCTGGTTTTAAGGCTTGTTTGTCATCTTCATTCTTGGGAGGTTCAATGGACTTAATGATATTTCTAGCAGACGATGTTGCAGGAATGTTCGGAATTTCCGTGAAAGGTTTATCCTTGTGACGTCTGTCTAAATGGTACCTCAAAGATGTTTTCTGTGCTGCAGCATAGTCACAATATTCACATTTATAAGGTTTTTCACCTGTGAAATAAAAAGAGACATCAATATTTAAATAAACCATTGCTATTAAAAACCATTTTAATACATAGCTGTATTAAAAGAAAAAATATTTTCATCATCAAATACAAGCAAACAAGAGACTTAACAGAAGCCTAATTAGACATAAGTTGTGAAAAAAATACAACCAAGTACTAACCAGTATGTGTCCTGAGATGAATATTGAGGTAATAATTAGAGCGGAAAGTCTTGCCACAGTAACTGCACTTTCTTGGAGCAAGAATTTTGAGCTTCATTTTACCCGATCCATCCTCACTTTTATCTGTAGGATGAAAAGAGACATGTTTAACATATGCAAAACATATATTGCTTGAAATGTACAACATGGTGTCCTATAACAGAAATTAAAAACTGCAAGCTGCACATGAGACATACTACAGAATGCCCTCAAGTAAAGTATGCAAGATTCAAGTTCGCTCTTGACCAGCAGAGGGAGCTCTAAGTTCTTCACTTCTTTACTAGTACAAAAATAGGTCTGTGTGAAGATGCAGTTGAACCTATGAGACATAAGTTGCTTCTTCTGTAGTAAAGAGTGGACATTTCTTTGTTAATTATGGTGTGCATAATTCAACAAGATGATGCCAATTATGAGCTCTCTGTGGACCAACAACTGACAGATGACGGTTTGTTGTTTTTACCAAGCAATTAAAAAGTAATATGAACGTGAATGCAATACCAAACACTTTGGTAATAATACCTGGATTAAAGGCGTCAACTGGCACTCCCTCTTCGGAGCCATCCTCGGAGTACTCCTCTGCTCGGTCGAGAGATGAACTGCTACACGAGCCTACACTTTGGGCCCTCCCATCTACAGGTGTGGTTGGGCTCTCTGCTCCCCCTCTGCTCTTGTGGATTCTAGAATGAAGGACCAACTGATGGTACGTCCTGAAGATCTTGCCACACTCTTCACAGTTTGTTGGCTTGTCTTTACGAATCAGACCTTTTTGCTCAGGTGATGGGGAAGGAGTCTCAATAGGCTTGAGTTCACTTCTTAGGCCTCGCCTGGCGGGTTTATCTCCACCGCCAGAAGCCCAGATGGCCCCCAGTTCCTCTTTTTCAGAACCAGAGTCCTCGTTGTCAGAGTTGGAGTCTGCATTGAGCTCCTTGGCCAAGTTTGGACCTGCCGCGATCTTGCCCCTGGTGGCCAACTGCCAGGCCTGGTATGTGTTGAAAGGATCAAGTTGTGATATCCAGCGTCCAGACGGGTGATTATTTTCAGCTTCTCTCACTCCAGAAGGATGCAACTGTAAGGTCTGCAAAAATGACTTCTGAGATACAGGAATCTCCTCAGCAGGCTGGCTGACAGGGGAGACATTCTCGTCCACTTCCGGTTCCCGATTGTGGACTTTGCTGTGCTCAGCCAGAACTTCCTTGTTGAGGAAAAAGAAGCCACATACCATGCACATTTTGTACGATGTGACCACAGGTGATGGGGTTTGGTCTTGGATGACGTCATTAACGGTAGTTGGGATCTCCAGGTCCTGGTTTTTGTTTTTAGACCCAGCCTTTCCATGGGTTCTCATGTGGTTCTTTAGGAACCACGGCTCTTTGAAACGACGTCCACAGAGGCCGCAGCAGTACGTGAAAGAGTCCTTGTGTTTCCTCATGTGCGTTTCCAACTCTGTCCCATCTGCGACAGCCTGGCCGCACACAACGCAACACAGCTCCTCATTCTTCTCCACAGCTGGGCAGGTCTTAGAACGGGCCCTGTCGCTGGGAGTCAAGAATTCCGCTTCTACGCGCAACACTGCAGGAGCATGGAATGTTGTGGGATGCTGGGATAGAAGGTGTGGTCCCAGGTCTTCCTGATGCAGGAAAGTCTCTTCGCAAAACATGCAGTCTAGAGGTAGGCTACTTTCTGCCAGCGTGTCAGATTTTTCCACCAAGCTGGTGTGGGGCGTCATGCTAGACCCAGTACCTGGCATGCTTGCACTGCTGTGGCTGAGGATGTCATGACCTAGCCCATCAGGACTTTCCACATATGGGATCAATGGGTGGGTAGGCATGTTAGCAGGAATTTACTTGGGTATTTTTTTTTTCTTATTTAGTTTCAGTTGAAAGCTTGTACAAAACAATATGTTGAATGTTACAAGACATGTGAAAGTAGAGTCATTCTATTGAAATACTCATGAAGGAGGATATGCATGAGATAACAAAATATCAAGTACCCTTAACACTTCCATGGTACTTGTCAAATGTTTGAATTTGAATTTCAGAACAGCACATATGCTAAGAGTTTCTGTAAACCCCTATGATCCATCCCAAACAAGAAAAGCAGTAGGGGTTTGCCAGTCACTTCCAGGTAATGGGGCATGAACTCAATCAGTTGATTTCTTGTGATTCACACAGAGGAATTGTCCTGACAGGCAAAACCTGAAATTGAAGAAAAAGACAAAGTCAGGTGTGGCCACATTGGTGGAATGCAATCAACTCAGGACTACACATACAAATGCAAATGATTAAATTAATGGGGGGGGGGGTACTCATCTCTTTTGTACTGTTACTCGAGATGAAACATGATGTCACATGGACAGCAAAAAAATAAATAAAGATTAGCAATCACAAAGGGCCCTAGGATTGATGTTTAGCTAAAGTTTCTTAAGTAAACTAGAGACCAAAAAAAAGTTTATTTAAGCACATTGCAATTTGTCAATAGAACAAATACAGAGAAAGTGATAATCTAAACTCATTGCTCAAAACAGAAACATACATTTAACATTTTGTTGTTATATTCTAAATGAAAACAATCCTCTTATTTTACTATATTTAAATATGGTTTCATTATTTAAGGAAACATTTACTGAGCAAAATGCAATAGTAAGCTAGTAGATAAAGATCTGGGCAAACAGCCAAAGGTTGTGCCTTTGACCCCAAAGTATCTGAATTGGGAATGAACCAGCAGCAAGGGGGTTGTTGAGGGTACAGTGTTAGTCTATAATAATTGTGCCCTTGAGAAAAGTCCTTAGTGCTAAGTTACTCCAGTGGGACTGTCGCTGCACCATGCCCAATGTAAATGAAAAGAATAGACATGTTTTATCAAGATTTTAGGTATACATGTTTGTATTAGAGATGCTATAACTTGTTTTATATGCTAAAACTGGTCTCCATATCTTTTGTTTTTCAACATTTTTTTTTATGTATAAATATCCCATGTAGTAATCTCAATTAAAGAAGTCATAAAAACTTCATGCACAATTATAATACATTATAAAAAATATATTATAAATTTGCTGTTTAAATAATTTTAAATGCTTAATATGTCACACAACACTACTGGAGAGCTTTAAATGAGCAGTCATTTTCTAGCTTTAATGTGAACAACTAGCATTTGACCTTCAAGTCTTTTGATGTAATTTGTCTTTTATATAAATTAAATGGAAACAACTGTGAGAATCAACTAAATAATTACATCACAATGCAGAACTGTCAAATTTAGTGTGCCTGTAAAAATTCACAGTCTATAAATCAGGCTTTGTACTGTAGACATCTTATTCAAAGAAACTTTGGGGACAACTATAAATTAACTACAATATTTTTCTATGACTAGATGACTAGAATCTATACTAGATTTTTTTTCTGATTCATGGACAAGTGTAAAGTTAAGACACTAGACCCCTATGATATAACTTCAGATGCTTTTTTTAAATTGGTTTTAACAAAAAATAATTTTTAATTTAATGATTTTATGTGACTATTTCTCTCTCTAGATGTATGTATATGAATGTTCAAAAGTTTGGAGCAAGATTTTACTACTAAATAAACTTAGAGATTAAATTAATATTGAGAAAGTTAATAACTGATCACAAAATTGATCAATCATTATTATGGAATTCCATGTCAAACATGTTGCATCTAGTGCCTACTGAAAGTATCATTTCAGTAAATATGTATACGTAACAAACAAAGAAATATATTGTGCGAGACCTAATAAATTGCAAACTCACAGAGTGTTCTGTATTGGTGCATTTACACAACTTGAAGGAAAAACCCAATTTCAAATCTTTAG
>CM077178.1:9254385-9354385 GCA_039654105.1 Coreius guichenoti
CCCCCTGCATTTGACTATTACTCTCTATAATAGAGGTGGATAAAGTTGTTTTCTCTCCTCAAGGTTTCCATTCATTATTTCTCTCGCAAACACAGATAAGCACTGAATCGTCACTATTATGCAACTGCATGAAGCTGAAGGAAATTTGGCTGTTATTTGAGAGAGTAGATAGCTATCACCCCTACACTGCTTCCCTCAACTCACACAAACACACACACACCATGTAGGGTGGGGGAGGGGTAGAGGACTCACACAAGAAAACACATGAATGTAAAGGCATCAGGGTTTGTTACTGTTACTTTATTAGTTAAAAGTCAGAATTGTATAGCATATTTAGAAGTGAAGATGGCTTTAGTCAAGCGTATGTAGAAGAAAAGCACTAATCTGCATAATTGTTATTCAAATAAGCAAGTATAACTTGTGCATTGCATGAACTTTGATATATAAAGGTTTTTGCAGAACAATCAATCATTCAAGGAAATTATATTTATTGTATTTATTTAATATTTGTTATATTGTATACAGAATAATAGTCATTATGACACTCCTAATGCTTACTCAACATGCATTTGTTGTGACACAGAAACCGTGTTGTATGTAACTGGAATAGGAGCGTATTCGGGATGTAATACTTCATCAGAAGTGAGAAGTACTTTAAACACCCTCAGGCGAAGGACACAGAGCTGTTGTGCAATCATTCCGTTGAGAAAACGTTGTTATTGAAATTACTCAAATACAAAGACCAGTTTAATGCATTTGTTGTAGCCTTTGTGTTTTTCTTATGTTTCCATCCAAAAGCTGACCTTCAAAACATGAAAAGTGCATTCAATTTAATTCAATACAACAACTTCTATATATATTCTGTACATTTAATATGGAAGGATGCTTGTCCTTCTGCACCAGTCAAACTCTTCTTTTCTTTAAGTTTGATATTATGCATGTGAATGAAGCGGCAACTCCCCCATCCCCCACATTTCCACACCCAGCCCTCATGGAGAGGAAGATGCAGCTCTTGGGAATCTCCCTAAGGCCCTTTACTTTTGCATTGTTCTTGTGTGAGTACTTAAATGCTTTTTATTTTATTTTTATTATAATTTTTTTTGCCCAGACCCTCATTGATTTCATCTATGGAAACATTGTTATACATTATTTGATAGAGTAAGAAGTGGTGTAATAGCAGGTATATAGACTTATCATGAAAATAAAGCATGAATCATTTTTGCATGAAGAAAATGTGTATATATTTAAATATGGCTATATATACTGTATATAAAGTATATTTTTTTGCATGAATAATATATACATTTGCCAATTGTATGTTAATTTATATACATTCTATCCATCTATCTATAAAAAATATAGATAAAATATAAAGCAGCACAACTGCTTTCAACATTGATAATAATAAATAAATGTATTTTGAGCAGAGCAGAATATAATTTTAAGTAAATTATTATTTTGCACGAAGAATGTGTGTGTGTGTGTGTGTATATATATAGTATATACAGTATATATACACACACACTAAATAAATATATATATACTCACACACACGCATGCTTCTTGAGCAGAGCAGAGAATTATTTTTATTCAAAAAAAATTTTTTGCACAAAGAATATACGGTTTGTGTGTATATACAGTATATACTCTCTCTCTCTCTCTCTCTCTCTCTCTCTCTCTCTCTCTCTCACACACACACACTCACACACACACACACACACACACAAATCCAATTTGGCTCCTAATAATGCTCCTTAAACCTTTGTAGTCTCATAAAGGATTTCTTTTGGCTGGAACTATTAATTTCTGTTTCCAAAGTCAAACCTTCCATTCTTTTGTAGCTACAGTAATTCCATTGAAGAGTGTCCGTCCAGGCAGTGCTATGTTGTATGGTTCCCATTCATCTCTGCTCTGAATGCTGGATACAGACAAATGCTCTATTGCAATCATCTCTCAGAGAGAGGGGCTCTCAGTTGCAGCCCACAGCTGTCAGCAGGGCAACACAGTCAACAAATCCACATCAGTCTCTGTTCGGGACTGATAATTGTCCAAACATCTCGAGAAGCTCTTTTTAATGAAATGTTTAGTACACACTAAATGATGTCACTCCAAGTCTCGAACCCAGTCGTTAAGTCTTCAGTTGCTGGTTTCCATCAATGGAAAGTATTGCGCAGGATGAAGGGGAAAAGTTTACAAAATAGACCTTTTAAGAAAGATTGTTCAGTAGGTCTCTGTTAATATCTGATCTAGAGATTTAGCTCATGATAATCCTGACAGTAATCGGCCAAGTCAGTTGCACATACTTACTACACGGCTCTCTTGTTTTATATATGTAGGCCTATGTTTTTTTCATATACTCAGTGAATTCAAGCGTGGTACCGTGATAGGTTGCCACCTGTGCAATAAGTCCATTCGAGAAATTTTCCCACTACTAAATATTCCACGGTCAACTGTTAGTGGTATTATAACAAAGTGGAAGCAATTGGGACTAAAAGCAACTCAGCCACGAAGTGGTAGGCCACGTAAAATCACAGAGTGGGGTCAGCGCATGCTGAGGCGCACAGTGCGCAGAAGTCGGCAACTTTCTGCAGAGTCAATAGCTACAGACCTCCAAACTTTGTGTGGCCTTCAGATTAGCTCAAGAACAGTGCACAGAGAGCTTCATGGAATGGGTTTCCATGGCCGAGCAGCTGCATCCAAGCCTTACATCACCAAGTGCAATGCAAAGCGTCGGATGCAGTGGTGTAAAGCACGCCGCCACTGGACTCTAGAGCAGTGGAGACGTGTTCTCTGGAGTGACCAATCATGATTCTCTGTAACTTATTACATAGAACTGAATAAGATAATATTGTACCATACTGATATAAAAATACAAAGAGAAAGAATTATATTTTGTATCATTTTATTTTTTTATCAACAACATGTAATGTTTAATGTAGTCAGGTCAGGGTTTCCCAAACTGGAGTTTGTGAAGGAAATGCAAGGGGTTTATGAGTTTAATGAAAAGTTAATAATTAAATAAATCATACAAATTATAATAAAAATGAGTTTGATTGAAAGACAAACACCTTCCAAAGACAAAGCAATACATGGTTAAATGACTTACTGAGTGATAAATCAACATGAAAAAGAATAATACGGAGAATCACTAAATTATGAATGATTTAGGGCCATTGTGTGAATAATATGTATTCATGTAATCAGCAAAATGTAACTGTAGTCTGATTACGACTATTTCAAAATGTAATATAATAATTCAATTTTTGAAATCTGATTATGTAATCTAGATTAAATGTAATCAGTTACTACCAAGCACTGTATGTGTGTGTGTGTGTGTGTGTGTGTATATATATATATATATTAGTGCTGGGGAAAAATTTATTGTGATTAATCTCATCCAAAATAAAAGTTTGTGTTTACATAATATATGTGTGTGTACTGTGTATAATTATTATGTATATATAAATACACACACATGCATGTATATACTTAAGAAATATTTGCATGTATATACTGTGTATATAATTTATCTTATTTATAAATATAATTTTTTTTATAAAAATATAACGTATAAAAAATCGTCCTAATCATCCTTGTCAGGGTTTATTTTCATGATAATGACCGGCTGACTGTACATTATCACTTACATATATGATGACTCACATTATCACAGTGTCCATGTGATATCGTTTACACAGCGTTAACTTGAGATATTAACAGAGCTCTGGTGTCATCTCTTCTCCCATAAGATACTTTCAAAATTCACAGCTAATGTGTTTGTCATGTGTAAATATTAACAAGAAAACATTTGAAAAGAAAAATGAGTCAGTGCTGCTACCTTGATCTAAAATGAGAACATATTAACTGCATTGATTTATCCACTAAAGACCTATCTATTTATTTACATTTATAAAGCTGTACTGAATTGCATTTCACCTGGATTATTCTTGCTCCATCCTGAGTCTCTGTCACACAAACCAGTCTAGAATGTTAATCAAAGGCACCACATGTGACACAGAGGCCTCCCGCTCATTTCCCATTGTTCTGACATCACAAAGGCTTTGGGGGCAGCCAGGAATCGGGAATGGCATTATTATGTCTGGGATGATAAAACCCTGTAAAAGACTTCGTAGATGCAGACTGAAGATGAAGGAAGTTTTTAGTTCAGTGTTTTACCCACAACATTATGTTGTAGCTTATAGCTTGGATCTTGGTTTTGTGATACAGTTTTGAAACAATTACAGTAAACACTCATCAATAGTGAGGCGTCTTTGTTTACACTGCTCTGAGAAGGAAATTATTGTTTTGTTGATTAAGTTCATTAAAATACACTTCACCTCCCACTGATTTTTAAACAATATAATCCTGCACATCCAGTCCAACTAGATAGTTTGTCATGTTTCTCTGTAAATTCCACTTCCTAATAAGCTTGTTTTGCAGTCTCAATAAATGCCCGGCACTGTGCCGCGTCCTCAACGTTTGCTGAAAGGGGGTTGTATTCCCCTGGGGATAATATCAAGCCAAATGGCCAGTCAGCCAATAATGATGGAGAAAAGTAGGGCAGAAGGCATCATCACAACGTTTGGACAAAGAAAAGCTATAGTCACTGATTAGGTGACACATGAACAACATTTATATAATGCTACACACACAAACACACAAAACAAAAATGTCACTGATAAAAAGAGTGAAGTAAATATTAAAACACAAATAATCTTAAAAAATTCACCAGAATTATGCCTTACACTCTTAAAAATAAAGGTTCTTTATTGGCATTGATGGTTCCATGGCACAAAAGGTTCTTTATAGTGGAAAAAGGTTCGGTAACACTTTATTTTAAGGTGATGTAGGTCTACATTACTACATGTACTTACCCTAGTTATAACAGTAAATTATACATAATTACAAGTAACTAACCCTAAACCAACCCCTAACCCCTATACATGTAGTTAATTAATATTACTCAGTACTTATTTGAGTAAGTACAATGTAACTACGTCACCTTAAAATAAAGTGTAACCAAATGTTCTTTAGATTATTAAAATGTTCTTTACACTAAGAAAAAAAGGTTCTTTCCCATTTAACAGGGTATATTTTCAGAAAAGTTCTCTCAAAGTTATGAACAACCGTTCTTCCAGTAACATTAATAGAACGTTTGTTCAGAATTACCTTGTCTTTAATAATGTTTTCAAAATGTTACAGAAACTATTTATACATCGTTCATGAAATGATTTTCTGAAATGTTTTAGTTGGACGTTTGTCTAATGCTTTTTAAACATTCAAAAGTAACGTTCCCACAATGTTTGATCAAAATAGGTAAAATAGAGAAAACATTTCCTTAATGAGGAATCTAACGTTCACCAAGACAAAACGTTTTTAAAACTGGTTTTGAACGTTAAGAGAACATTCAGAACGTTTCAAAACGTTCTTAGAACATATTTTTCTTAGTTGGGTTTAATAAGTGTTCCCTAAAAGTTTCTTTGGTTCCTCTGTGTGAAAAAACCCTTTTGGAACCTTTATATTTAAGAGTGTACAAATGATGTATATTTTGAGTTTTCATGAAGCAGGTTTTGCAAGTTCTGCATTATGGTTGCTAAAACAACAGCGCAGCTAAGCGAACGGAATACATTCATGAAAACAGAGTTGATTAAACGGTGGTATGATGTGTCTGGGCGAGTGTGTATTGAGCAGACGGCACACATGTGTGATGGCTGCGCTCTAAGTGGCTTGTGACGTTTGCTGAAGACTGTTTTTTGTCTTGATGTGTCAGGAGCAGCTGACTTCATTGTTCTGCTTTGACTGCTCGCTGTCGAGAATACAAATGTGTTTTTTCTCATTAATGCAAAGATTGTGATACATATGTGAGATTATTATTGTCACTCATGTTTGCTACAGCTCAAATGAGGGTTGCGAACAAACCCCAAGTATACACTAGGGTTATAACGTTTTGACTATTTTTCAAATAAAAGATTTCCTGTATCATAAATCGATAAACTTTTGATTAAATGGGTCATGAACTGCATTGTTTTATAATGTTTCCTGTGGTGCACTTGTAATGTTAGTATAATTTTTACATCAAAAATTGAGAGAGAGAGAGTTTTATGAGCAAACAACTTAACTTGATACTTTTTGATATTTGTTTCAGAAACAATATATAATGTCGCACAAAATAAGTGGTACTACCTTACAGAAGAACAAGGCTATCTGGACCAATAATCTAGTGAGATTTCAGCATCCACTTCTTCTAGAAGAAGAGGAAGTGTACCTTTAGAAGAATCTTCAGAAGCAAAGTACAGAATGCCACTCCAAATGCAAATTATTGGACGGTACCAGTTTCTTGGAGCAGAAATCAAATGAAGGAGGAAGCGAATAGTGGAAATTTCCATAGAAGTTACAAAATTATGGAAGAATAAATTGACCTGGAAAATTCAATGTATACATTTTTTATATGTATACCTAGATTTGGATTGTTCTAGAAAGTTCCAGAAAGTTATAAACAGTTCTAGAAAGTTTTTAGTTTTCTAGAAATTCTCATCTCAATTTATTTATAAAGCACAATCAAAAACAACCACAGTTGACCAATGTGCTGTGCAATGTTCTAAAAAGAATTATAAATACACCAAAACCAATCAATTAACTTTGATTTAAAAATATGTAATGTTGGTGCGTAAAATTTACATAAAGTTTAGGTGCGGCTATGGCAAAAGCTCGATCACCCCTGGATTTTAACTTTGACGTTGGAACAGTTAGCATACTCTGTTTGGCAGACCTAAGAGTTCTCACTGGATGGTGTTCACACAACAAGTCAGAAAGGTAAGAGGGTGCCAGGCCATTTAAACATTTAAAAACAAGCAGAAGCACTTTAAAATCAATTATAAAGTGGACTGGGAGCCAATGTAAAAACATTAAAACAGGAGTAATATGTTCGCATTTGCGAACACCGGTCTTGAGCCTTGAGTCTTACAGCCGTGTTTTGGACCATTTGTAATTTAGACTATCAAATTTAAGTGCCCTATCAAATAAGATGCCCATGTTTTCTTACACATGATTTAGCTGAAGAAGATAAAACACCAGAATTTAAATGAGAAGTGACTGGGACTTCAGAAGAGCCAAACATGATGATCTCTGTTTTACTCTCATTTAGATTTAAAAAATGTAACGACATCCAGGCTTTGACATCGGAACCTTTTGCCATTTTTGTGATTCAGGGGCAAATAAAGTTGTGTATCGTCTGCATAGCAATGATAGTACAAGCCGTGCTTTTTAAAACATAGAGCCTAAAGGAAGCGTATATAGAGTGTCACGGTTCATCAATTCATCGTCTCTTTCTCTCTGTGTTTGTGCGGTTGTGTTGGAGGCGTGGTCACTGATTGCTGAGCTCATCGTCTCCACCTGCTGTACTCATCAACCAGCCTTCATATACGTGTCTCTCACCTGCACTTGTTGTCAGATCGTTTCAGGCTGTTCCCGGTGTTGTTCCGCTGTGTGTGTTTCCCCGTGCTTTTTGAGTGTTCTTCCGTTCCGGTTCCTGGATGTCCGCGGATTCTGTGTTTGCCTGCTGCTTCCCTGCGTCACAGCCCTGCTTGGACTGACCTGCCAGCGCCGTTATCGACACCTGTGGCTGCCTGTTCTCCTCACCTGGGATCTTCCTGACGTTCTGCCGTTTGCTTCCTGTCTCATGTTTATAGAGTTTCTCTGGTGTCTACGCACTATTTATGAGATCTGTCACAGACAGTACCTGAATAAAGAGTTATTGAAATCGCTATTGGATCCTCCGGTCTCTCTTTCAGTTGACGTAACAGAACGATCTGACCAACAGAATGGATCCAGCGAGGATGACTGAGCTGCAGGATTATCTCACTTCTAGCAACCAGAGAATGGATCGGCAGGACCAACAGGTAACCGCCACGGCTCAGGTGATGCAGGCACTTGTGACGCAGGTGTCCGAGCTCTCGACCCAGATCCAAGAACTGAGATCGCCCACTGCGCCCACTCCTCCGTCCGTTCCCCAGCAACCAGTTAACGTCAGCAGCCAACACGAGCCCCAGATTCCTACGCCAGAACGCTATACGGGTGAGCCCGATCTGTGCAGACCATTCCTAACGAGGTGTTCCTTATTCTTTTCGTTGCAACCCATCTCCTTTTCCACAGAGACTTCCAAAGTGGCACTGGTGATTAACCTTCTGACGGGGCGTGCGGCGCGTTGGGGAACGGCGGTTTGGGAGTATCAAGATCCGTGTTGTTCCTCGTTCCTGGCACTCTCGGAGGAGATGAGACGGGTCTTTGACCGGGCAGCCGTGGGCCGCGAGGGGCCCGGAGGCTCGCCAAACTCCAGTAAGGTAATAGACCCGTCTCCGACTACATCATTGACTTTCGAACTTTGGCCGCAGAGTGCAGGTGGAACGAGGAGGTGCAGTGGGACAGATTCCTGCATGGGCTGGCTGACCGTGTCCAACAGGAGGTGTACGCAATGGACTTACCCTCTAGCCTCAATGGACTCATGGAACTAGTGCTACGAGTGGATTCACGGCTGGAGTGCACCCGTACGAGAAGGACCCCGAATTTTCGCGAGTTCCTCGGTGCTGACACGGTCAGTCCACCCAGCGATCCCGAGCCCATGCAGGTGGGCAGAGCTTGGCTTTCCCGGGAGGAGAGAGAGCGCAGAAGGACCGGAGGACTATGAGAGGAGGCTACTGTCGGGTGGGGCTTCGTTGGGGAAATCCTCGTCCGTGACTCTCCTTCCGGGAAGATTGCAGTGGGCAACCAGATCTTACGTCTGCCTAGCCCTTGTGGATTCCGGAGCGGAGGATAATTTCAATGACCGTTCCTTGGTATCACAGCTCCAGATCCCCGTCACTCCCCTTTCCAATACCATTGCTGTTCATGCCCTCAACGGTCAAACACTACCCACTATCACTCACACCACTGACAATATCACACTGATCATTTCTGGCAACCACACAGAGACTATCATGTTCCTCCTCATGGACTCACCTCACGCACCCATTGTCCTCGGTCATCCCTGGTTGGTGAAACACAACCCCAGGGTTGACTGGGGACACAATTCAGTCGCAGTTTGGAGTAATCAGTGCTATGCCTCTTGTCTTGTGTCTGCCCGTTCGTCTGTGTCTAGTTCTGTGTTTCAGGAGGAGACGGTGAATATATCTAACGTGCCAGAGGAGTATCTCAACCTGAAGGAAGTGTTCAGTAAGTCCCGGGCTGCTTCTCTTCCTCCTCATCGTCCCTATGACTGTGCCATAGATCTCCTGCCAGGCAAGTCTCAGCCTAAGGGCAAGTTATATTCACTTTCTACTCCTGAGAGGGAGGCCATGGAGAAATACATTTCTGATTCTCTAGTTTCCGGGTTCATCCGCCATTCCTCTTCTCCAGCGGGGGCGGTTTTTTTTTTCGTGGGTAAGAAGGATGGTTCTCTGCGGCCTTGTATCGATTACCGAGGGTTGAACAACATCACGGTAAAAAATACGTATCCTTTGCCACTGATGTCTTCAGCCTTCGGGAGGCTACAGGGAGCATCCATATTCACGAAATTGGATTTACGTAATGCTTATCATTTGGTGCTCATAAGGGAGGGGGATGAGTGGAAGACTGCATATAATACCCCCAGGGGCCATTTTGAATACTTAGTTATGCCTTTCGGGCTATCTAACTCCCCTGCAGTCTTCCAGGCACTAGTCAATGACGTGCTGGGAGATATGGTCGACCAGTTCATTTATGTCTACCTGGACGACATATTGATTTTTTCTTCTTCTCTCCAGGAACATGTCCAGCACGTCAGACTAGTGCTCCAGAGGTTGCTAGAAAATGGGCTTTTTGTCAATGCGGAGAAATGCCCGTTTCATGTACAGTCAGTTCCATTTCTAGGTTATATCGTCTCATCCGAGGGAATGCGCATGGATCCTGACAAGGTTAAGGCTGTGATAGATTGGCCAAGCCCAGATTCCCGTAAGGCCCTACAGAGGTTTCTGGGGTTCGCCAATTTCTATCGGCGTTTCATTCGCAACTTCAGCCAACTAGCCGCGCCTCTGACCGCATTGACCTCCCCCAGAATGGCGTTCAGGTGGTCTGGTGCAGCCGAGGCTGCATTTTCTAAACTTAAGAGCCGCTTTGTTTCGGCTCCCATTCTCGTCACCCCTGATCCTTCACGTCAGTTCGTGGTGGAGGTGGACGCGTCAGAGGTGGGGGTAGGTGCAGTTCTTTCCCAGCGTTCTTCCTCGGATGACAAGATGCATCCTTGCGCGTTTTTTTCTCATCGTTTGTCGCCATCCGAACGCAATTACAACATTGGTAACAGAGAGTTGTTGGCAGTCAAGCTTGCATTGGAGGAGTGGCGTCATTGGTTAGAGGTATCGGGGGTACCTTTTATTGTGTGGACCGATTATAAGAATCTGGAGTACATCAGATCTGCTAAAAGACTCAACTCTAGGCAGGCTCGGTGGTCTCTTTTTTTCGGACGTTTTGACTTTTCCCTTTCGTACCGCCCGGGTTCCAAAAACATCAAAACCGATGCCTTATCGCGCTTTTTTGACTCCTCCGAGCGCCCGTCCACTCCCGAGTGCATCCCGAGAGACTGAGGGTTTCCACACTCACATGGGAGGTCGAGTCGAAGGTTAAATCAGCCTTAGAAGGAGTAACGCCTCCGCCCGGCGGACCACCAAGTCGATTATTTGTGCCTGAGGGAGTTCGGTCCGACGTTGTACGATGGGGTCACTGTTCCAATGTAGCTTGTCACCCAGGAGTTATTAGAACCAAGTTTCTGGTTAAGCAACGATTCTGGTGGCCTGGGATGGCTCGTGACATCCGGGATTTTGTTTTGGCCTGTTCAGTTTGTGCCATGGGTAAGATGTCTAATCGCCCTCCCGATGGGTTACTCCAACCGCTGTCTGTTCCTTCGAGACCCTGGTCCCACATTGCACTAGATTTTATCACCGCCCTCCCGCCCTCCCGCCCTCCCAGGGCAAGACGGTCGTTTTGACCGTCGTGGACCGGTTCTCGAAAATGGTTCATTTTATTCCCTTGCCTAAATTACCCTCTGCCAAGGAGACAGCGGTAGCTGTCGTTGATCACGTCTTTCGTTTACATGGCCTTCCGATGGACGTGGTCTCCGACAGGGGGCCCCAATTTGTGTCCAAATTTTGGCATGAATTTTGCAGATTGCTGGGGGCGACGGTTAGTCTGTCTTCGGGGTTTCACCCCCAGAGCAATGGCCAAACGGAGCGGGCCAACCAGGACCTTGAGAGAGGGTTACGATGTTTGGTTTCCAAGAATCCTTCCTCCTGGAGCCAACGTATCTCATGGATTGAGTACGCTCATAATTCGTTACCAGTGTCGGGTACAGCCTTTCGCCGTTTGAGTGTAGCTTAGGGTACCAGCCACCGATTTTTCCCAGTCTGGAATCCGAAGTCGCGGTCCCCTCTGCTCAGGCCTTCGTCCAGAGGTGTCGTGACACATGGAGCAGAGCCTGTGAGACTCTGCTCCAGGTGGGCAGACGCACCAAGGCCCAAGCCGATCGCCACCGGTCTAAGCCTCCCGTCTACGTTGTGGGTCAAAAAGTGTGGCTTTCTTCTAAGAACATTCCTCTCCGCTCCGTGAGTAATAAACTAGCTCCTAAATTCATCAGTCACCAAGATCCTTAGTCCGGTGGCAGTCCGCCTCAAAACTGTGTTCCATGTTTCCAAATTAAAACCTGTTTTTCATGCTCACATTAATCCGCCTGTCCCGGTTCCTCCCCCGCCGTGTCTCGTAGATGGAGAACCTACTTATACAGTCAATCGTATTCTGGACTTTAGGCGGAGGGGACGCGGATTCCAGTACTTGGTGGACTGGGAGGGTTACGGTCCAGAGGAGAGAAGTTGGGTCCCTGTGAGGGACATACTGGATCACTCCCTTATCGATGATTACAATCAACAGGTAGGTCCTCCTGGGAGCTCCAGGAGGCGCTCCTAGGGGGAGGGGTACTGTCACGGTTCATCAATTCATTGTCTCTTTCTCTCTGTGTTTGTGCGGTTGTGTTGGAGGCGTGGTCACTGATTGCTGAGCTCATCGTCTCCACCTGCTGTACTCATCAACCAGCCTTCATATACGTGTCTCTCACCTGCACTTGTTGTCAGATCGTTTCAGGCTGTTCCCGGTGTTGTTCCGCTGTGTGTGTTTCCCCGTGCTTCCTGAGTGTTCTTCCGTTCCGGTTCCTGGATGTCCGCGGATTCTGTGTTTGCCTGCTGCTTCCCTGCGTCACAGCCCTGCTTGGACTGACCTGCCTGTGCCGTTATCGACACCTGTGGCTGCCTGTTCTCCTCACCTGGGATCTTTCTGACGTTCTGCCGTTTGCTTCCTGTCTCATGTTTATAGAGTTTCTCTGGTGTCTACGGACTATTTATGAGATCTGTCACAGACAGTACCTGAATAAAGAGTTATTGAAATCGCTATTGGATTTGGGGGAACCTCACAAGCCTCCTATATTGATCGAGAAGCTTCTATTTTTAAGGTATGACTGAAACCAACTTAGCGCAGTTCCGCTGATGCCCACAACTTGCTCTAGCCGAGAAAGCAGGACCTCATGGTCAACTGATACTTATAAGCAGTAACATTTGTTATATGGTTGTTCCAATTTTTTTTTATCCTGGGAGACCTTTTTTTTTTTTTAAACAGAGGAATTAGGGCCTTTTTTATTGTTTTTCAGCAAAAGTTCGTTGATTTATGATACAGGAAATCTTTTATTTTTTTATCTTTTACTTTTAAAAATAGTCAACACTTTATCACATGTGAATGATATTTAAAAGTGACTTTTCACCCATAAAACAGACAAATACATCCCATAGACTTACACTGAAGGAAGGATGAGAATATCATAAAGTAGATTCTTTTGACTTGGTTATAATACTGACTGTCAGGTCACATTTACCATCAAGTCTAATCTCTTCACAAATCAGCTTATAAAGTAAGCATTCCAACTATTGTTTTTTATTATGCCAAATTTAATTTGTCTTCTGCAAAAATTTTGAAGGTGGTGGGGTTTGCCAATAAACAATACAGAATGGGCAGAGTGTTCCAAACTTCAGGCTGTGTTAGAGGCAGGTTAGGGGTCTTTTGTCCTGCAAATCCACCATTGAGGGTGAAAATCTTGGAGCTTTTGAAATGGAAACATGCGGCTTGACGTGATGTGACACAGACAGTGGGGGGAAACGCTCTGATCCAGAATGTTAAGCTTTCACCCTGACTGTGTACATGCTCACTAAAGGTTAACACCTCGTCTTGCTGACTATGTTGAGTTTTTAAGAAGTTTTTAACGAGGGAGGATTCTGTCGAAATCAACTCCCCTGCATACAGTACGTGAGATGCAGATACTGGGAAAACACCTTTGAAAATAACTTCCTGTCTCTTGAAAGGGAGATTACAATTTCCCAAATGATGGACCTTGAGAAATGAAAACTATGTGAACAAACAGAAGTGATCTGCCTGTACAAGGAAGCAATTAAACAGGATGTGCTGGTCAGTCTCGGGCAGGAGGAAAATACACTAATAATAATAATGAAATAAACAATATAATATAAATAAAAATTCAATATAACAAAAATGCAAATAATAATGAACATGAGCATGTTGCAAAGGGTAATTGGAAAGTTTTATTTTGCTTTCATTTCCTTTTTTAATGACGTAATACAAAGCAATACGAGGTATGTGTAATGTATGAAGTGGATGACCCCAAAGTCCCTACCAAGGAAAGTCCGTTCACTCGGCGGCCATATTTGCAACGCCTCCGGGCAGCTATTTCGGGCTTACAAGACCAAATCCTATCTATTTGAATAGGGGAATCCTGGAATCTCAAAAACTGCTTGCCGAACTCACAATTAAATAACATATTTCAAACAAAATCTAACATGAACTGTACCATAAATGTTGTTTCTTATGCTCAGATAGCGTTAAAAAAAGGTTATTTTTCAGGCAAGACGAGCCAATGCGCATGTGCAGTCCTAAGTGTGAGTCTCAGGTTTCTATGGGAACCGGAGCTTCTAACGGCAGCTGCAGTAACGCAATGACTTTATTAATCAGCGATTGGCTCTTTTACTTTAGAAGGCGGGACTATTCCGCCATATTGGGCGTTGTAGTTTCTCCCATTCATGAGTAATAGGATTGAACCGTCTTTCTATAGCTATAGTCTTTGATGACCCTTGTAGCAGAATATATGAGCTGTTTGATGAGTTTTTCAGCCACGTTATAATTTTTAAGAGACTTTATTAATACATAGGACATAGGAAAATTATAGGTCAGGGGTGGCGAACTCCGGTCCTGGAGAGCCTCAGTCCTGCAGAGTTCAGCTCCAACCCTTATAAAACGTACCTGCCTGTAGCTTCCTAGTGACCCTTGGTTGATTAGCTTGTTCATGTGTGTTTGATTAGGGTTGAAGCAAAAATCTGCAGGACTGTGGGTCTCCAGGACCGACGTTCACCACCCCTGCTATAGGTGAATAACACTGATGTAGAAGCACCTAACCCTTGTTGTAAGCCTAACCTTGACATAAACTGTAAACCTGTCTCTCAGATCTGATTGGTTGATTGAAATGTTGTTCCAGGATCATGTTGCACTTGGTGAAATCAGAAGGTCTAGTGCAGAGACACCTTGTGGTAGAGCAAGGAACTGTACCAAAGACTGTTTTGATGAAGAGAAACATTATATGTATATGTATCACTCTCTCCATGTTCCTCCAAATGTATGACTATCTTTCAAACAAGTTTCAAAAGATATTTTTGAGTGAGCTATTTCTTTAAGGGTCACCAGGCCTCAGCCTCGTTTGTTTCAGGTTTGCGTGAGCGTCTCAGAGATATCACATCTCTCTAAGAGAAGCGTTCATGACAGTTATGAGAGCGGTCATGGGTCTGCAGCACAATGCCAGCACTGTTCACTCTCCCAGAGAAAACCCTCTGTCAGCACACCACACCAGCTCTCTTTAATATACAAATACTTGAAGGTACCACACCTAATAAATCCTCCTCAAGCACTGCTGCATCTAGATTGTTGTAATTCTAGAGCTAACATGGCTAAGTTTTCTCCCCAAGAATGCATGTGTGTGTGTGTGGGGACACAAAGAAAGTAATACCAGTCATTTTTGACTTTGTGGGGACATTTTTGGTCCCCATGAGGAAAACCACTTACAAATCATGCTAAATTAACTTTTTTGGAAAATGTAAAATGCAGAAAGTTTCCTGTGTTTAGGGTTAAGGTTAGGTGATAGAATACAGTTTATACAGCATAAAAATCATTATGTGGAAAGTCCCAATAAAACATGAAAAGCCAATGTGTGTGTGTGTTGTAAACACTTTACAACAAAGGTTTAATTTGTTACTACTACTACTTAACTACATTAGCTAACATGAACTAATGTGCAATACTTCTACAGCATTATTAATCTTATTTAATGTTAATTTCAACATTTACTAATACAATTTTAAAACCAAAAGTTCAAAGGTGACAGAAAATACATTTATAATGTTACAAAAGATTTGTATTTCGAATAAATGCTGTTCTTTTGAACTTTCTACACCAAAGAATCCTGAAAAAAATATCACGGTACCAAGGTTTTCACACAAATATGAAGCAACCCAACTGTTTTCAACATTAGTAATAATAATAAATGTTTCTTGAGCAGCAAATCAAAATATTAGAATGATTTCTGAAGGATCATGTGACACTGAAGACTGGAGTAATGATGTGATTTGATCACTGGAATATATTAAAATTATATTTATATTAAATTCTAATAATATTTCACAATATTACAGTTTTTACTGTATTTTAAATCAAATAAATGTAGCTGAGCAGAAGAGACTTCTTTCAAAAACATTTGTAAAGTGTATAAATGTATATCAATTTATCAGATACTTTGATAAAACAGAGAATTTTGAAAGAATAATTATATTGGAAGAATATCTTTCTCCAATAACATGGCCTGGGAATGTCTTGGCCCCCTGAGGGTCTAGGAACCTGATCCATACTCTAATCTCTCTCTATCGGCTGTGACACACATCAGTGCTGACAGGGGTCCTCCCAGCAAACCCCCTCCCCCGGGCCATGATCCCACACACAGCTGGGACAGTGCGCCTGCGTGGGAAAACAGAAGCATGCAGCAGAACACTGCACTCACAGCAAGTGCTGAGAATGCCATGTATCTTTTTGTCACATGTTAATTGTTTTCCGAATTTTTGTTGCCCTGTAGGCGGTACTGATATAGACTGCCAAAGCTCTCAAGGGAAATATCAGACTTCATAATGTAAACTAATAAGAAATTAGCTGTAGCCTAAATCATAATTTATGATGAGCGGGGGGTGACTTGGGCCAGTAAACAACCACCATAGAAACCACATATCATTTGCATAGCAACACCCTGGCAACCACCCACAACAAACGGCATCAAGTTTTACACCTGTAATAAAAAAAGAGTTTCTTCCTCTGTATTTTTGTTGTGTTTTTCAATACAAATATCTAAACATTCTTAAATCAAGATACATTTACTTGAGAAGCAAAATGACTTAAGATATAAAGTCTTGTTTTCTGAAAAGAAAAAAAGATCAAAATTAAGTGACTTTACACTTAAAGGGATAGTTCACCCAAAAATGAAAATTAGCCCATGATTTACTCACCCTCAAGCCATCCTAGATGTATATGACATTCTTCTTTCAGACGAATACAATCGGAGTTATATTTAAAAATGTACTGGCTCTTCCAAGCTTTATAATGGCAGTGAATAGCAGCCCAAAAATTTGAAGCCCAAAAAAGTGCATCCATCCATTATAAAGTATATCTAGCTTTCAGCGGACCGCCTTCCGTATTCAACTTACGAAGAAAGTGTAACGTCTCTCGCAGTTCAAAACGCTTACGCTACGTCCGACGTCATACATCGTTCTAGTTACGCTTTGAATACGGAAGGCAGTCCGCCATAAGCTAGATATACTTTATAATGGATGGATTCACTTTTTTGGGCTTCAAATTTTGGGCTGCCATTCACTGCCATTATAAAGCTTGGAAGAGCCAGGACATTTTTAATATAACTCCGACTGTATTCGTCTGAAAGAAGAATGTCATATACACCTAGGATGGCTTGAGGTTTAGTAAATCATGGGGTAATTGTCATTTTTGGGTGAACTAAGCCTTTAATACAAGAACATGGCGTAAGAAAAACTTTACGTTTATTTTTCTTACTCCATTGGTAGATTTTTTTTTTTTTATTTTAAGCAAAAAGTCATTTCATTTTCATAAATTTTTCAGAAAATAAGACTTATCTTACGTAATTTCGCTTCTCAAGTAAATGTTTAGATATTTGTACTGAAAAACGAGACAAAAATACTGAGGAAGAATTTTTTTTTGTTACAATGCACCACTCACATTTTTTTTTTTCAGAAAATGTAAAAATATATATTTTTAATAATATATATTCCTTTTTTGTTTAGAAAATACAGAATGAGTCATTTACAGAGGAGAGAAATTATTATTTTATTTTTATAAATCGGTTAAATAGACATAAATGCAACAAAGGAGATACAGAATGTCTAGGATTCATAGAAATAGTCTGAATTAGGCCCATCTACTCTTTACAAATAGAGAAAATTAGGAAGAAAATCATAAAACACATGTGACTGCAGCAGAGAGTTGGATGTACATTGTATATTGCATAATTGTATAACATAATTATATAAATGTTCTGATAGCAAGTGATGTGTTCAGAAAATAAGAAAAAAAAAAAAACATGAAAGAACATGTAAATAGATTAATTTTCTTTTAGTCTCCCCTGGTCAGAACTGGACGGCCAAGCAAAACAAAATAAATAAATAAAAATAAAATAAAATAAATGAAATGTGGTTTAGCACGTTATAATTAATAAACAATCTGTTAGGTATTTAAAGTGGAAATGAAAAATGAAAAGCTGGGTCGAACAAAAATAACCAATATGTAATATATAGTGTTCAAATGTTGAAATATAAGGTTATATAAATAATATTGATTTCTATGGAATTATTAGGGCCCTGTCCCAAATAGCACCCTACTCACAGTCTTCCTACGAGTCCACAGTTTTGTGACGTAACGACGCTTTGACTGTTGGGTAAAAGTCTGCTGTGGAGCTCGCTTCAATGCGGGTTCGGCAAAACCGCAAAGGGTCGATATCTGTGTCCGACTGCATCCTGCAGTACTACAAATTACGCCCCCTACTACAAGTTACGCCCCCTACAATGAAACAGCCAATTAGCACCTCCCTCCAGAATCACTGATGTTGGCTTTTCTCCTACTTCACTTTCCTTTCTTTTTAAGCTTCACTATCGCCACCTAGTGATAAGCATATCGTATTACATTGATCGGCAGAAAATATTTTAATTATGAAACTCTACAGAAATTTTTTATTTGATTGAAGGGGTAAGGTTAGGGTTGAGGGTAGATGTTTAGCTATAATTACCATAGGTCTGTATTTGATTATATAATTTCATGAATGTTTTACTAATAGCTGTTATTTACATACTTAAAGGGATAGTTCACCCAAAAATTAAAATTCTGTCATCATTTTCTCACCCTCAAGTTGTTCCAAACCTGTATGAATTTATTTCTCTTGCTGAACACAAAAGATGATATTTTGAAGAACGTGGGTAACCAAACAGTTGATGGACCCCATTGACTTTCATAGTATAGAAAAAAATACTATGGAAGTCAATGGGGTCCATCACTGTTTGGTTACCGATATTCTTTAAAATATCTTCTTTTGTGTTCAGCAGAACAAGGAAACACTTTTGGATGAGTAAATGATGATGACAGAATTTTTGGGTGAACTATCCCTTTAAATAATATTCAAAAGCAATGTTTGCCCTACAAACATTTCATACATGAGCATAAAATAAATGCACTTGAAAAGATTGTTTCAGTCAAAGACCTTCACGTTTGTTTCTTTGAAGTGTGCCATTTGGGACAGGGCCTAAAGCGATTCAGAAGTTTTGTATTTGAATTCAAATAGGTTTCAATGAGAACGCTGATTGAATTAAGCAGACAATGGGTCATTGATTTTACAATCAGATAGTGTATGATTACATAAATAAATACTTTTTTATGTGCAAACTCGCATGACGTTTGCTTTGTCCCGGTGAAAAGGCATCTTAAGTTTTAATGCGCAACGCAACGTAAGATGAGTAGTGTTAGTTAGTTAAAAAATTTTTTACATACCGTTACATTTTAAACATGCACAGAAAATAAAGAAAAGGGGGTTTACATTAAATATAGGTTACATTTTCACTTTCACTTTTCCATCTAATGCCACATCACGCAACTCACTGACACGTTTCTCTGTGGGAAACAATAGAAGTTCCTCCCTCCACTCAAAAACATGTTTAAACACTTGCTTAACAGTGAATATCGTTACACTTACTTCCGCTCTCTCTAAATGCATAGGGTTTCATGGCATAATTTCAGATTTAGAGTCAACCTCATAATCAAATAAACAAAACTGGGGGTGGTTTAAATATATAGGACTATTGAATATGCATTCCTATGCACATGGTAGCCAATCGTTTTGACAAAGATGAGCGATCAAAACAAAGGCGAGGCTTTATTTGGACTTCTCGGGTGCCACAGGTTCCGTTTGCACTCCGGCGTCAGAATGTCGTTTTTGGCCCTGTGAGACACACCAACGCATAACGCATCATTAGTGATCCTAACTTAGCAAAGAAGTCTTGTAATGGTGCCTGAAGCAAAACCCCTCGCAACCTGTTTGACAACTGCTGTTTTTTGTCTTTTTGATCTTGCTCCAACACGTCCCTTTTAGTTATAGTCAATGGTGAAATTATATGCTTTATTATCGATGTATGCTGCGATAATTTAGTTGTCGTCATACTTAACTGACAAGCAGGGATTATCCCACTTGAAACTGCCTATAACTGTGGACAATTATAATGAACACAAATTCATTTTAATTAATGAAGAAGCTAAAATTTTTTATTAGAATAACTTTTAGATTATGAGATTTCATGCAATATTATTAGATTTCATGCAATAATAAAATATCATATGCATATGTTTTGTTCCCAATTTAATCTAATGATATTTAAAAATCATTTTAAGTATTTAATACATTTTAATCAGCATTTATTAAAGCACAATACAAATAAGAGTTCATATTCATGTGGAATTGATTCATCTAGATGTTGGTAATTGAGGCCATCTTGTGGTCATACACTGTGAATGTCAATCACTTTAAGATTAACAGCTAGCAAACAATACCAAAATAATCAGGATGGTTAAACGTCAGACAGAATTACAAAACGCTTCTCAACATCAGCATTTAACTGGCAAACTACATGCAACGGAACAGTTAAACTACATGGACACATTTGTCCTCTGTCAACTCCCTAGCCCTCAATAATCTCTGGGTTTTTTCTAACCAGGGTTTTGAAGAACAGCTGGATGGAATTCCTCTTCTCCAGCTTTCGGGGCATGTTGGGCGAGGCTTCTGTGCTTCCCACTGATTTGTTGTCCGGGACCGTTTGTGGTGCCGGGGCAGCAGGTTTTGGCTCCTCTTTGGCCTTCACGGCTGGAGCGGCTTCTGCCACAGGAGGGGGAGCTGGCGTCTCCTTCTTGGGCTCTGGTGCCTTGTGTTGATACAAATGAACGGTGGTTAATGAGATGATTTTTTACGTTTTGTGCACATTATCATTCATATTTTGTACACTCCTGTTCAAAAGTCTGGGGTCAGTATTTTTGATTCAGCAAGGTTGCATGAAATTGATCAAAAGTGACAGTAAAGACATTTATATGTTACAAATGATTTCTATGTCAAGTAAATGTTGTTCTTTTGAACTTTAAATTGATCAAAGAATCAGAAAAATTATGAGTATGATGGTTTCAACTGTTTTCAACACTGATGATAATAAGAAACGGATAACACTTTACAATAAGGTCCCATTAGTTAATGTTAGTTCATGCATTAAATAATATTAACTAACAATTTGTTATAATATTAATTAATCTTTATTAAATGTTAGTTAATACAGTTAATGCAACTTTTCATTGTTAGTTTATGTTAGCTCAGGTCCATTAAATAATATTAACAGGTACAACTTTTGATTTTAAGAATGTAAATGTAGTTATTACCATTAACTAAGATTAATAAATCCTTTTAAGTATTTTCCAGTGTTAGTTCATGTTAACTAATATGACAACTAATGAAACCTTATTGTAAAGTGTTGCCAAAAATGTTTCTTGAACACCAAATCAGCATATTAGAATGATATGTTATTTTAAATTGTAAATATATTTCACAATATTACTATTTTTGCTGTATTTCTGAACAAATAAATGCAGTTTTGATGAGAAAAGAGGCTTCTTTCAAAAACATAAAAAAAAAAAAATGTTTACCACCCCAAACATTTATTAATAAACTTATATTATATATTATAAAATATAAAAATGTATAATATATAATATTATAAAAATATAAAAAATATAATATTATATAATAATATAATTATAAATAATATATAATACATAATATATAATAACAATAATAATATGATAAAAACAACATTTTTAATAATGTAATTATTTATACATACTATTTAATACTTAATATATTAATATAATATTAATTATATTTAAAAATAAAACATTATTAATATATTAAGCAAATCAGAAAAAGCTAAAAAAAATTGTCACAATACATCATCACATAAATCAACCAATACAATACAAATCTAAACCTAAAATACAGTCACTAAAAGAAAGAAAGAAAGAAAGAAAGAAAGAAGAAATATCATATAAAAAGTAATGGATTTTAGTAGAATGTAATTACTCAATAAACAGTCTATACAGGCTATATTACATTGCTGAAATATTATCTTGATTAATAACTGTGCCACTAAAGACCTATTCACACCATGGACTATAATTATAACGATAACAATAAAGATATGGCTCTAAAAATCGTTCTAAATATAAAAGAATAGCAGAGTCCACGCCACAAGTATAATGATTATATTGCTGGAATCACTTTCAGCTGATGAACGATAAAAACAATGACAGCCAATCAGAATCCATCCTTCTTTCAGAGCTTGAACATTTAAAGCGACAGACGACATAAACTGCAGCGCACGCTTAGAATAAATAGAACTATTGTCCGCTGGTGTGGACGCTAATATAGTTATCGCTCTTGGTGTGAACAGCCTTTATATATGTGTTTTTCACCCTGTAAAAATCTATTAAACTTGTAGTGCTGGGGAACAGATACAGACAACACAAACACACGTGTCAGATGTAAGGTTGAGCAGTGCAACAAAATCAATCAGTTTGGTTAATGCAAGAATGGCCACCGTATAGAGCCATTTACCGCTCTAGAAGACATGAGGGAGATGCTGGCGGCAGCGCTGGACGCGGCTACCTGGATCCTAGTGCTCACTTGGCCTAGCAGTACCTCAAATTCACACAAACCTGTTATTGCATGCAGTGCTCCAATGCAGAAACACAATCTGATAGTCTCACACATGCACCTGGACTTGAATTAATTTGAAGTTTACCTTGGGTTTGAACATTTTTCCAAAAGTCGATTTTTTCTCTGGTTTCTTTTCCTCTGGTTTTGGCGCTGGAAGTTCTTCAGGTTTGGCAGCAGCCTCAAGGGTGCTGCTCTTAGATGCGTCTACCTGGTGTATCAGAGAAAGAGCAGAAGAAGATTATTTCTATAAGAGCAAATGAAAGAACAGTGTGAGGATTCAAGAAGGCCGTCAAATGATTGTGTGAATCATCAGTGGAGAGGTTAAAACAGATAACATCTGACTTAAATTACTGACTGCTGCATTTATATGATTGAGCCTCTTTTTCTTGTGGCACTTTCCAAAATGAGGGTACAAAATAGTAAAAAATTGTTTTAACTCTATATATATATATATATGTACATTTATTCAGACATGTCATAAGTTTTCTCAACATGGTTGCAGACTTTATTTAAAATATTTGGGAATTTATATATATATATATATATATATATATACACCTAAGGCACCTAAGACCTTGAGACCCCACCGCAGCTTCAGCAATGGAAGCTTTGAACATTGTCCACTCAGGTTCAATGCCCCCAACCTCCACAGAGATGTCAGAAAAGCTCCGTCAGGGGTGGGAGTTGAAGATCTCACGGACAGAGGCCTCCTCCAGACGTTCCCAGTTCACCCGCACTACCCGTTTGGGCTTACCAGGTCTGTCCAGAGTCTTCCCCCACCCCCTTACCCAACTCACCACCAGATGGTGATCGGTTGACAGCTCCGCCCCTCTCTTCACCCGAGTGTCCAAAACATGCAGCCTCAGTTCAGAAGATACGATCACAAAATCGATCATCGACCTTTGGCCTAGGGTGCTCTGGTACCACGTACACTCATGAGCATGCTTATGTTCGAACATGGTGTTCGTTATAGACAATCCATGACTAGGACAGAAGTCTAACAACAAACACCCGCTTGGGTTTAGATCAGGGAGGTCGTTCCTCCCAATCACGCCTCTCCTGGTGTCTCCATCATTGCCTACGTGTGAGTTGAAGTCTCCCAGCAGAACTATGGAGTCTCCTACTGGAGCCCCATGCAGGACTTCATTCAGGATCTCCAAGAAGGCCGAATACTCCGAACTGCTGTTCGGTGCATATGCACAGACAACAGTCAAAGTTTTCCCCCCTACGACCCGTAGGTGTAGGGAGGCGACCCTCTCGTCCACCGGGGTAAACTCCACCGTAGCGGCGCTCAGCCAGGGGCTTGTGAGTATCCCCACACCCGCCCGGTGCCTCACACCTTGGGCAACTCCAGAGAAGAATAGAGTCCCTCCCCTATCGAGGAGTACGGTTCCAGAACCGAGACTGTGTGTAGAGGTAAGCCCCACCAGATCTAACTGGTAGCACTCCACCTCCCGCACAAGTTCCGGCTCCTTCCTCCGTCGAGGTGTGGCAGCGCATCCAACCCCCACAGTTTCTCCCACGGGTGGCCCATTGGATGGAGAGGGGGGTGCCACGTCGCTTCTTCGGGCTGTGCCCGGCCGGGCTCTGTGGCCAACACGTGGCCTCCAGGCAGGGTAACTCCTCCTCTTCTTTGTTGTTCCATAGGTTATTTGAACCATACTTGGTCTGGCCCCTCACCTGAGACCACTTTGCCTTGGGAGGCCCTACCAGGAGCACCAGGCTCCGGACAACACAGCCCTCGGGTTCATAGGGACACACAAACCTCTCCACCCCGATAAGGTGATGGTTCCCAGAGAGGCATATATATATATATAATTTTTTCTTACAATCATTTATCATTTATCAATTTTATCATCTTGATGAATACAAGTTGAATAAAAATGTTATTGAAAATTAATTTGTGTAAAAATGCCTTCTCTCTCAGATGAACATGGTAGTAATGCGACACCATTTTATACCCTGTTTATAGAAAGTGCCAAGTATGTAAATGTAAGTATGTAAATAGTAGATGAGTGATTTGATTTAAGAAGACAGTCCCATCACCAAGAGACAATCGATCAGCTAAATGTATTTACCTGTACCTCAACCGGCTTTTTCTCTTCAACCACAACAGACTGCGGGCAAGCAAATATTGGCGTTAATATTACAGTAATCTACAACTCCCATGGCATTTACACTGCCCGTTTATTCTAGCAAGGATAAATACTGAGTCACTGGTTATGCAAAGCCTTTACATGAGCCTCAAGTCGCTGAATAAATCTGATGTAAGTATGAAGTGGAACCCAAAGCACATGGTTTAGTTGGCCGACTGTTGTGACATGAGGTAATGGCTGCTGTCAACATGATGTCACCATAATGGACGCTCAGTGACTCATTCAATATTATTTCCAATGAGCTTTCCGCTAATTGAATGGCATAATGTATTATGCCTATGTGGGAAAACATTGCAAACACATTTTATACCTTTGAATATTATATATTATAGCTCTCTCACACACAGGGCAAAGTAATAATAGCCTCTTGGATTAATTTGCATGTCTTGAGTTATGATAAACAAATGGGGTCAGTTCTGTTAATATCCGAATAGCCTATGCTTGTTATCATTTACCACTTTTGATGTCGTCTTAGCACTGGCTCCACTGGTGGTCGCCGCCTGAACTTTTGACACCACCTTGCCTAGCAACACCTCAAATTCACATTACTCTGTTATGGTGTGCCACATATGCTATGTATATATATAATAAGAGTCTAAGTCTCACCCCAAAACCAAAAAGAGAAAGGCTTTATTTATGTGGTTTGGTTTATTGTCACCTACATCATGTACTCTTGCCAGGTTTGAGCTTACCTTTGGACGAAAGAGTTTTCTGAAAGTACTGTCTCTAGTTTTGGTCTTGGGAGAGTCCTCTGCTTTTGTTTCAGCTGCTGCTGCTGCTTTTGTTGCAGACATTTCCTCTCTCTTTACCACCGGCTCTGCTTTACCTTCCATCTTAGGAGGCGCTGGGGGAGGTGGAGGAGGCGCCTTGGGTGTTTCCTGTACCTTATAAAAGAGTGCAATTGGTTTTATTTCAAGCACAAAACAGCAGATGATATCTATCTATCTATCTATCTATCCATCTATCTATCTATCTACATTGATAACCAACACATCTCAAAACCAAATATTTTTTAAAGCAGGTTTCTTGTCTCCTTATTGTATAGCTTATGGTGCTCATTAAAATATAATTATAATAATAACGTAAAACGGTGAAATATTATAAGGCTCACATTTACATTCATAATATTATAAAGTTCATAATATTATATGACTCACATTTGTTGATGGTGCTGGTAAGGTCTCTTTCTGTGACTGAGGAACATTAGGACAATAAATATCAATCATCACCTGCATTTAGGACAATAATCATACATTTTTTGCAAAGTAATCTAAGCTTGCTTATTTATTTATTTATTTATAAATGTATTAATGTATTAATAAATTAATATATATATATATAAAAAATGAAGAATTAATTTATGTATAAATATTATTTAATTATTAAATAAATAAATAAAGCACGCAAGAAAGCAAGCAAGAGTGCCGCAGAGCTGAAAAACAATGAAAAAAGGTCTGATAAACAGAATTTGGGGTGTCCCTTTAAAAATTCTGAACTCTATAATAATAACTGAAAACAATCCTATGCAGAAATAAAAAAACTTTAAACAGAAAGTATACTGATACTGTTGATTGCCAGATTGGAACAATAACTACATAAATAAGTGAATACAATTTATATATATAAAAAATAAAAAAAATTAAATATAATATAATATAACCAGGGCTGTCAAATCAATTAACCGTGATTAATCACATCTAACATAAAAGTTTGTGTTCATATAATATATTTGTGTGTGTGTGTGTGTGCGCGTGTCTGCATACATATGTGAGTGTGTACACATATTATATAAACAAACTTTTGTGTTAGATGTGATTAATTGATTTGACAGCACTAAATATAATGTAATATATTGAATATGAATGAGTAGTGTTGTGACAGTCAGGTTTTATTACCTGTTCCTTTGAAGCATCAGGAGTGGCTTTGGCTTCTTTGCTTGTTTTGGTCGGAGAGGCCTTTGCATGCAGAAAAGAGAATGGAGACAAGATAACATTAGAGTGACTGTGAAAAAGCGTCAGAGTGGCATGTTTAAGCATATATTGCTCCTTCAGGTACTCCATGTCGGAAAGCCGGGCCTACTCGTCTGCATGGAGATGAAGATTGAGATATCAAAAATGTATCTTTTGCGAGGATAATAGTCAAACTCAGACGCAGTTTAGACGGGCTCGGTTTGCCACGGGCACACAAAGAGCTCCCTGGCAGGCACCGTTCTGAACATGTTTCTCATATATTGAGTCAGCCTTTGTCCTCTGGAGATGGCGTAGGCCTACCCGTGCTTTATCACAACTCCAAACGCACAGGCCTCCCTTGTGAGCTCACATTATGCAGCAAACAAAAGGCTGCCACAGTGTGACATGTCCAAAGGCTTGATTTAGAAGAGTGCCAAGGATAGTTTAACAGATTACAGATGCAGCGTAACAAATACCACAATGATGGAGTAAAAATGCATCATTGTAATCTGGTATACAGCAAGTCTAGATTGTTGCACAGAAATGCACGCCTTCCTGCTATTCTCTTTAAGTTATATATTATATAAACACTGAGCACACATATTTCTCAGTAATATTTCTTAAGAAATGTTTTGAAAGAACAATGCACTTGAACCACTGAGGTCATGAGTTCAATTCCCTAAAAAAAACAAAACAAAAAAAATCTCTTGAATGCACCGAAACACCTTTTGGATAAACGCATCTGTCGAATGTGTCAAATGTCGTTTGAAAGAAACTTTAAATCATTAAAGCATAAGCTAAATAATTAAAGCAATTAAATTTGTACTTACAAATGTTTTGAAAAAGTTCATAACTGACTTTTCTGCTGCTTTAATGTCCTCTGGCGGGTTCTTTTCTTCTGTGACTTCCACAGGACTGGGTTCGAGAGCTTCACCCTCCGGCTCCGGTTCTGGCTCAGGCTCTGTGCTGATCTTTATGTTCACTGGACCCTATAGGCAAATCCAGAGAATTAGCCCTTGGAAATGTGTTACAACCCTTACAGCTGACGTGCAATAGATGCATTGAAATAGGGGCACAATTCCATCCATGCCTCTGCCTACTCGAGTCAGCAGCAACAATCATCCTATTATTAACGCCTGTTTCCCCCCCCTCACTCATTGATATTCAGCAATGCGCTGGACTTAAAGTCTGCGTGTGCTTTATCTTACAGTAAAATGTGCCATGCTTATATTATAGTATGTGTTTAGCTTGTTATATTTGACTGGCAATCACGTTTAGAGAACTAAATGTTGAACATATCACAGATATAACTACACATGATGACTGGTGTACAGTTACAGTAGCTCTTCATTGGTTATTTAGATGTTATTTTAATTTCATGCAAACTGAAATCACACAAGAAAAAGACAAAACAAAGACTTACTATGTCTGAGACGGTTACACTACCGATCAAAAGTTTGGAATAATTAAGATTTTTGTTTTATGTTTTTAAAATAAGTGAAATTTATACAGTTACAGTTTTTCTTAATCGCTTTGGCACATTTTTCAAAACAGTCTTAAAGGGATAGTTCACTCAAAAATTAAAATTACCCCATGATTTACTCACCCTCAAGCCATCCTAGGTGTATACGACATTCTTCTTTCAGACGAATACAATCGGAGTTATATTAAAAAATGTCCTGGCGCTACACTTTCTTCGTCTTTCTCTGATTGTTTTCGTCTGAAAGAAGAATGTCATATACACCTAGGATGGCTTGAGGGTGAGTAAATCATGGGCTAATTTTCATTTTTGGGTGAACTAACCCTTTAACATTCTCTAAACTGTAAGTGCAATTGTCACAACTGTTTGCTGGAACATCAGAACTCTATCGCATGTCTGCAAAATGTAGTTACTCACCCAAAACATTTAATTCCTGCTTCAAAACCTAGTTATTGTGTCAGTAAATGTCACCAAAATAAAAAGTGTGTTTGTCATCGTGTGAGCCACACTGGTCAAAATGTTTAGATGTTTTTTTCACCATGGAAATATTTGTTATATGCAAACTTCATGTGTTTTTTTTGTTTTTTACTTTTTTGTTGACACTAACTGCTTTCTATTCTATACAATAATGTCAGTTTTTATCTGAATGCTCTTGTGGATCACACTGAGCTTTTACTGTAAATACGGATTCAGACAGTAGGTAAAAATTGACTGGAAAAAGTCAATAATGCAATACACGAAAAGAAAATTAACATTTGTATTTATACAGTACATTTATTTTTTGAAGACATGTAAGCTTAAAATTGACTTTTGTTTGTTCATTTTTACATACATTTATTATGTTTTTCTCTAACCCATACATCTTACATATCTTCCTATTGCTCTTCCATGACAAAAAAATTTCAGTTTACATGCAACACATTTCTACAAAAATAAATGTACTGTATAAATACAAATGAGTTAGTGTAAACATGTACAAATCATTTAGCATGTGATGGCTCACACGATGAAAGAATGTTTATAAGTTGTGAAGAGTTTGACAGTTTCACTGAGAATCAACTCATCAGTTTTGATCAACAAGCAAACTGTAGACAATTGTACTAATTCTTTTGCACACATGTGCCAAAACAAATGCAATTTGCTTAAATCAATGAGAAATTCTAATCTGATGTGAACAAGAAACTAATTGTTCAGAAACGTATTGTTTTGAGGAAAAAAAGTCTCATTCGAGAATTGAGCCAAAGCGATTTTTACATAATTTACATTAATTATTAAGATTTTTATTTTGTCTCTTATGCTCACCAAGACTGCACTGTAAACCCAAATAAATTTAAAGTTTAAGTAAGCAGAACTTGCAGATTTTTATTTCGTACTCATACATTTTAATTGCTCTTAACTTCAAATATTTGAGTAATCTAATTGGTAACACAATGCTTTGATAGCATTACACAATGTATATCTGTTCTCAAACTAAGCTCATGCTCCACTCGTCACCACGATGGTAACCCTACAAAAACCCAACATAACAGAAACTCTTCTAAACTAACATAGCAAAACATTAAACACTACTAAATCTCCACCTTCACATTAATCTTGCACTAAAAACATTATATAACACTTCATTTTTGCATTTACTCTCCCTTTTGAGTGTCATGGCAAAGCATGCTGGAAAATAGAAATCCCAGTTAAATTTAAGTTTGTCTAAATTAAAAGAAACAAGTACATAAAACTCAAAACAATGAAACAATTCAGATTACTTAAATGTGTCAGTTTTGTGAAAAAATAAAGTTCTGAATACTCATAAAAGTTAATTTGAACTAATTTGTTTCATTTGAGTTGGCTCTACTCAAACCAATTAATTATTTTGAGCGTTAGGGTTTTTTTAAAATAAAAAAAAAACAGTAAAATCGGTAATATTGTGGATTGTATTTATAATTCAAAATAACTGTTTTCTAAAATCTGTGAATTTTCAGCATCATTAGTCACATGATCCTTCAGAAATCATTCTAATATGCTCACAGTTTCCACAAAAATATTAAGCAGCAAAAAAACTGTTTTCAACATTGATAACAATAAGAACCATTATTAATAATTGAGCAACAAATCAGCATATTAGAATGATTTCTGAAGGATCATGTGACTGATCATGATGATGCTGAAAATTCTGCTTTGCATCTCAGGAAAAAATAAAATTTTTAAATTTTTAAATTGTAAAAATATTTCACAATTTTACTGAAGGATCAAATAAATGCAGCCTTGGTGAGCAGAAGAGATTTCTTTCAAAAACATAAAAAAAAAATCATAATTATTTAAAAAATTTGATTGGTAGTTTATATAGAGACAAGACAATAATCCAACATGCTAACAAACTTTGATGTAGTAAGTTTCGACGACACTTTCAGGAACAATTCTGGTAGTTTATGTTAATTTTGTGTTAATCGATGACAAGCATCTTGAGGAAAGAAGCTAGTATGTTCACATTAGGAGTGAATCGTATGCGGTGAGTTTGTCCATGCAGTGCCATTCTTGTTGAAAGAACATTGTTTGTCGGAACTGACCTTATTCAGATATACAAACTCATCTGGGCTGATCTCAATTGTGATGTGAATAGCACTTACAGCACATACGTCTACACTGAGCGGCTTATAGGAAGCGTCTTCTAAAGCCTTAGTGCAAATGAACTTGAGTTGGGAAAGAATTTGAGCAGATTCTGCTGAATTACTTTTAGTGAGCAAAGGTTTTTTTATTGAACGTCCACTATGGGCAGAGACGTTCAGTGGTTGAGCTGGTTCCTCAATAACCACCCAACTTTCCTCATCTACAGCTGCCTTTGAATTAGCAGCCCAGACGAATTCGACAGCAGGAGGAGCCATTTCTTCTTCAGCAACCAGCGCTGGTTCCACAGATGCGGTTAATGGTTCCTCTGCAACGACCAATGTCTTCTTGAAATTGTTCCTTAGAAGTTCTTCTGTTTCATTTACATGGCTCACTGTTTCTTGTTTCTGAGTAATCTGCAAGATTTCCTCAACAATATCCGCCATTTCTTCAGCAACTAGCAATGGCTTCTCAGTTCCAACAACTGGTTCCTCAACAGGAGACAACACTGGAACGTTCTCACATGCTAATTGTTCCTTTTCGTCTGATATTATGCTTTCAACAATTTGAATAAGTTCCTTGTCTTCTAACAAGGCCTGTTCAGCATCCACATTCTTAGGTTCTTCATCTTCTGGAACCTTAGCATCAACCGTTGGTGGTTCTTCAGATTTCAGACTTAATGACTCCATCGAGATGTTCTTTGTCAGTAAGCTTGGGCTTTCGGGTTGCGCGGGAATAGTGTCGACCAATTGCAATTTGTGCTTCTCCGCAAATTCCTCAAGAATCTCCTTTTCATCTGAATTAACGAAGACTTTATCCTTTTGGAACGAGAAATTGGTAAATGTGAATCAGAATGCACTACATTTTTGCACTTTACGAAGATTAGTTGTTACCTGGTAGATGCTCGGCAGAACACTTCAGGTATCCATCCAAAAATAACCATGAGGTAAAGCACAATTTAACCCTCATCCTTCCCTCGCAACCTGTAACAAATCCTTGCCTCGCAGGGTTTTTTTTGGTCCAGAAAGCTTATATTATTTAATTTTTATAATATTATTTTTTTATTTAATTATTATTTTAATATTTTTTAATGCAATTTTTTGGAGATTTTTTTATTTTAGTTACCTTTAAATTACTAGATTTTAACAATAAATAATATATTTTACGTACATTCCTAACATTATTTCAACTAAAATTCTAAATAACTCTCCAATACATGCATAACTAGCTTAAATCAGCTCAAAATATCTCACTTTGGGTCAATTTGGGCGTCTCTGCCGAAAAAAAATAATATAACATGATATTTCATGATTCTTGCAACAAGATGGCCTTATAGCTCTATATGGAGCAAATGAGCTGTTCCACTGGTTCCTAAAGTCAATTCTTGAGTTTATCTCTTCAGAATGCATTCAGATACACATGTACACATTACAAAATCATTAGCATTTTTAGTTTGAATTTTGAGCATTTTTTAGGTTTTTCTATGTATACTGAAGCATTTCTAGTATTCCATTCATTCCTAAGGGGGTCAAATTGACCCGCGAGGGAAGAATTTGTTACTTTTTTTATTACAACCACATAAACTCCTCGAACCCCAGTCAATTTTTTGTGTATTCATGGTTCAAGTGCCACAAAGGTCCTAAGGTTTTGGACCACTCTAATGAACACTGGATTTAAAAAACAAACAAACAAAAAAAAATTATGAGGGAAGGATGAGGTTAAAGGGATAGTTCACCCAAAAATTTAACTTTTGTCATCACTTACTTACCCTCAAGTTGTTCCAAACCTGTATGAGTTTCTTTCTTCTGTTGAAAATTGGTAACCAGACAGTTGACGATAGCCATTGACTTCCATAGTATTTTTTTTCCTACTATGGAAGTCAATGGCTACCGTCAACAGTTTGATTGATTCTTTACAATATCTTCCTTTGTGTTTAGCAGAAGAAAGAAATTCATACAGGTTTGGAACAACATATGGGTGAGTAAATGACAGAATTTTCATTTTTGGGTGAGCTATCCCTTTAATAGCAACACATCTAAAACTCTTTGTTTTATGATGCATCTGCTTCAAGCTGTTTTTTTACATACTGCATACTATATTTTCCAATGTCAAATAATGGTAACACTTTAGTTTAGGGTCCAGTTCTCACTATTAACTAGTTGCTTATTAGCATGTATATTACTAGGATATCATTATGCTGTTTATTAGTACTTATAAAGCATTAAAGCCTTATTCTGCATGACCATATTCTACATCCCTTAATCCTACCCAATACCTAAACTTAACAACCATCTTACTAACTATTAATAAGCAGTAATTAGGAGTTTATTGAGGCAAAAGTCCTAGCTAATAGTTAGTTAATAGTGAGAATTGGACCCTAATCTAAAGTGTGACCGAAATATTTTTTCTGTCCACACTAATAGCAAAGGGCGTAGCCAACCATTAATATTTGATGTTTAAAATACAACCATGTTTCACTGTTGACGGGGCTACCAGATAAATCAAGTGGCCGGGAAAATGTAAAGGAGAAATGATACTGAATTAGTAAAATAATAGATGAACAACTTTGCAACTTCTACTTACAGACTGCACGTCAGTTTTCAGATCCACTGCTGTGACCTGTGCGTCAACTGAATCGTTGTTTTCTGATGCAGGTTTCACATGTTCGCTCTTCTTTTTGAACATTTTACCAAAAATGTTGGTTTTAGGTGGTTCCGCATCTTTTGCGACTGTGGTTTGCTCAGGGGTTGTTTCCACATGTGCGGGTCCGTTGAGTTTACTGCCATCTACCTCCTCTTTTTGTGGTGGTTTTGGTTCATTTGTGATGGTCACTGGTGGGGTTTCACTCTTTTGCTCCACTGCTGCTTCTTTGCTAGCCACTAGACAAAAGAAAATGAAAAAAATGATATATGCAACACAGGGATACGTAATATCTATGTTGCCTTTAGTTATCAATTTGATAATCTTTTTGACTAATAATAAATCATAATACACACCCACTTCTTATGGCTTAGGCCTTATTTATATCCAGTTTAATGATCCTGACATCTAGTCCCGCCAAAGTTACACAAGCATATTCAACAGGACTGTGCACATGCATCTGCATTTGCATACTTGAGTAAAGTGTGTTTCTGGCCTTATTTCTACATGCATTGTGCAACTTTCATTCTCTCATGTATGCATGCATCTACTGCACTCTATGGGATATATTTCACTCTCCTCTAACAAGTCTTTCAACAATCAAGGAGCATGGAAAATGTACTTGTGAGTGCACTTCTCTTCTATAAAGGCTTTGGGAAAGTGTTAGCAACCACAAACTAGCAATGCATACACAACGCAAATTAAACATTGCTTTATCCACCATGCATCTGACTACAACACCCAAAGTTTATACAGAGCTTTGCGCCATGTTCTTGAAAGTGGGTTGACTTGCTGAGTTAATCCAAACAATGTAAAGTTATTCCTGTAGATCTTTACTTTGAGAGATTATGAGGGGAGATACATTGGTAACACTTTATAATAAGGTTAGTCAATAAAAATGTATTAGTAAATGTTTAGATTAACATTAACTAAGAAGTATTGTTCATTGTTAGACTAATGTTAACAAATGAAACCTTGTTGTTAAGTGTTGCCGATACGTTTAGCCACATAAACAAAATAAATGTGCAGTATACCGTATACATACCAGGTTTAGTGACATCTGGAGTCGGGACTGCATGTCCATTCAGTTCTCCATTCTCCACTTTTATCTCAGCATTTGTCTAGTAAATGACATTGGTTAATTTCATGATCTGTTGTTGTTCTGTGTCTTGGTTTAAATATGTAGAGGTGCTAACAAGAGTATTTAAAATGCTGGAAAAGCACCTACATTTCAATTTTTCTTGAATATACATGTAACTTAAAAATACTGATGTTGAAAAAGAAAGTTCTGTTAAGATAAGGTAATAAATAATAAAACAATGTTATATGTCAACTACTCACAACATTTAAATTTAAAGTTGATTGATCATTCCCCATCTTCGCTTTAAGTCAGCAACTGAAAATGAGCACTGAAAATATGCAAAGCACATAGTTATTGCATATTAATGAGGAAAATACCATCAATATAATTGTTCCAAAGTCTGTTACAAGTGTTGAATTCAATCAGATGACTAAAAATCCCAATGCAAAGCAAAATGACATGATTCCTGATTCTAAGTCTTGTATTCTAATAAAATGAACTGAAATTAAGTGACTTTAAGCTTCAAACTAGAAAAGGTCTGCAAATGGCATAAGAAAAATAACCGTTTTCCCTTTAAATTAAGTTTATTTTTCAGAAAACAAGACTTTATATTTTGCTTTTCAAGTAAATGCATCTTGATTTAAAAAAAATGTTTAGATATTTACTTGAAAACAATCCCAAATAAGCATAACAGTTAAATATTAAATAATACTTCTAATTATTAAATAATTTAAATACAATTGCATGTACTTAAAATATTTGTATTTACCTTTCCACTGTCTTGTTGACAATTAAAGTCTGTGTACAGTTTCCAAACCTCGATTAAAGTAACCACCAGCAGTCTGCTATCCGTCAAGCCTGTGTGTGTCCACATATACCTGTCCTAAGAGTGGGTGGGGCTCAAAACTGATTACCTTAAGACACTGTTGGTGAGACATGGACCGCTGAACCTATTAGCACTGATGAAGTCAGCATAATGTCCTTTTGTTTCTCACTGATGAGCTTTTACACTTAAAAAAGTGACAGGATTATAACACACGTCAAAGATAATGCATCAGACAATATCATCCACTCATTCAAAGAACTGAACCAGAGAAAGTGTCAAGCTGATCTGAGAACAGCTCTCACGGACCAGTCTGTTTTGTAGGTGTGGTTGGCCCCAAACAGGATGTGTGTAGGATATAAAGCAAAAAAGTTTATTTGCGCAGTATGACTCTCATCCAGGGCTTGAGTACAGAGTACATGATAACAAGCTTACCAACCTAAGCCTTTATTTATTTAATGATTCCTCACTTGCAGAATACATTAGAAGAAACATGACAAGCACTTAATTGTAAGAGTTACGGTGTGAATAAATATCTACAAGATATTTTGTTGTAGGGCTGCAACTAACGATTATTTTGATAATTGATTAGCTGGCTGATTATTTTTTTCTATGAATCAATTAATCAGATAAAAGGCCCTTTTTATTGACAAAACACACTATTCCACATCCTGCCCAATGCTGTCCTTCAAACAAACGTGTCAGCTGAGTGCTATGAAAATAGTGAATATACACTATATTGCCAAAAGTTTTGGGACACCTGCCTTTACATGCACATGAACATCTCATTCTTAATCCATAGGGTTTAATATGGAGTTGGCCCACCCTTTGCAGCTATAACAGCTTCAACTCTTCTGGGAAGGCTTTCCACAAGGTTTAGGAGTGCGTTTATGGGAATTTTGGACCATTCTTCTAGAAGCGCATTTGTGGTCAGGCACAGATGTTGGACGAGAAGGCCTGGCTCACAGTCTCTGCTCTAATTCATCCCAAAGGTGTTCTATCAGGTTGAGGTCAGGACTCTGTGCAGGCCAGTCAAGTTCCTCCACACCAAACTCACTCATCCATGTCTTTATGGACCTTGTTTTGTGCACTGGTGCGCCGTCATGTTGGAACAGGAAGGGGCCATCCCCAAACTGTTCCCCACAAAGTTGGGAGCATGAAATTGTCCAAAATGTCTTGGTATGCTGAAGCATTAAGAGTTCCTTTCACTGGAACTAAGTGGCCAAGCCCAACCCCTGAAAAACAACCCCACACCATAATCCCCCCTCCACCAAACTTTACACTTGGCACAATGCGGTCAGGCAAGTACCATTCTCCTGGCAACCACCAAACCCAGACTTGTCCATCGGATTGCCAGACAGAGAAGCGTGATTCGTCACTCCAGAGAACACGTCTCCACTGCTCTAGAGTCCAGTGGCGGCGTGCTTTACACCACTTGGATGCAGCTGCTCGGCCATGGAAACCCATTCCATGAATCTCTCTACGTACTGTTCTTGAGCTAATCTGAAGGCCACACAAAGTTTGGAGGTCTGTAGCTATTGACTCGGCAGAAAGTTGGTGACTTCTGCGCACTGTGCGCCTCAGCATGTGCTGGCCCCGCTCTGTGATTTTACGTGGCCTACCACTTCATGGCTGAGTTGCTGTTGTTCCCAATTGCTTCCACTTGTTACAATACCACTAACAGTTGACCGTGGAATATTTAGTAGTGAGAAAATTTCTCGAATGGACTTATTGCACAGGTGGCAACCTATCACGGTACCACGCTTGAATTCATTGAGCTCCTGAGAGAGACCCATTCTTTGACAAATGTTTGTAGAAGCATCTGCATGCCTAGGTGATTGATTTTATACACCTGTGGCCATGAAAGTGATTGGAACACCTGAATTCAATGATTTGGAGGGGTGTCCCAATACTTTTGGCAATATAGTGTATCTACCATTACAAAAATTAACCATGGATTTACAACGAATAAAAAAAAATAAAAATAATGATACATAAATAAATAAATAAAACAGGGTTATTGTAGTTATTCCATGGTAACCACAAATTAACCATAGTTTTGCTTCAAATCCATAGTTTAACTCTATGGTATTTGTGTGGTTATACAAATGTTAATCAATACGCCAAAAAACAGTTTTACTATAATAAAACCATGGTTAATTTCCGTAAGGGTATATCTGTGCTATCATTATTTGCAAAAAAGTTACTAAGCAAAAGGACAGTTTAAATCCCTACATTAAAATGATATTAAAGAAAAACACAAAAAAACACAAACTCAGTGTTACCAGATAAGAGGAATGTTCTGCAGGAACACACACACATTCGCTATGGACAAAGTGCCTGTTATTGTAATTTCTTTATCCTGTAGAAACGTCTTACATTTATATTCAATTACACGCTGTTATTACTACTCTCATAAAATACTTGAATTACATGTTGACTTTTAAACCTAAATTTAGCATCAGATAAATTAATGTTTTTGCGCTGAATATTAACTGTCTCCCTCTCTACTGTGTTCTGTCTGTTTGATGCACGTGCGCGTGGTCGTTCAGTGAAGTTTGAAGCTGCAGACTTTCATGCAAAATGGAAATACTCGCGTGAATTAGTAACATTTAGATAAGGATATAACCTGTAAAATTGACGTTTTGCACTGAGGATACACACGCGTCTGTCAAAGCGCATGACGGTATGTTAAACGCTAATGCATTATCTTGAAGCTTAAAATACAGAATTCTCATGTTTTGGGCGCTTGGATCATGTACCTTTCCTGCATCAGCTCACTCTCTGTTTACACTCCACTATTTTTAGATGCATTTTGTCCATAGAAATGCGTTATTCAGTGCTGTAATTTGGCACGACTGGTGGAAGTTTTCCGTGCACAGAGGGCAGACCCGACTAATCGATAATGAGAATCGTTGTCGATGATTTTCATTATCGATTATTATAGATTTTATCAATTTGTTGCAGCCCTATTTTGGTGCCAATTTTTTTCATGATTTAAAAATGATTTACACTACCATTCATAAGTTTGGATTTTTTTAATGTTAAATATTAGGCAGCACAACTGTTTTCAACATTGATAATAATAATAATAATAATAATAACAAATGTTTCTTGAGCAGCAAATCAGCATATTATAATGATTTCTAAAGGATCATGTGACACTGAAGATGTGACTTTTAAATTAAACTGTTTTAAAGGAGTAATGATGCTGAAAATTCAGCTTTGATCACAGAAATAAATTACATTTTCAAATAGATTCAAATAGAAAACAGCTGTTTTAAATTGTAATAAAGTTTCACATTTTTTTACTGTACTTTTGATCAAATAAATGCAGCCTTTGTGAGTATAAGAGACTTTTGAAAAGTAGGTAGTGTAAGTTGGCTTAAAAAATAATACTAAAGGGATAGTTCACCCGAAACTAGATATTTTAAAGATCATTGGTAATCAAACAGTTGATGGACCCCCATTGACTTCCATAGTATGACCATTCTTCCAATACTATGGAAGTCAATGGGGTCCATCAACTGTTTGGCTACATGCACGTTCTGTAAATTTTAGCGGCATCTAGTGGTGAGGTTGCGAATTGCAACCACCCACTGCTCACCCCTCCCTTTTCGAAGCACATAGAGAAGCTACGGTGGCCAACGCAGCACAAAGAAGATGTCGTCTGAGACAGCAGAGAGTAGCTAGCGCTCTGTAGAGCAGTTTGTCCGTTTAGGGCTACTGTAGAAACATGGCGGCGCAAAATGGCGACTTCACTGTAAGGGGAGGGGAGGTGTATGAAGGTGTATGAAGGGGAGGTGTATGAAGATAGAAATGGCTCATTCTAAGGTAACAAAATCATAACGGTTCATTATGTAAGGTCTTTATACACCACTAAAAAACATAGTTATGTATATTATATTGCATTTCTGTCAATAGATCCTCATAAATATTACACACTGCACCTTTAATGTTCAACAGAAGAAAGAAACTCATATAGGTTTCAACAACTTGAGGGTGATTTTTCATAATGTCAGAAAACATTAGTCTTTGTGTCTTCCCCCTTTTGCTTTAATGACAGCAGAACTGTAGCTGATGATCATGTTCTCGTGCTTGATGTTTCAAAGAGCATTTTGTGCTTCAATGGAAGCAGGAACATTTGACCATCTTAAATACTTCTTTATTTTCACATTTTTTAAAATCTCAAAACATCCTGTATTTTTAAGTTTATATTACATTTGAAACCTTAGGTTTTTAAAGGGGTCTCAAACTTCTGGACTTCACTGCAGGTTTGCTGATTGGATTATCTGATCTTCAAAACCTGATCATCATCAAGCATACAGAGATTTTTTTTGATGTACTCATGAACCCTGGATTTGATCAGTCCTCAGCTCCAGACTGTAAAATAAATCCTAAAGTGAAGTACCAATACAAAACGTGTACAATGGATTGCTGTGGACTGTAGGCAAATGGTAGGCTTATGTTTAATGACATGGAAATTAGAGTTTGATTTCTAAGGCAAATATTCAGCAAATATTGATATATGGGATGCATTAATTAATTACTCAGTATATTACATTGGCGGTAAAAACGTTTGGAATAATTAAGAATTTTTTATGTTTTGAAAGAAGTCTCTTATGCTCACCAAGACTGCATTTATTTGATGAATAAAATAAAATAAAAATACAGTAAAATAAAATATAGTAAAAACAGTAATATTGTGAAATATTATTACAATTTAAAATAACTGTTTTCAACTTGAATATATTTTAAAATGTAATTTGTTCCTGTGATCAAAGCTGAATTTTCAGCATCATTACTCCAGTCTTCAGTGTCACATGATCCTTCAGAAATCATTCTAATATGATGATTTGATGCTCAAGGAACATTTATTATTATCAATGTAGTTGTGCTGCTTCATATTTTTGTGGAAACTGTGATACACTTCCATTTAAAAGTTTGGGCTTTAAAAAAAAAAAAATAGAAGTTACTTTTATTCAATAAGGATGCATTAAATTGATTCAAGTGACAGTAAAGATATTTATAATGTTACAAAAAAATTCAAATAAATGCTGTTCATTTGAACTTTTATTCATCAAAGAACCCTGGAAAAAAACGTGTCACAGTTTTCCACAAACAAATTAAGCAGCAAAAATGATGATAATAAGAACCATTAAAAATAATTGAGCACTTTTTGAACATATTTTAACTTATACAAAACAGTTATTTTAAGATGTAATAATATTTCACAATATTGCTGCTTTTACAGTATTTTTGATCAAATAAATGCAGCCTTGCATGGTGAGAATGAGACTTCTTTTAAAAACATTAAAAATATTAATTATTCCAAAGTTATAGAAATAATAATTAGATTAACAGACTTTTAATCAATTAGAAGACCTAATTTGTAATAATGTAATATTAACAGATTTTGACAACAATTCTCTTGTTCTTAGACTATTTGGAAAATAGAGGAATACTAACTGACATGAAAAAAATGCTATTTTTGAAAACAGCAGCAAATATCAAGTTGTATTACTGTATTAATACTGTATTAATTCTGTAATGTATACACACTATATAATTGACGGTAAATGCATGTCATTGTGACCCCCATACTTAAATTCTTGGCACACCCTTTTTCTTGATTGTTTTATCATAAATTATCTTGACCTTTAAGATATTTTTCTCGACGTTATATTAATTCTTTTCATTGCACGAGCATAAATATACAGTATATGGTGATTGTCTCCCACGGGTCCAGTCAGGCCGTTTTATTCATTCTAAATTCCCCTGACTACCCTTTGGCAGTAAATGCAACTCTTTGATTCACACGTGGCTGTTTGAGCTGAGGAATCCTCTCGCTTTGCCAAATTGCACTGTAAACCCTTTAACATCTCATGAAATAAATGTCAAACAAAACACTAATATGTACAGTGCACCGCGCTTTTCCTATTTAACAGAAAGCATGACAACGAACAAAGGAGTAGATCAGCAGAGGGTGAGATTCTGTCATGTAAGCGCCGTTCATGAATACAGAGTCACATTGTAAATGTACACACTGGGGGCGAAAAGCAAATTCCTTTGTGGTCACATGTGAACTTGATCTGCCAGCATGAAAGGAATTCTTGCGACATGCTAATAGTGAAAAAGTTGCACAGAATGCAATGGTGTTATCATTGTATTCACATTTATCGAATTATATTTTGGTCATTGAATGTAGGGCCTAAATGAATGATAGCATTAAAAAATAATCACAAATGAATAGTAGGTTGGGAAAAGGGGGACATTTTTTTTATATTATCTCAATATTTGTCTTTGGGCGTAACACTGTTTACAAAAAGGATGTTCAAGAAGCTTCAAGAACTAGCAACCACAGTGAGTTTGTTCAGTCAGGTTGTGTCCACTGTCATTATGTTAACTAAATATTCAACAGCTTGTGTCCTTTCCACTGGCTTGACTGTTTTACTTAGTTACCACAGGAACATTGGACACTCGATCACATCCTTATCCTGAAGCTGAAAGAGATAGTTCACCCAAAAATAAAAATTCTGTAATCATTTCCTGTCATGCATTTCTTAAAAACATAACAGAAGATATTTTTTAAGATCCTTTGAAGTTCCGTTTTTCATTAGATAAAACCACAAAGGACAGTGTTGGGGGTAATGTATTACAAGTAACTTGAGTTACGTAATCAGATTACTTTTTCAAGTAAAGTAACGCATTACTTTTAAAATTTACAACAAAATATCTGAGATACTTTTTCAAATAAGTAACACAAGTTACTTTGCTTTCCCATTTATTGACTGACAGCTCTTATGTCCCAATGTTGAGAAAAAAATCGTAATCGTCTACTGTACACGAGTGAATTTACATTTCCTTCAGCCTGAGGCTTATTATTTCAATTTTGGTGTGAAAGGGTCTTTACATTTGTCCAAAAATAGAACTTTTTTGTTATAAAAAAAACCAAACAAACAAAGCCAGGTGAAAAAAAGTAACGCAATAGTAATGTAACGCTTTACTTTTCTTAAAAAGTAACTAAGTAGCGCAATTAGTTACTTTTTTAAGGGAGTAACGCAATATTGTAATGCATTACTTTTCAAAGTAACTTTCCACAACATAGGAAATCCCAAAACACATAAATAAATGTAGTCATCCATTTTAAAATGACTAAAAAATACAACATGGGCAACAAAAAATAACCACAACAAAGACAGATTTTAAAATAATCTAGATAAATCATTTCTAGGCCTGGTTTCACAGACAGGGCTTAGATTATCCAGGATTAGGCCTTAGTTTAATTAAGACATTTAAGTAACTTTTATAAACATGCCATAGAAATAAAAAACATTATTGGTGTACATCTTGAGACAAAACAATGGCTCTGACATATTTTAAGATATGTCATTGCAATTTGCTTTCAGTTAAAACAGCTCAAACATGTATTTTAGTCTGGGACTATAGGCTTAAATCTCAACTGTGAAACCGGGGGATAATGATGGATTCTTATGAGAATGGTCAAGCTGAATGTAAGCAGTGTTGTGGAAAGTTACTTTGAAAAGTAATGCATTACAATACTGCGTTACTCCCTTTAAAAAAGTAACTAATCGTGTTACTTAGTTACTTTTTAAGAAAAGTAAAGCGTTACATTACTTTTGCGTTACTTTTTTTCAACTGGGTTTGTTTGTTTTTTTATAACAAAAAAGTTCTATTTTTGGACAAATGTAAAGACCCTTTCACACCAAAATTGAAATAATAAGCCTCAGGCTGAAGGAAATGTAAATTCACATGTGTACAGTAGAGGGCGCAGCTCAAACAAACCTTACAGCTGTGCTGCTATTCTGGATAACGGAAGAAAATAATTTTTTTTAACATTTTTGCTTAAAGGGCGCTCCAGTGTATGAGTTTCTCAGTTTTTAGGGGTAAAACGGTTGGTCGGGATGGAAATAACAACTGTAGTTTGAGTTCTCAGATCTGAAATACTTAGTGAAAAGATAATTTTCACACAATAAATATTTAAATATATATTTTTCACTCTTTGATAGGTAGTTAAACTATTTAAAATTGTGATATTTTATAGGGTTTTTTTTCTGGTTCTTGGATATTGCTAAATCTACAGGGTCAACAAAGGTAGATAAAAGGTTCATTTTAAATAAACCCTGAGACATAATAGTTACTTCAGTTTTACTTTAAAATCATCATATTTTATGTCTGTGTGGAAATAAATCTACTACTGCCCAGAAGATGTCGTAAGAGTTCTGGAAATCCTAACCACAAAGAAACTACGGATAATTTCAAGAAAACTTTTTGCATTTTGTTTAAGTCAGTTATTACAGTCAATAATTATGTTTCATTCTCCCTCTGTCAAAAGTACCACATTTTTTTTAAATGGTAACAGAAGCACGCAATAAATCATGAATACCCACGTGCTCCATTCCGCCGCCGTTCACGCGCGTGCACGCAGTCTGTTTCCTGTTCAAGATGGCAGCCACCATGAAGAAAGGAGTGGTAACTTATGTGTTCACATTAACGGCTTCTGTCTAGATTCACGTAGTATTTTTGCGCGAGCTTAGTAACGTGTTAGTGATACAGATATATCTAAAACTGTGCACGAGAGAGTTAGTTGTGGGACGCTGGAGAGTATTTATTTTCATCAGCTATACGGCTAACGTCACATTATTCATGATTGTCTGGCATTGACATTAATTCTTATTATTTACGTTTGCCGTTATGCTGTAAACAGCTGTACATTTTCTCTTAGCTCATATGCTGTTGTTTTTAGGTCATCTGCTTATGACACTGTATGCTTATATCATAAGGTTACAGCTTTATGCTGTATTATCTTGGTCTTTATTTGAAAATATAGATATTCCTAGATAGAAATACATAGAATCTTACACAGACACACACCAAGCTACTGTATTATATGACGTGGAATTACATCATATAAGTTTAATGTCATTATTTAATGTTATATAATGTGATTTAATGTCACTTCATATGTTTACAGATGCAGCATACAACGAAAATGATTGCATGGCATTATTTTTTGAGTGCTTTTTATGTAGACTTTATAAAAGTGTATTTTAATATAGAGAGCAAAAGGTTTTGCATATATTGTAATTAATGGACTTAATGCACAGGTTTGATTACAAATATCACTTAAATCATAACAGGCAGCTGAAGATGTCAATGTTACATTTGAAGACCAGCAAAAGATAAACAAGTTTGCCAGAAATACAAATCGGATGTCTGAACTGAAAGATGAAATCGAGGCTAAAAAGGTAAATAGATGGTTTGATTTTCATGCATTTTCGACTGCATTTTGTTCTGGCAGATGCTGACCTTTTTCCTTTTTTTTTGTAGAAATCCTTACAGAATTTAGAGGATGCCAGTGATGACCTCATGATGTGTGAGGATGATGCAATGCTGATCCCGTATCAGATCGGAGACGTGTTCATCAGTCACTCTCAAGAAGAGACGCAGGAAATGCTGGAGGCAGCAAAGGTGACATGACCCAAACCAAACCATGAGTTTTTATTCAAGCCGTGCCTGTTTTTATGTCTCCCACAGAGCTAGTCAGCCGTACACATTCTGGTCCGTACACTCTGTAAAACCTTGGAGGTTGTCTTGTAGTCTAGTGGATAAAGATCTGGGGCTGTATTCACAAAACATTTTATCTTACCACTAAGAATTCTCCTAAATAGCAGTAAAAGTCCTCTTAAAACCTATTCACAAAGCTGTTACATTATATGGTCACGCTCTTATTCATGCAAATGCTTTTAAACCATTCAAGACAAAAGAGCTGTCTGTGAATGTCCTGACACACACACACAACGCACAGAAAGATGGAATTAATCGAGTTCTCTTTTGTGCTTGAACGAACAATACTTTTGTCGAGTATTCTCATAAGAGCAGTCTTAAATGAGCTAAATAACGTCTTAAATGAACTTGAGTTGTGAGAAAATGAGATGCTCGTCATGTTCGGCAGCGGCAAATCTTAAAGTCACAGCAGCCACTAATGCTGTGTCATTAATGTTAATCAAAGAACAAAGGTAACAGAGAAAATTGTAGCTTTAATAAAGATTCATCTATATTTAATTTATTATTTATGCAGTGTGACTGTTTAATAACTTTATTCAATTTCTGTATATTTCCTACCTGTTAGACAGGAAGGCCACAGGTAAATATGACATTTACGTGAAGATTGTTTTAAGTTCACTTAAATTAAGTTATTTTTTTTAAAGCCTAATAAAATGTTGAAATTGATATAGCTTTCAATTATACTGTAATGCTGAATGTCTATCATTATTGTTTAAAAAAAATCAATTTCATAGAGACATTAGTATCAGTATCAGTGATACTGGCCTTCATTCATAAAAAGATGCCATTACAACAAATATTTAAAATATATTGCCATTAATTTGTTTCTACATTCATTTGGAGAATAACTGTGAAATTATTACAGTATAAAAATATTAAAAACTCTGTGTGATTAATTCTTTTTTTTATCGATTGGCAGCACTTATTTATTTATTTATTTATATATATATATATATATATATATATATATATATATATATATATATATATATATATATATATATATATATATATATATATATATATATATACATACATACATACATACATACATACATACATACATACATACATACATACACACACACACACACACACGACTCACCTAGTTACCTCGACAATTTTCTGCATCCCTCTGCCACCCTGACGACTCACTCTTGGCCCAGCTGGGGATACGGGGTAATACTCTGGGTTTGGGCTGAATTCCAAACTCGGAGCCCTCGATCCCCTTGGACGGCACGCCAAATACCCTTATTTCACTCTTTTACTTCATTTGATCATTTGTAAGTGTGAACTCGGGCATGGGATCGGGAAAGGTCCACGAGCCGGAACTTGAACTCTGGTCACCCGAGCTGCCCACAAGGCTATCAGCGCCGACGACAGGACATTATTTTCAACTTGACTGCAATGTTTTATTCTTCATCATATTTCCTGTACATAGATTAACCTTTATATTGTCATCGCAGATTAAAATCTATATATCAAAATATTTATTGCATTTTTAAGGGGAGAAGGCTCAGCACCCGGCTCTATCACCTACTGCCTTAATGTTAGTGTGTTTTGGTGGATTGCTGAGGCAGACTGCCAGCAACAGCCATTTTAGGATTGTTTGTGATTTGGTCTTAGTGACTTAGGAGTCATCTTGACTACCCCTAACTTTTTCTAGATTTAGGAGCTGGTTTTCGTGCTAAAATGCTTTGTGAAATACTCTTGGAGCAAAAATTTAGAAAACGCCTGCGCTTCTGGATCATGTTTAGATATGGCTTCTTTTTTGACCTATAGAGTTTTAGCCGGCAACGGCGAATGGCACGGTGGATTGTGTTCACCGACAATGTTTTCTGGAAGTATTCCTGAGCCCATGTTGTGATTTCCATTACAGTAGCATTCCTGTATGTGATGCAGTGCCGTCTAAGGGCCTGAAGATCACGGGCATCCAGTATGGTTTTCCGGCCTTGACCCTTACGCACAGAGATTGTTCCAGATTCTCTGAATCTTTGGATGATATTATGCACTGTAGATGATGATAACTTCAAACTCTTTGCAATTTTTCTCTGAGAAACTCCTTTCTGATATTGCTCCGCTATTTTTCGCCGCAGCATTGGGGGAATTGGTGATCCTCTGCCCATGTTGACTTCTGAGAGACACTGCCACTCTGAGAGGCTCTTTTTATACCCAATCATGTTGCAAATTGACCTAATAAGTTGTAAATTGGTCCTCCAGCTGTTCCTTATATGTACATTTAACTTTTCCGGCCTCTTATTGCTACCTGTCCCAACTTTTTTGGAATGTGTAGCTCTCATGAAATCCAAAATGAGCCAATATTTGGCATGACATTTCAAAATGTCTCACTTTCAACATTTGATATGTTATCTATATTCTATTGTGAATAAAATATAAGTTTATGAGATTTGTAAATTATTGCATTCCTTTTTTATTCACAATTTGTACAGTGTCCCAACTTTTTTGGAATCGGGTTTGTACTTTAGCCTTAAGATGTTTCGTGAATACGGCCCCTGGTCTGGAAAGGTTATAGGTTCAAATCTCATGAGAGTCGATTCAATAAACTACAAGCATTGTGTCTTCGAATCAAGACTTAAGACTTTCACACAAGGACGATAACGATAAAGATATAGTTTTAAAGATTGTTCTCAATATAAAAGAATAGCAGAGTTCACACCACAGCTATAACGATAACGGCACAGAGAAGCGATATCATTGGAATCACTTTCAGAACAATTTTATCCAGCTGATAAATGATAAAAACATTGACAGCCAATCAGAATCCATCCTGCTTTAAAGAGCTCGAGCATTTAAAGTGACAGACAAGCACGTGCTTAGAATAAACAATGATATTGTCCGCTGGTGTGGACGCTGATATAGTTATCTTTATAGTTATCATTCTTGGTGTGAACGGGCCTTTAAACTCAGGTTCTTGCTGACCGTGAAACTGTATTATGCTTTATTTCATAAAAAATATTTTTCTTTTTGCTGTTTTCCCTTGCATACTTGCAGCAAATCGAGTTCAAAGTAACCTAACACAAATTGGTTTCAGCATCTTGATGTTGTTAGAGACCTGAATGTAAAAAAAAACATTCACATTCATTTTCTTTATTGCACTTTTTATCTCATTTTTTGCAATCCCTAAAAAAAGTTACCGGCCAACCTTTAACTTTCTTTGCTTTGCAAAAACTATTTTTATTTGCGTTTCTTGCTTGCTGAGTGTTGAATTAGAACCCTGGTTTTACTGCTCAACATTTCCATACTGATATTCTGGTATCCACAGGAAGCTCTGCAGGATGAAATCAAAGTTCTGGAGGGTCGTGTGTCATCCATACAGGAGGTCCTTGGAGATTTGAAGGTTCAACTATATGCCAAGTTTGGAAACAACATCAATCTAGAGGCAGAAGAGAGCTGAAACCTCAAGCATGTGGACTTAACCTCAAAGACTCTCAGTCTCCAACAGGATATGATATTTCTACTCTAACAACACGTTCTCGCCCTGTTTACTGTGGTGATGTTTGTTGCATTTCATGTTGTTATGTTTAGTGTTTATCTGAGCTATTGCATGCAGGTGGTTTTAGGGCGGGGTAAATGAAGCGTTCAGCAAGAGAAAACGAGAGGCACTGATGTAAAAATAATAAAAAAACAAAACATTTATTTCTTTGTTTCATTTTTTTTCCAGTGGATGCTTATTATTGGCACGATTGAATATGCCTAGAATAGTGGTTAAAGTTTTAAGCTGGTAATGGAAAGTTTGCATGTTTAATCCTTCACGTTTCAGCTCATAAATACCCATAGTGCCCTTGATACAGAAATTTAACCTCAGGTTATGGATAGTGTAATAAGTGTACTGTAAGTTGCTTTGGATAAAAGTGTCAGCTAAATGATGTAGTAGTGTAATAAACCCAAGGTCATTTATTTAATGTTTAATGTAATTTTTGTTTTTAATATTTAAAACTTGCAAATCATCATATTAGAATGATTTCTGAAGGATCATGTTACACTAAAGACTGGCGTAATGATGCTGAAAAATTCAGCTTTACCATTACAGGAATTAATGAAATATGTTTAAATACTGTAACTTTTAAAGATGCGGTATGTAGGATTGACAGTGGTTGACCTAGTGGTTGAAATGGGTACTGCAGTCCAAATTCAAAATATTGGAGATAGTCGTTTCCCCCAGCCCCTCCTCCTCAGACTCACAGTGCACACGGGTTGCCAGCTTGAGGACACGCAACAGGAACGAGCGCAATTGACAAGGAAGGCCACACTGTAAGTTGACGAGTTGATTTATCTGCGTTTTAATATGCTCTCGTTCATAGAGATTTTTAGATGGATGCTGAGGCTTTTTAGGTCGGGTAGAATCTGCGATCTCTGACCCAGTTTGTTTGCTGGCTTCTATGGCAGCAATACGCTGTGTTTTCCACCAACTGGCAACCTGTGGTGTTGAAATACTATTGGGTAAGATGGCAGCGTGCGGTATCACACAAACCAAAACAAAAACAGACATTCCGACAAAGTAGAATAACTGGCTGTAGCATTGTTTTTCTGAGAAACAAGTAGGTGAATTTAGCATGTTTCCTACATATCTGCAAGCATATTATGGTATTTTTATGCTTTAGTAAAGTTAAAAACTTACATGCAGCTTACAGATTTGAATACAAATGAGGAAACATTCAGTTTGAGTAATAGAGCAGCATCTGTTTTATTTTTTTGCATTTCTATAGGTTTAGAGTTAAGTGTTCACATTTACCCACAGGCCCCAGCAAGGATTGAACTTGCGACCCCGGGTTTTCAAGACCAGTGATCTAATCACTGAGCTAAAGCATTGAATGACAATGCTGCTCTAATTCCTCATAGACAGTTAGGAATTAGCAATTAACAAGATGCTTAAAGGCCCACTGAAGTGGCTTGAAACGCGCAGCATTATTCAATGTGTTGATGTAATTTCAACTGAACCAGGAAGACAGGGCGGGACATATCAAGCAGCTCCTCCCCTTTTTTAAAACAGCCAATAGCATTACACAGTTTGACTAGAGTCTTTCAGCTCGGTAAAGCCGCAGTTTCCTCCTAATCTCTAACCGTTTCTCATCATAATCTCCTTCATATCGCTTTAAAATACAGCATTCTGTGCAGAATTCAAATGGGTCCGATATATTTTGTTGTCTGCGGCGACTCACGCATAAGATCCGCTCTGTGCTATCGTGTCTCTGGACCGGAGCTGTGGTGGTTTGTGTGAAACTAACGTGAAACCAGACTTCATTCGCCCCAAAGGAAAGCATATTTACACTGAATTGTTCCCTATCCCCTATACAGTGCACTATGTGCCATTCACAATGTAGAAAATAGTAAATGTGTGAATGAGTGACCGATTTCAGCAGCAGCTTCAGTGTCTATTTATAATGTAGGGGGCGGGACGCTTCAGAATCTAGAGAGCATTTGATTAGACAGAAGATGTGATGAGAAGCTGAGGTCCGCGGTTATGTCATAAAAATCTGTGATCCATTTTAGTGGAAGTGAGAGACTAAGTTTTGAATGCTTATTTCTTCTAAATGTGAATTTTGTCATTGTTTTGGAACTAGCTTATTCATAACCTTAAGGCTAACATATTCATACTAAAAGCTAAAAAAATTAAATTTTAATTTCAGGGGGCCTTTAACTACCTCTTTTAAGTCTTAAGGTCCTTGCACACGGAGTCACACATTTTTGCGTGTTAAAAAAATAAATATATGTGACCCTGGACCACAAAACCAGTCACAAGGGTAAATTTTTTTGAAAATGAGATATTATACACCATCTGAAAGCTGAATAAAAAAACTTTCCATTGATGTGTGGTTTGTTAGGATAGGACAATATTCGGCCGAGATACAACTATTTGAAAATCTGGAATCTGAGGGTGCAAAAAATCTAAATATTGAGAAAATTGCCTTTAAAGTTGTCCAAATGAAGTCCTTAGCAATGCATATTACTACTAATAATACATTTTTGATGTATTTATGGTAGGGAATTTACAAAGTATCTTCATGGAACATGATCTTTACTTAATATCCTAATGATTTTTGGCATAAAAGAAAAATCGATAATTTTGACCCATACAATGTATTGTTGGCTATTGCCACAAATATACCCGTGCGACTTATGACTGGTTTTGTGGTCCAGGGTCACATATAATAAAAATAAGACGTCACGTTGTGTCAATCATGTTTATACACTGCCTACGAAACTTTCGTCAATCATAAAAAAATTCGGATCGGGCTCGATTTTCTGCGTTTTTCGCATCCGTAGCAAGCATTTTGATAGGGGTTTTGACAATTCATAAGAAATATGAAAAAACGCATACGAAAATTTCGGACTCGGTGTGCAAAGACCTTTACAGTGAGAAATTAATGCCTTTAATTTAGTAGAATTTAGGATGCAAATGGTTAAAAGTCTTCAGAATTCAGGGCAATAGTCGTTTTTTTTAGAGAAGACATATTTAATCAGACCTGCTTGATATGTTCTTCACGCACATGGTGTATTCTGTTACAGTAAGTATAATTATTACTCCCTCTAATTGGATCATTATAGAGTAAACATAGTCACTACATGGTGGCAGAACTGTGCTAATTGGCCCAGAAGAAGTGAGTGTTTAATTCCAGCGGTTGTGATTTCTTCATCTGCATAATGAAATGTTGGTCTGGTCCCTGCTGGAGCAGGAGTGATTGTACTGGCCTAATTGAAGCCCGTGTGTGAGTGTCAGATAAATAAATGGAGTTTGAGGCTTTGGTGGCCGAACCCTGGAGAATCCAGATCTCAATGAACTAGTTCCTCTGTCCAGTGGGCATAAAGAGAAGCTCCGTCCATTCTCATTCTGCATTAGTGCAGGCTGTTAATGCTGAGAGATGAGAGGACTCATTTCCCACACAGCCTCTTCTTCCTTTCTTCATTGCTTTCCTTTTTCCTTTATTTCATTCTTTCCCATCTTTCTTCATTTATTTCCTTCTTCCTTCCCTTTCTTCCTCTCCCCTTCCTTCTTCCTTGTCTTGTTTCCTTCTTCATTTCCTCCTTTTCTTGTTTCATTATTCCTTAATTTTCTGCTCTGCCTTCTTTCTTTCTTCCTTCATTCATGTACTCTCTTCCTTTCCTCTTTTCATTCTTCCTTTCTTTTCACACTTCCTATTCTTGTTTCCCTTCCTCCTTCCCTCATTCTCTTAGCTTTCTTCCTTCCTTCATTTCCATCATAAATCATATTCTTCGTTTCCTTATTCCTTAATTTTCTACTCCCCTTCGTTCCTTCCATCTTTTCTACTTTCTGCATTGCTTCCCTTTTCCCTTAATATCCTTCCTTTTCTTCACTCATATCCTATGTTCCTTCATTCTCTTTAATTTTCTTTCTTCCCTTCTTCCTTTCATTTCTTATTTCTTTATTTCCTGCTCTCTTCCTTCTTCCCTCACTGCGTTCTGTCATTCCTTCTCTGCTATATTTCCTTCTTTTTCTTCCTTAATTTCCTTTATTCCATCTTTTCCTTCCTATTCTTGTTTCCTCATTCCTTAATTTTCTGCTCTGCTTTCTTCCTTCCTTCTTCATTTCTGCTTTATTTCCTTCCCTTCTTTCCTTCCTTCATTCATGTGTTCTCTTCCTTTCCTCCTTTCTTCATTTCCTTTCCTCTTTCTTTTCTTTTTTCTCTTCCTCCCCTCATTCTCTTCATTTTCTTTCTTCCTTCATTTCCTTGTTTCCTTAATTTTCTGCTTCGTTCCTTCCTTCTTTTCTCCTTTCTGCATTGCTTCCCTATTCCCTTAATATCTATTTCCTTCCTTCCTTCATATCCTATGTTCCTTCATTCTCTTTAATTATTTTCTTTCTTCCCTTCTACATGGTGCTAGGTGGCTTCTTATTGGCTTATTACTAGTATCTAATATTCTGGTTTCTAAATTCAAGTCTCTTCAATGTTAGTCTATTGGACTTTTTGCCCATTTTACACTCCTAAAAATGAAGTTTCTTTATTGGCATCAATAGTTCCATGAAGAACCTTTAACATCCAGTGATGCTTTCCACTGCACAAAAGCTTCAGATTATTAAAATTTTCATCACACTAAGAAAAACCCCCCCTGAAAGGTTCTTTGGGGAACCAAAAATGGTTATTCTAGTAATTTCCACTGAAACATGAAGACAGGGCGGGACATATCGAACAGCTCCTCCCCTTTTTTTAAATAGCCAATAGCGTTTAGTTTATATCACAGCTCGGCCAGAGCCGTTGAGCTTGGTAAAGCAGCAGTTTCCTCTTCTAATCTCCTTCATATCCCTTTAAAATATAGCATACTGTGCAGAATTCAAATAGGTCCGATATGTTTTGTGGTCTGCGCAGACTTGCGCATATGATCCGCTCTATGCTATCGTGTCTCTGGACCGGAGGTGCAACGGTTCATATGACACTGACGTGAAATCAGACTTCATTCGCCCCAAAGGAAAGCATATTTACACTCTGAATCGTTTCCTATCCCCTATATAGTGCATTATGTGCCATAAACCATGTAGAAAATAGTAAATGTGTGAACAAGTGACAGATTTTAGCCGCAGCTTCAGCGTCTATTTATAATGTAGGGGGCGGGGCTTTAGATTCTAGAGAGCATTTGACTGGACAGAAAATCGGATGAGAAGATGTGCAGCGTGATGTCATCAAAATCATTGATCCATATTGGTGGAAGTGAGACTGTAAGTTTTGAACGCTTATATCTTCTAAATGTGAATTTTGTCAATGTTTTGGCGCACACTAGCTTATAGATAACAGGAAGGCTAACATATTCATACTAAAAGCCAAAAAACTTCCACTTTGATTTCATATGGACTTTAACTCCTGTCATAAACCTAAATTTAAAAGTGTGCATTTTGATTTTTGTATGTTTGGTCCTCTATACTTTATTGCTGTTGTTAAGGTGACTTTAGGGATTTGCAAGGCCACATCAGTTGTGCCGTTAAATGCCAAACGTGACTTTTAGAGAGTCATTGGGACTTAATTACAAACTCTGCTGTAAGGCATGATGATCCATGGTTTGCAATGCACCTCCACAATCTTTCCACTAGGAGTCTCTATTCCTCAAGTAATTTCATTCCAGGCGCATTACTTTTAGACACTTCTTTCCGATGTTCACATCAGATCGTCTATGGGGGTTGCATCGAAAGGACACCACCACCAGATCAAGATTTTTTGATTGAATCTCTCATTCTAACAAGCTGCTGCAAACGTGTCTTGTTTATACATTTTGATCACTGTGCAGCGTTATTGCCTACAAAACAGATGGCAAACGCATGGTATGCTGTGCCGCCCATGGGAGAAGAACCACAAATCTGTCTCCTGGCACTCTCTCTTTTCCTCCGGGGAGTTCATAGCCATTGCACAGTATCTCCCTTGACTATAAAACTGTACAGAGATGTATCACACTTGCTCCTGTTTGTGTCAGATGTAATCTCAATTGCCAAGGAACAAACATCACTAATTTTTAATGCTTGTGGATTATTTAGCAGTAAGAGAATGGGTGTGCTTTCTCAGTGTTGCCTTCTGTCCTTGTGGACTGAGTATATTGTATTGCTCATTTTGAAATGAAACGGTTTAGAACGGACTTTTTAAATTATTTTTTAATTATTATTTTTACTATTATTATCATGAATATTAGAGCTATTACTACTACTACCACTACTATTATTATTATTGTTATTATTTTTACTTCTACTACAAATCTATTACTATTACTATGCTTGTCTCAAATTGTCGGTATCTATATCTACATCACTAAAATATCCCATTGCTTAAACTTACCAATGTACCTGCATACATCACTATATCTATATTTAGCTGTTTTTTTTCCTCTTTGTTTTTGTTTTTTTTCTCTTCTGTATGTGTATGTGTCATTGATCTCTTGCCTTGTATAAGCTACTATGTTTTGTCAATTTGTTATTTTTTTCTCAATAAAACATTAGATTCACACTCATAGGTAGAAGAAATATTTTGTGTAAGATATACTGTAAGGAATGCAGCAATCCATCTCAAAGGCATATCTGATAGGTTGCATAAAGAACTTCGTCTTTTAAATATCTAATGCACTCAGCAGGGGTGTTCAGTCCTAGATATCTATCTAACCTGTAGAGTTTATGTTTGGAATTTCCAACTTCAGTGCAGTTGAATATCATTTGAAGTTGTATTTCCGACTTTGAAATTCATGCTGAAATCTAGTGCTCTGATTTTGTTGCAATGCCGGCCTACACAGCAAATTCACAATGTGTCAAAGTTCCTACAACACATGATAATAAAACCTGTACGACACATGTTTGCTGTAAAACACGTTAGATGATCTCTGTTATAACTGTACATGCGACGTGGGTTCCACAGCTTTGTCTATATGCTCGCTCAGTAATTTGGATTCTAGGATGTGATTTTTTTTTTTTGTTTTTAATTTTAGTTTTATTGTAGTTTTATTAATATTTTGAATTATTTATATTTTTAGGTTTCTTTTTAATTTTTGTTTCGTTATATCATTTTATTAGTTTTTTAAATATTTAATACATATTTATATACTGCTATTTAGGTTTAATGTATTTTATTTCAGTTTTAGCTAATTTCAGTTTTAGCTGTGTGAAGCTAATTTAATTTTAATCTATTTATTTACAGTTAATAATTTTAGTGTTTCAACATTTCAGTCTATTGCCAAGGCAACATTTCTAACTTATATTTTAATGTTTAACTTTATTTCAATGTTTTTAATAGTCTAAAGCCCTATTCAGACGGTAGTTGTTTCTCATTTACAGGGGCTAGTCTGTGATTTTATTGCCGTCCGAATCCAGAATGTCAATGGCTACGTCCGAAATCGCATACTATGTGAGTAGGTACTACATTTGAATTTGAACGAACTTCGCGACCGTTAAAAAAGTGCATTCTATATAGTATGAATGAATGTAGTATGAATGTAATCCGGACGTACTACATCCGCCATGTTGTCGTTATCATGTGACCTACCAGCGCCAGTTGCGTGCCTTCACATCCATTCATAAATCCTCTCCCGTGGCCTCATGGGATAGTAAAGTGTCCATCGTATGCGCACTTCAGAATCTTGCTGGAAGTAGTAGGTCATCCGGGTACTTTTCGCCTACTGTTTTTCGAATACTATGAATTCGGACATACTACTCTGTTGGCGTACTTTGCATACTATACAGTAGAGAAGTATTTGATTTCGGATGCAGCTAGTGTTTTTCTCCCACCACCCGCGTAAAAATCCCCGGCCGAATTACCTACTGTTTTTTGACAAACACCAAGGTCGTGTGGTAATTTAATTGCCGTCCAAATCCACATCTCTTTTCAAGAAGAGATCACTTAAAAATTCACTGTTTATATCCTTTTTGTCCACTGCGGAGCATCGTATACGGTTGCACTTCGCTGTAATTTGGATGCATTTTAAAGATTTAGCCTACACTTTTATTACTGAAATGCTGGAAAATATTTAGAAGAACAATCTTTCATCACCACTCAAAAGAGAAGAACAGCACGTACACATTTGAAATGGGCCGTTATTACGGCAGCAATACGTTAAAATATCAAGCAGCATTATGTTTACCTCGTGTAAATAAGAGGCTGTATTAACTTATTTCCGATCATTTCCACATTTTTAAAATGACATCCATCATTTGAGATAAAATACAAGACAGAAAACCATTTTAACTATAATGCGTCTATCTTCCTATATGTTTTAAACAGGAGATTTAAATAATTAAATAATAATTAGGATATTATTTTCCTATTATTACATTTAAATATGAATTTATTCTTATTATTCCAAGCATATGACATTTTATTTACAGCAGACAATCATGCGACTGACCACGTGAACAGCACGTTCCCAGGTTCGTAGGATCCAAGCAAGCCTGCCACACGAGTCCTGAAAACTGAAGCCGACACGTCTCGATCGCCCCCAGGTGACTGGAAGCAGTATAGGTCATAAAGCCCGCCCTCTCCATGAAATGTAATGGGACACAGACAAACTAAACAATCAAATTACACTTCAAATACATTTTTTCCAAAGATAGTTTCTGTCATTTTAGGCTGTTTTTTTATCACGCTGATGTTAGTTCAAGTGTTCGTTCTTTAAATAAACTTAGTTTTAGTTAGGAGTGTGATGTTATGATTGACAGCTGTGATTGACAGCTTCTCTGAGCAAAGTCGTCACTGAGGCACTAACGGACATTTTTCGGGAACTTCAGGAGGAGATTGGAGCTTTAACTTTAATCTCTACATTTCCATAACTGTTTATTTGACAAAAAGTTGTTGATTAGGCGGGAGTGTGGGCGGGACCTTGATATCGCGGCTCATCTTCGCACTCACTACTGCACAGACTCCAAGTTGCTACTGCGCAGACTCGAGACCCAAGATGTCAGTGCCATATTTGAACACTGGCGGCTTCACTTACGTCAACGGAAGAAAGTGAAGGCGCATCATCCATCTTTTTTTTACAATCTATGGATCCAAGCGGCAACCCCCCCAGTTTCTCTTGAAGCCAATACGGAAGTGACTTAAACTGCAATTCATTGACTGGCCGCTAGAGACAGGCTCCAAAAGGGAGCAGAATCTCATTGAGCTCCATGTTAAAATGCCCAACTTTATAGCACAAAAAAAACATGTTTACAGTCTGGTACAAATTGTGGTTTTGGTCTATATAGCTAATTTTGCCCTTCATGACAACTGTGAGGGGGGTGAATTTTTTTTATAACTCATTCGTTTACATTATATAAAGCCTTAAAGTTCTGCATAATTAAGGGCGTGGCCACTTTGAGTGACAGGTGGTTTGCCGTTTGTCTGCTGTCTGTTAGTCATCACGTCACCTCAGCTCCAGCCACGTCCCGCCTCTTTGCCCATTTTCAGTTATCCGGGAGTGACGCTGCCAAGATGGCAACGGCCGACTTTGAGGCTTAAAAACTGCTCTTCAGAACCCTATGGGTGACGTCACGGACACTACGTCCATATTGTTTTACAGTCTATGGTAGGATCACAAAACTTGTGAATACGGTGAACCTCCACCGTGAATAAATCGCCGAATGCACGAGTTTTATCACTGAGGTGGCATGCAAATTTATTTTTACGGACATCCACATGAGAAACAAATGCCGTCTGAATAGGGCTTTAGTTAGGGATAATAACATTTGATTGACAGGATATAATCGGCCCTGATCATCGGCTGTTTTTAAATCAATCGGCCGATGGCCGATAGTGAACATAATTTATTTTATTGGCCAAAACCGATTATTGGCCGATAGATTGATGCATCCCTAGTTCGCACAGTATAAAAATCATTGTCTATGAAAAGTCCCCATGAAACATGGAAACCCAATGTGTGTGTGTTTTCTGATAATATTGGCCTTCCACAGTAAAAGTAGAAAAGTAGTATGGTTCTGTTCTTTTGAACTTTCAGTGAATCTGGAAGAAATGTATCACAGTTTCCACAAAAATATTAAGCAGCACGACTGTTTTCAACATTGATAATAATAAGAAATTATTATTATAACAAATAACAAACTGGTAAGCTTTATTATAGAAGCAGCGGGAACACAATCTAATGCAGGTAAGCAGTGCAGCGATCGCAAATGATCAACAATGGAGTCTTTGATGATGATTTTTGTCTTACATATGATCCAGACACACAAGAGGGAGCAGATGAGACGAGAAGATGACGTGGAACAGAGTGTGTGTGTGCTATATAGCACTTGTGATGTGGGCTGATGAGTGACAGCTGTGCCAGGGAGGATCATGGGGAATGCAGTCTGTGACATGCACATTGTATTTTGCTAAAAATTTCATTATAGTATATGTTTCGCTAGAGACATTTTTTTGGACTGACTATATGTCATTTTTCCCTGTCTGCTGCATTTGACATCACAGCTCAAGATGAAGGATTTGGACTACGTACATTCCCTGTGTTCAAAGGCAAGCTATCTGTTAACAAAAACTATATACTTAGTATGTATCAGTATGTGAGTTTTTTCAAATTTTCAGACGGGTGTGTAGCATGGTTGAACTGTGTGAAGGTGACTTTTTTTTCTTTGCATCTAGCATATTCAAACTGACAGTGGAGAATGCGCTTACAAATCCAAAAGCCTCTGTGCACTTGACGGAAAACAAGACCCTTCACTTGACAGCTCATGTAGAAGAGATTATGACAGCCTGACATGTACGGGAACGCTGGGGGATTTGTGGCAGATTAATAAACCTTGGCCCACTGCTGGATGTGGCATGGAAAAGAGCTCAGGGACGCGTGATAGGACGTGCAGCGTGGGCCGTGTAAAGGAACTCATTGAGGATTCAGTGTAAAAAAAAAAGGTGCTTCGTTGGTCCAGATGGACTTGTAGTTTGGAAGCAATCACTGGCAGAGACTCGGAGATGAATTCATTTGCCAATAATTATATTTCAATCACTGCAGCTTGGGACGCCTTGCTTGGATGCTGAGTGCTTGCTGAATGAAGTCATATTAATGTGTGTTTGAACTATGCAGCGAACAAAGTCTTTGAAACCATTTCAGAGCCATGCCTGTACTAGTCGGTCATTGCCTTTGGGAAAGCGAGTGTTGTTTTATAGGGATAGTTCACACTATGAAATTTAATTTCTGACATTGTTTACTCACCCTCATGACTTTCTTTTTTAGAGCAGGAATGGAGGAGGAATCATTTTCATATAATGAAATTTATAAGGGAACTGGGGCTGTCAAGCTCCAAAAATTACATAAAAACACAATGGAAGGGCCATGAATATGGGTTTCAATCAACATGAGAGTGAGTAAAAGATGACAGATTTTTCCATTTTGGGTAAACTGTTTCTTTAAATGTAAAAATGAAAATTTATGTATTGAATATTTTTGTCATACCCTGGTGGCTTGGTCTTCCCTCATCACCGAGGCGACACGCTGATCATTGTTTTCGGTTTGGACCGCATCTATTTACAAGCTCCACCAGTCCTCTCTCTCTCTCTTTCAAGGGCAGATATCCAAAGACTTTCTGATTACAAAATCACTGATCATTTTGCCACCGCCCCGCATTTGATTCATTCTCAGCATAACATTACCAAGACCGGGCTTCCACTCCATAAACCCATCCAGTTAGTCTAGTCACGTCAAAAGTTCTTCAATAAGCAACTTTCCTGTTCACTTCTCAACAAACACAAACAGTTTTCTGTGTGCCTGCATAAAATTATGAAATAAACGCTGAATCCAAATGCACTGAGCATTGTTTAGCAACTTAATAATCACTGAGAAAAGTTCAGAAAGATTCTTGTTTTGAAACAAAACAACCTAGGGCCAGATTTACTAACAGCTTGCGCCAGCGCAAACCCTCTTTTGGCATAAAAAAAAAACTACTGTCAGGATTTACTAAAGACACGCAGTGAAAAATGAGCGCAGAAAAGGCGTGGTCAGGGTTATTTTTGCGGCTGATCTTATTGCATATGCACTTGCAGGAGTTTCCCTTTCAGACTCAAAATTTATGAGGAGAGTATTTAAATCAATCATGAAAGGTGATTTACTAAGGTTTGCACTTGTCAATTAACTGGTGTTTTCTCCATTATTTACCACCCCAAAAAAACCATGTCTTATGCTGCCTTCACGTGCTATCAGAAATTTCGTAATTCCCTCTTCTGAAGTCGTGATTACGAGCTTGTTGCATTGAAGTGAGTGACTTCAAAGGGCGTTCATGTGCAATTTTTAACTAGAAAACTGAAGGCAGCATTTTAACCAGACGCTAATTTGCGCTGCTCTTGGTAGATTGCGTTGGTCATGGAAATGATCCGTCTGCATCTGTGCGTATGCTAATAAATCCAGATCAAAACCAAGATTGGATTTTGTGATCTAATCTGATTTCAGAATCCTTTTTTTCTTTTGAACAACCCATTTTCAAGATTTGATCCAATCCGATAGACAAAATCCGATCAGATTACTTTTGAACAACTGGCCCCTGAAAAAGTGTCAGGGTGATCCAGTCCAATTTTGCTTTGACAAAACCAGCACAAAAGTAAGATGGATTACCTGATCCTAAATAGCAAAACGTGGGATTTCCAAATCCAGATCATTCTGATCCAGATTAAACTTTTTGAACAACTGGCCCAAGGTTATTCCCACTCTGACCGCATTGGAAAACCCAGATGCCTAAGAATTATATTCTGACTAGGGCTGCACTATAAGTTATGTATATGTGATTATGAAATCACAAAGGCTGCGATTATTTTTTATGCGCAGTTTGTCAGTGCAGGGTGGCTCTGTGATCAGTAGTAAATGCTGCTCCATCTGAACGATCAAAATCAATTTCTGAGCAAGTACAAAACAAGCCAGTATTCAAAACTATCTCCTTACCTTAGCCCCATTCGCAACGGTAAGCTTGTAATAATGTGTTATATTTTGAGTGGTATGGAGGATTTCCGTGGGAAATTCAAGCATGTCTTTGCGTCATTACGTCACGTCTGTATACATAAAGAAAGAGTCCGGCTAGTAGTAGTAACGCACGTGAGGAGAGGACCGCACGTTCTTCAGAGGATCATTTATAGCCTTTTCTCACAGCAGCTGGAGTAATTAAATGTATCATTTTGATGGCGGATTGTAATCCAGAAAGGCCCAAATGACATCATCAGTGACAGCTGGAGATTCACCCGTAGTCAAAAGCAAAAGATTAGACTACAGAAATTGAAATCTACAGGTAACGCTAATAAACACTAAATACACGTAGTCACGCAATGCAAATGCTGTTAACATGAACAATTTGAGAACAAAGTATAACAATAATAATAATTTGCACGGTTTGATGTTATATGAGCGATCGTTAGATTTAATCACCGTTGGTAGCGCGATTTCTTGTAATGTTTTGTTCCCAAAAGTGGCAGACATGTTACTTACTTGTTCAGATGGCATTTTCCGGTGAAAATTATTATTTAGGTTATACTCCAAGACCTAGAATCTGTGATTCTGAAGTACAGTATCCACACCGGTGCTGTGACTGACAGCAAGCCGCACACACTCCTCAAAACATTAGATTCATCCGCGCTGAGGAGCCGCGCCGATGCACAACTCACATACAGATGATAACTCCGCAAATAACTGCAATTGCAGGTTTCAAACAGAGATGGCGACACAGAGGCAAAACTTACGGACAGATCGCGTGCGGTTTAATTGCGATTTATCGTGCAGCCCTAATTCTGACCGCATAAGATGCGTTGTCGTCAAGTTTTGACGTCTGCCGCTTTAAATGTTTGAGCTTTATAAAGCAGGACGGATTCTGATTGGCTGTCAATGTTTTTATCATTCATAAGCTGGAAAGAATCGTTCTGAAAGTGATTCCAACTATATCGTTCCCCTGTGCCGTTATTGTTATAGTTGTGGACTCTGCTATTTTATTATACTTTTATATAACTTTATTGTTATCGCCCTTGGTGTATTATGCCTATTTTCATTTCTCCTGAGAAAGTTGATAAGTTGACGTAGCTGAGAAGTCTCCTATATATAAATCAGTTATTTTAATAATATTTATATATTATAGTGTTTATTGGTATTTTGAATTGGCTTTTATTTTTATATTTTCAGTTATCTAGTTCTATTTAGCTTTATTTTTATGTCAGTTTTAGTAACATTAATACTTAAACATATTTTTTATTTCGATTGGTTGCCAAAGCAACTTTTCTAATTATTGTTAGGTCTTTCAGTTTTCATATAATATTTGTATTTTATTTCAGCCTCATATTAATTAATAAAAACGATTATCAATAGTTTAATAGTGTTAATTTCGGTTGCTATAGCCCCCCTGGGAAATATAACATTCCCCACCGCCACACCCCCAAGTTGTGTGTCCTGGGGCTAGGCTTGGTTACAGCTTTAGTTGACAATAACAACATTGCTATGAATGAGTAACCTATACCAGTAGAGGCTAATGGGCCGTGTTAACCAGCCAAACCTTCACCCCTTGTGGCCAACCCTCATATTACACTGCCTTCATGCTGGGTTTGCGTTTAGGGATGTTTTCCTCTCACCTGTGCTGATTCCATCCTCCTGTGGTGACTCATGTGCGCCTCCTGATGTTGCGGTCCAGCTTCTGTGAGAAGGGAAGCAAATGCATTTTGAGAATATCCCCAGCGTGTGATCAATCAAAGTTCCTCTGTTCCTCTGTGTATCAGTCATCCATTGCTATTAGAAATGAGCTAAACTGATTAGAGGGGAAGCACAGAGAACTTTTATCATCTGTCTCTCTCTCGCTCTGTTCTCTCCCATCTGCAGCGCTCTGAGACAAAGCACTATTTGGTGTGAGGGATAAAACATTAATCTTCTTTTAGTAAGTGTGGTAACTGCTTTATTCCCGTGAGCTGGCCAGCGGCTGTCTGGGTGACTGCTTCCTCCAAATATGTTTTCTGCTCACTTATGGTCCTATACTGTGGGGCACAATGGGTTAGAAGTTTCATCTTCACGTATTAGTGTATTACGGATGCTGAGTGTGTTTAGTTACTTGATAAAGAACATGCTTTCTTTACTCTAGTAGTCAGCAATGAGAGCAGCAAGAAATAGTCTTAAACCAAAGAAATGACCTTAAAGAAAACCTGAAAACTTAAATTCTGTCATCATTTATTAACCCTCATGTCATTTCAAACATATATAACTTTACCTCAGAAGATCATTTAAAGTTCAGCACAAGGTAAAGCGTTTAGGGTTTTTTGTTTACATTATTTTTTATTATACTATGGGGCTGTTGAATGCTTGAATCTGATTGGCTGACGGACGTTCTAAGGTGTGCAATTATTTTCAGGGAAACAGCATTTGATGGATCCTGACAAATTTGTCCCAAACATTTCTGTATATCCAGTATTTACGTCCCTCCCTCATGTGAACGGGTACATCACTTAGAAATGCACAGATATTTCATGATAGATGGATGTCATTAAAGGCCCCCTTTCACTTGGCATTAATTTTTAATTACCATCTGGAAATTCTTTGATGCTGGATTGCATTTACACCTTGCATATCCCACACTGCAATAAATTATTTTCTTACTCTGTAGTATTTCTGTCATATTTTCCAGTACAAATATATAAACAGTCTACATTTACTTGAGATGCTAAATGATAAGATATTAAGTCTAGTTTTTCGGGGTGGGGGATCAAAATTAATTAAGTTTTTGCTGAAAACAAGAAAGAATATCTGCCAATGGGGTAAGAAAAATAAACTTGTTTTAATTTAAAAAAATTTCACCCCATTGGCAGAAACATATTCACATTTACTTGTGCAAAATTACATATATTCCAGATTATACACACATATTTTACACACAGAATCTGTTTTTGTGAACAGAATTTTGGTAGTAAAAAACCCATCATTCAACTTTATTTTATTTTTAATGTATTTACATTTTCTTTTACATTTTTTTTAAATCTCATTTTATTGTACTTAACTCTAATTTGATTATATTTTCCTGTTCCAATAAGACTAGTGCCGTTAGCTCTGTTTAAATGAATAATTAAATGCATTTTGCCAATTTTCTCCCAAATGTTTCAGTGATCCGATCACAATGCATTTATACCTGGCTTTTAATGTGGCCAAGTGGTTTTCGACTGTAATCCGATCACCGCAAACTCATGTTCATGTGTACTGTTTTGTACTGTTTTACTTTGCTCTGAAATTAAATGTACTTTGTTCTGTCCAGTGGAAAGCAGCGTTACTTCTTTCAATAAACACAATCCCGCAGTCAGATGTTGTCCAATAGATGACCACTGTGAGAAGGTTGACTGGTTTGTAACCCCAATATCCCTGAGCATCTGATGGTCTGCTGTAACATCTGCTGTCTCATTTGCCATTCTAATTCAAATCCCATGCGGTTAAAATAGGGAGAGAGCGCACTAATTGACACAAATTGCAGCATACTTTTTCAAGAGTTGTTTTCAGAAATATTTACGGTCACATCTCACAGAGGACATTGCTTACGGACACTTACTGATAAAGAGTTAGATTCAAAGAGTTAGATTTAACTTTAGAGCGCAACAGTTGGGTTTCGGAAGTAAAAACGCTATTCATTTTCACTATAGGGAAATAGATTTTTTAACGATAAATTATAAACCTTTAAAGGTGCAGTGTGTAATATTTATGAGGATCTGTTGACAGAAATGCAATATAATATACATAACTATGTTTTCAGTGGTGTATAAAGACCTTACATAATGAACCGTTATGTTTTTATTACCTTAGAATGAGCCATTTCTATCTATATACACCACGGGTCCCCTTACAGTGAAGTCAGCATTTTGCGCCGTCATGTTTCTACAGTAGCCCTAAACGGACAAACTGCTCTACAGAGCGCTAGCTACTCTCTGCTGTCTCAGACGACAACATCTTTGTCATGTGTCGCTCACCGTAGCTTCTCTATGTGCTTTGAAAGGGAGGGGTGAGCGTTGAACCTTTAAAGACAGACCAACTGTGAGCTACGACGTTATTAATCTATGGTATTTGGTTCTGTTGGAAGCCGTCATCCCGCATTATTTATTTTTTAAATAATCGTTTAACTGTGGAATTCGTGATGAAAAACTACATTACCCATGATGCTGTACAAAGAATTCCACCAATCAGAGAGTCGAGACAAGCAAAATGCACCAAAAGAGCTCTTTAGCCCCGCCCACTCCCTTGAAGTGCTGCGAGTGACATAATCAGGTCGGTCTTCCTACACTCTCATTGCCAGGGCCGTAACCACCATAGACATCGAGGGGGACAAGTCCCCTTCAATAATTAGAAATGGACAAATTGTCCACACCCAATATTTGAAATTCTCGCACTGATGCACTCTATTAAGCAGCGTTCCTTATGTTGTTAGGATGACAAAAAGGCTTAAAAAGTTACATTTTTAGTCTGGTCTGCCTCAGCAGTCTAACAGCACTCATCAATGTCACAATGATTGAGATGGCCAATCAAATCAAAGTAGGCGGGGTTTACTGTTCACAGGAGCAGAGTGTGAATTCCAGTGCAAAGCGTCAGTTTAATGTTGAAAGAGAGTGAGGTAAGAAGCGAAACATTTATTACGTCAACTGATTTGCGATAGAAATGTTAAGCGACCGACAGTAACATCCAGGGATGCAAACTACTCAACTTTTTCCCTTAAATATGGTCGTTTTGAATGGAAAATATGCATTTATGTGATTCATGGAATTCCTGAGTGGGAACAAGGAACATTTTACGTTTTCAACATATTAGTCATACAAATAAAAGAACATATGTGCATATTTTAATGCAAATTAATGCAAATATTTCAAAATGATTATTTCCCAACTAGAATTAGACCTAGAATTTCCTTTCCTGGTAGTTGCGTAGCAGTCAATGGAGGGACAGAAACCTCTCAGATTTCATTAAAAATATCTTCATTTGTGGTTCGAAGATGAACGAATGTCTTTGGTTTGGAAGGACATGAGGATTTATTAATGTAATTAATGACAGAATTTTAATTTTTGGGTGAACTAACACTTGTTGTCTTCCAAATGCAAGTTTGGAATGACATGAGAGTGAGTAAATAATGTCAGAAGTTTAATTTTTAGACAAAATATTCCTGTAATGCCTAATTTATTGAATCATGAAATGGTGCCGTATAATTTTGTGCATATTTGAAACTCTGCTCCTTCTACTTTTACATGGCCGACAGACTTTAATGGAAAAACAAATGACTTGCATGGAAAGAAAAGTCTGCATCTCCCTAAACTCTCCACCGGTAATACATTTCCAACTTGATTAGAGGTAAAAGCTTGGAAGTTCTTTCATTTCTGTTGATTTAGTTGATACAGGAATGAAATGGAAAGCCATTTCTTCTTGCAATAGAAAGGTGCATTTCAAAGAGTCTGCTCTGTCTTTTACTAATACCTAATTATTAGGGATTACATTTGTCCTCTTCTGTGCAAACTATGTCAGTCTGAGGAAGTCATGGCATATGCATCATCAAGTGCTCATCTTAAACCTCTGATGAACTACTAGCGCTACAAAAAGATCCTTATATTACAGAACTATTAGATTTGTGGCTGTTGTTCAAGGAATGCAAAGTACAGGTTGCTTTTGTTTGAATTAAGACGTCCCAGGGCTTTAAAAGCATACTGTGCCATTTAAAAACGGAGCCGGCGGAAGTAAAGCAAACATATGAATAGGCACTCAGGTTTGACCCGGCCTCTGTTTGTTAGTCTCCATGCGTCGAACCTCTTATAGACCTGGCTGACAATAGTTATGGGTAATAATGTAAGTTTCTGAGAGCTGTTGTCAACATTGGCAAAGTGTATCATAAAGGGGATGCCTCAATCTCACGCAGGCCTCCCATTGAGTGTGTTTAAAAGTGAGAAGGTATTCAGAGCCAAGCTTCATTTCTCATTTAACAGTGAATGCCTTTCGCTAAACGCAGCTTGAACTTAATATTCCAGGCTTAATTCCCTTCAGTAAAACATGTTCATAATTCATTTCGGAGATGCATTTGCTTTGTTTTATTTTAAAGAGCCACTCAAAGTTTGTAGTGATTATTCATTTTCAGTGCATAATACCTGTTCTGGGTCATTAGGGAACTTAAGAAAATTATTTGGAAACAATTTCAGGGCTGGCGTACATCAGGAGTTTGTAAATTAGCATCACAAAGAAATCCGCTGCCAGTGTTAACATGGTAAGACTTCATTACAGCGACTGCTAAACAGTTTTTGCAGAACACATTAAGCATAATATACATTATATACATCAAATATACATATTCATAATCAGGACTGTGTATGCATCAAGACAACTAAACAACCAGAAAAAGACCTATTTTGAGTAACTGTACTTCATTATAATATTTAAAGACCCCATTATATCTAAATTAGAATTTTAAGGCTATTAGTTCAATGTATTATTTCTATATGATGGTGTGCACCTAAACATTGGCATTAACTTATATTTAGAAATATATGCATTTAGAAATTACAGATTTTTTCTTCTTGGAAATCTGACATGCACTTTGATGAGGTATTTGTAGTTTATATACTATTTTACAAAACAAAAACATCTCATTCACCTAAATCTTTCTGCTTATCAAAATAGTTTTTTTCCCCCGTCTGATAATCATTTCAGTGTAAATGTAACATGACACAATTATGGTCATACGCTATTATGAAAATATGCTTCGTCTTTGAATACATTTTAAGGATGCATTCAGTCATTTTTTCATTATAAAAAAGTTTTACATAAAGAAATGAATTGTACCTTCACTCTTGGAATAAATGAATCATGACTGACTGTGAATAGAGCATTTCTTCAATGGCTTTTGTAATTGAAATTTTGGCTTTTGTGTGCTGCAGTTAGAAGTATAATCAAAGACAACTTCCATATCGGCCAGTGAAACATAAAAAAGACTGAATTTACTTTTAATTATAAAAGTGATGCCGACTGCAGTGATGGCATATTTTTGTAGGCCAACTCGGAAGTCAGCATCACCCTGGTTCACTTGACAAAAACAGAATTTTTCCATTGGCTTTTGGATTATTGCAGAAAATGAGCTCAGTGTCCAACAAAAGACTATGGGCCCTTTTTTAACGATTTAAGCGCATGGTTTGAAGCGCATGGCACAGGTGCACTAAGGGCATGTCCGAATCCACTTTTGCTAGTTTAACGACGGAAAAAACGGTTGGCGCGCCAGGCACATGATCCAAAAGGGTTGTACGTAGTCTCTTAATGAGTCATGGGTGTGTTTTGGGCGTAACGTGCAATAAACCAATCAGAGTCTCATCTCCCATTCCCTTTAAAAATCCAGTTGCGCTTGCACCACGGCGGATTCGCTATTTACATGGCGGAATTTGCGAGCGGAAAGACTGAACGCTTCTCCAGAGAGGAATCCTTTTATTTTTAATATTTAAAAATGTTTGTGTGCTGCTGCGCGTCCCTGTGTGTGTAATAAGCAGAGTGCATGCGCGTTGTGGACCCGCCTATAGGCGTATATTACTAACGCGCCCTTTAAATAACACAAAAAATACTGCACTATTGACTTTAGACCAGGTTTTTGTTCAATGGTCAATGGCGCAGTCGTTTTCAGTTGCCTCAAAATAATAGCAACGCGGCAACAATGCGCCTGAACACACCTCGTTTTCAGATGGGCGCAAGTGCATTTGCTATTTAAACAACGTGGTGCTGGACATGAAAATGATAACTGCGTCAGGCTGAAACTAGAAAAAAAAACACGTCGCATTGCGCCAGGTGTATGATAGGGCCCTATGACTACATGTTTTGTTCATCATGATAATCTTTGCCAATGAACACAACTTTTATGAATTTTGAAGCCTAAATACAATCGCTAGAAGAAAAAAGCTAAATGTGCGTTGGAGATTAATATTTTATATACAAAGAAAGTGGTAAATTGTTTGTTTTTTTTTGCACAAACAAAGCACTCACGTCGCTTCATAAAATTGAAGTTAAACCAATGGATTACTTTAATGCAGATTTCATTAAAAAGAGCTTCATTTGTGTTCTGAAGATGAACGAAAGTCTAACGGGTTTTTTTTTTTTTACGGGTCTTACGACATGAGGATGAGTAATTAATGACAGAATTTTAATTTTTTGGTGAACTAACCCTTTAAGCTTCCAACAGCTCCTCAGCCTTTACTAAAAACATTTCTCTGAAAGTTTGAGTTAGAATAGTTTGCAAGAGTGTGACATAATAAGGTTGTAAAAGTGGACTAGTGAGTAGATGAGTTTAATTGTTAAAGTGCCCCTATTATGTTTTTTCGAATATTCCCTTTCATGCAGTGTGTAATATAACTGTCTGTGAATGTAAACGTTCTGCAAAGTTGTAAAGTCGAAAGTGCACGATAAATAAAGTTACTGTCTCCCAAAAGAAAGAATCGACTCTGAACCGCCTAAACAAGTCGTTTGTGTTTCAAATCTCACTGTGTGATGGTTCTGCGTCACTAGAAAATACATCTGCATAATGCCCGCCTATATTGTACGTTGTCCACTTGCGAACAACTCTTGGAGTTCAACGCAGGATTCACAAAACGCTTGCTCGTGAAAGATGGGTCAGTACTAGTTTATTTGGACCAGCTGGCTCCTCAGAATCACAACCTGTAAGTATGAATAATTATTGATGTATATACTCTCACCTAAAGGATTATTAGGAACACCATACTAATACAGTGTTTGACCCCCTTTCGCCTTCAGAACTGCCTTAATTCTACGTGGCATTGATTCAACAAGGTGCTGAAAGCATTCTTTAGAAATGTTGGCCCATATTGATAGGATAGCATCTTGCAGTTGATGGAGATTTGTGGGATGCACATCCAGGGCACGAAGCTCCCGTTCCACCACATCCCAAAGATGCTCTATTGGGTTGAGATCTGGTGACTGTGGGGGCCATTTTAGTACAGTGAACTCATTGTCATGTTCAAGAAACCAATTTGAAATGATTCGAGCTTTGTGACATGGTGCATTATCCTGCTGGAAGTAGCCATCAGAGGATGGGTACATGGTGGTCATAAAGGGATGGACATGGTCAGAAACAATGCTCAGGTAGGCCGTGGCATTTAAACGATGCCCAATTGGCACTAAGGGGCCTAAAGTGTGCCAAGAAAACATCCCCCACACCATTACACCACCACCACCAGCCTGCACAGTGGTAACAAGGCATGATGGATCCATGTTCTCATTCTGTTTACGCCAAATTCTGACTCTACCATCTGAATGTCTCAACAGAAATCGAGACTCATCAGACCAGGCAACATTTTTCCAGTCTTCAACTGTCCAATTTTGGTGAGCTCGTGCAAATTGTAGCCTCTTTTTCCTATTTGTAGTGGAGATGAGTGGTACCCGGTGGGGTCTTCTGCTGTTGTAGCCCATCCGCCTCAAGGTTGTGCGTGTTGTGGCTTCACAAATGCTTTGCTGCATACCTCGGTTGTAACGAGTGGTTATTTCAGTCAAAGTTGCTCTTCTATCAGCTTGAATCAGTCGGCCCATTCTCCTCTGACCATCAACAAGGCATTTTCGCCCACAGGACTGCCGCATACTGGATGTTTTTCCCTTTTCGCACCATTCTTTGTAAACTCTAGAAATGGTTGTGCGTGAAAATCCCAGTAACTGAGCAGATTGTGAAATACTCAGACCGGCCCGTCTGGCACCAACAACCATGCCACGCTCAAAATTGCTTAAATCACCTTTCTTTCCCATTCTGACATTCAGTTTGGAGTTCAGGAGATTGTCTTGACCAGGACCACACCCCTAAATGTATTGAAGCAACTGCCATGTGATTGGTTGATTAGATAATTGCATTAATGAGAAACTGAACAGGTGTTCCTAATAATCCTTTAGGTGAGTGTATTTTCTACCGGGTGTTCAAAATACGTAGTTTTGTGTTTTATATTGTGTAAGTTTCCGGCTAACTCATGTTATTACTGTCTTACTGAAATACTTCTCCAAATCAGCTGTGGGCCACTATTACCTAAATTTGTGTCTATTACCTGCAGATTGTCTGGCGTTCATAATATTTTGAGTAAAGATAAAAGGATGGAGCAAGTTTTGTTTTACAAACTTTAATGTTAAATCAGTCATTCACCGTTATTGATACAGTTCCTGCATGTGCACCGCAATAAATTAGAAATATACACATGGGTTTGTTGATGGACATACACTGTGCTGATGGTGAGGAGTTACAGTTGAAACATCTCATGTACCTCAAAACGAGTAGCGTATCTCTGAGAAACGTCCTGCTTAAGTCGTCCTTGCAATGGAGGTTTGGGTTGAATAACTATTTCTTCCAATGTTTCATCATCGGACGCGTGCTCGGATTGATATGGTAAAATCGACGCTATCGTTACTGTCTTTACAGTGTGTACAATCGCTGAGCTTTAGGAAGCAGAGCTGGAGTTTAGTTATGGTAATGGGGGTTTAGCTTCCGAAACACGTGCTGTAAGCGGTAGACCAATCACAACAGACTTGGCCATCTGGCCAATCAGAGCAGAGTAGGCGGGATTTAGAGAGACTGATTCATCCATCGAGTCATTTGAGAATCATTGAAAAATGTGGTGATGTGCAATGTATATTATGAGAAAATTAAAGTGTTTTTTGACCTTTGATGCATGTAAACCTGTTATAGGAATCCTCCAAAACAAAACTAGGAACCTTTAAAATAACATAATAGGGGCACTTTAATGTCCCTCTGTAATCCCATTAAGCCACTATTAGCAACTGCCTTTAAGACTAAAACGTGAAAATATCTTGAGCTTGTGTTTACCAGACTTTATTTCAGGCATTTTACAGAGCACATAAAAAAAAAAACAGACCTCAGGACGATGGAATTGGAAGTGCTAAAATGCAAACTTGCTTCTGGGTTTTGGCCTGCAAAAATATGTCATTCCTGCAGCACTATTTAAAATGTATTTGTGTATGATGTGCAATTTCAGTATGTAACTCCGTGTGTCCTAGAGCCTTATAGTCAAGACACTGAAAGAAATTATGACTAAGTTGCTTTATAAAGTTTGTGCATCAAAACTAATGAGAAAACATCCACTGTCTCTCAGCTGCATTAGTCATTTTGGTTGCATCAAAAAGGTGTAGGGTTTACTTTTTTTACTTTCACTAAAGTAGTACTTGGACTTTTAATTAAGTAAAATTTTGACACATAACCTATAATTATGCATAATTTCTCAGTACTTGTTACATCACTACCTTTGCCTCTATTTAGACAAGTTAATTACCTTATGGGCTAAACTGATTTTGAATGCATTTTAGGGTGGGCGTAAGTGCTGTCCTGGTGAGTGTCCACTTCAGCGTGTGCCGCAGAGGTGTGTGACTTTTAATGTCTCCAGAAATACCGAAAACATCAGGTTTGTTGTGTTTTAGCAGAAAAGATCCACTCACAAACTTCTGTGAGCATCTGTGAACTCTCATCCTCAGAGTACACTTTCACTTTCCACCATCATTTATTAATATGCCCTCACCTGAGGTCTCCGCTCGTGAAAATACAACACCACAGCAGCGTCCCCAGCCGCCAACTCCACTTAAACAACAGTGTGTCCTCCTAATGAAAACCAAGGAGATGGTGCCACACACACAGAGCTCTCCATCAAAAAAGATTGCTGAAAAGGTGACATGTCTGGTCCTTTGTGTCATTTCAGAGTGTCTCCATAAACCTCAGAATATCCCTGCGTGTTGTTGAGCAGACATAGGTGGGTGGCTTTTTTCTTAAGTATGATAGATGTAGTTTGGCGTAGAGCTGCCTGACCGTCCGCATTGTGTCCCTGTTCTCCCGGAGGGGAAGAGACCGCCATCGAATAGCAATATAGCACTTCCAGCAAGCTTTTGTTTCCTCTCAATCTACAGTGACTGAATTGTTTAACGCTTTTATTGGCTTCCTACATAGTTCCTCTGAGTCGAGCACTTATTGAAGACGAATGCATTCAGAAAAGCAGCGTTTCATTGTTCAGCGTTGGCTTTACTCAGCATTACTCAACTAAATTAGTTTTCTTGCTCCAAATTATTCCCAGTAAACTCTCTACTGCAGAAATGGATAGCATGGATAGTCTCACAAGGTTTTATAGGCCTGAATAAGACTGAAATATATGTAAAACATTACTTATGCACTCATTGATGAGCTAGTGTCTTGACATCAACCACTAGGTACGTCAATTGGGTATGGTGTACTGTACGACATTTGGCCTTGGCTGTCCAGAAAATGAAAAAAAAATAATAATAATAATAATTGTGCAAAATAGTAAATTGATTAAGTGAAGTGCTCTGTAAGTATTTTCACTTTGCAGCTTATGGGCCAGATTTACTAACAGTTTGCGCCAGCGTTCAGAGTTAAAAAATTACTGTCAGGATTTACTAAAGACACGCAGTGAATAATTAGCACTGAAAAGGCGTGGACAGGGTTATTTTTGCAGCTGACCTTATTACATATGCATTTATAGGAGTTTCCCTTTCAGACACAGAATTTATGGGAGGAGAGTATTTAAATGAATCCCGCAAGGTGATTTACTAAGGTTTGCGCCATTATTTACAGTGTTGGTCATTATGGAAATGGTCCGTCTGCGTCTGTGTTCTTTAATTTGCGTGTCGTCAGTAGATCACGCGCTGAACTGTCCACTCCCATCGGCGCTTTTTTGGAATTGCGCTATCACGTTAATTTGCCCTGTTTAGTAAATCTGGCCCTATGTGTAATTTAACACACACATGTTGGGTTTCCATGTTTTATAGGGACTTTCCATAGACATAATTATTTTTATGCTGTACAAACTTTCTGCATTTTTACATTTTCAAAAAAAAAACAAAAAACAAAACAAAAACAATTTAAAATGATTTATAAGCTGTTTTCCTCATGGGGAACAAAAAAAATTACATTTTGTCCCTGCTACGTAGGGAATACCTGAACCACACACACACACACACACATACACACACACACACACACACACACACTTGTTTCTCATACGATGGGCCCAAAACAGCATATTCATAACCACTATAATATTCATTCCATAGTTCAAAATGATAGCTAATTGTGTTTACAAAACTCAAATTATAATCTATTCAATAAAAGTACCTTATTTAGCCTCCAGCAACTCACTTATAATTGCAGAATGCATAATTTTGTTACAAATTATTCTATCGTTTATCACTGACTTCAGCTATTTAACAGATTGCTATATCACCTAATGGATTTTTAATGTAAATTCAATGCAAGCATCACACACACACATACACATATATATAGAGAGATATATATATATATATACACACACACACACAGTGGGGAGAACAAGTATTTGATAAACTGCCGATTTTGCAGGTTTTCCTACTTAAAGCATGTAGAAGTCTGTAATTTTTATCATAGATACTCTTCAACTGTGAGAGACGGAATCTAAAACAAAAATCCAGAAAATCACATTGTATGATTTTTAAATAATTAATTTGCATTTTATTGCATGACATAAGTATTTGATCACCTACCAACCAGTAAGAATTACGGCTCTCACAGACCTGTTAGTTTTTCTTAAAGAAGCCCTCCTGTTCTCCACTCATTACCTGTATTAACTGCACCTGTTTGAACTTGTTACCTGTATAAAAGACACCTGTCCACACACTCAATCAAGCAGACTCCAACCTCTCCACAATGGCCAAGACCAGAGAGCTGTGTAAGGACATCAGGGATAAAATTGTATACCTGCACAAGGCTGGGATGGGCTACAGGACAATAGGCAAGCAGCTTGGTGAGAAGGCAACAACTGTTGGCGCAATTATTAGAAAATGGAAGAAGTTCAAGATGACGGTCAATCTCCCTCGGTCTGGGGCACCATGCAAGATCTCACCTCATGGGGCATCAATGATCATGAGGAAGGTGAGGGATCAGCCCAGAACTACACGGCAGGACCTGGTCAATGACCTGAAGAGAGCTGGGACCACAGTCTCAAAGAAAACCATTAGTAACACATTACGCCGTCATGGATTAAAATCCTGCAGCGCACGCAAGGTCCCCCTGCTCAAGCCAGCGCATGTCCAGGCCCGTCTGAAGTTTGCCAATGACCATCTGGATGATCCAGAGGAGGAATGGGAGAAGGTCATGTGGTCTGATGAGACAAAAATAGAGATTTTGGTCTAAACTCCACTCTCTGTGTTTGGAGGAAGAAGAAGAATAAGTACAACCCCAAGAACACCATCCCAACCGTGAAGCATGGAGGTGGAAACATCATTCTTTGGGGATGCTTTTCTGCAAAGGGGACAGGACGACTGCACCGTATTGAGGGGAGGATGGATGGGGCCATGTATCGCGAGATCTTGGCCAACAACCTCCTTCCCTCTGTAAGAGCATTGAAGATGGGTCGTGGCTGGGTCTTCCAGCATGACAACGACCCGAAACACACAGCCAGGGCAACTAAGGAGTGGCTCCGTAAGAAGCATCTCAAGGTCCTGGTGTGGCCTAGCCAGTCTCCAGACCTGAACCCAATAGAAAATCTTTGGAGGGAGCTGAAAGTCCGTATTGCCCAGCGACAGCCCCGAAACCTGAAGGATCTGGAGAAGGTCTGTATGGAGGAGTGGGCCAAAATCCCTGCTGCAGTGTGTGCAAACCTGGTCAAGAACTACAGGAAACGTATGATCTCTGTAATTGCAAACAAAGGTTTCTGTACCAAATATTAAGTTCTGCTTTTCTGATGTATCAAATACTTATGTCATGCAACAAAATGCAAATTAATTACTTAAAAATCATACAATGTGATTTTCTGGATTTTTGTTTTAGATTCCGTCTCTCACAGTTGAAGAGTACCTATGATAAAAATTACAGACTTCTACATGCTTTGTAAGTGGGCAAACCTGCAAAATCGGCAGTGTATCAAATACTTGTTCTCCCCACTGTATATATATATATATATTTTTTTTTTTTAGCTGCCAGGTTATGACCAAAGCTATGACGGATTATTATTATTAATACCTTTAGAAGTTTGTGTGTGCTTTGTTATGGTCAGGAAGGAATAAAGCTAGGAATTTGGACGTTTGGATGACATCATACTTGGATTTTTTTTTTTTAAATCTCGGACAATGCATGAGCATTTTCTTAGTCTGAATCTGGGTCAGGTTCCCAACCTACTGAACTCTATGGCAGCTTGTAATTTGTTGGAATGATGCAAGTAGTCACCATTCATTTCCATTGCATGGAGGGAAAAAGACGCAATGAAAGTGAATGGTTACTGAGGCTGTCAGTCTATAACATCTTTTGTGCAGAGTAAATGATGACAGAATTATAATTTTTGAGTGAACTGTCCCTTTAAGTCTCAAAAATATACAGTGATTCTTTGTTAAAACTGGGAGATCAAATTTGAAAACAGTTTTGCCTATTTATGAGAAAAAAAAGTGATCCCTCGTGGATTCTTGTACACACTTTTGTAGTGCATTTCCACACTGTTGTGAAGGTCAGGCTGGACAGCAAAGGATGCTAACTGTCTGCCTCAACATGCTGTTTGGTGTGTGTGTGTGTGTGTGTGTGTTTCTCCTCAATGACACACTGTCATTAGTGGTTTACTCAGGCAGAGTTGTTGAACCCGCTCTGTGTTAACAGTCACCATTTAGATAAATATTTGATGTTTAAATGCAAGATTCTTTTTGATCGCACTACATTTGGTTGTTTTAGTAAAAAAAAAAAAAAAAAAAAAATTTTAAAATTAAGCAAATCTACAGATGCTGCATCCGGAATTTAATACTTCCCTAGTATATAGTATGCGAAGAACAGTGTGTGAGCCGAGTAGTATGTCCAAATTCATAGTATTCATAAAACACTAGTCAAAAAATACCCGGAGGACCTACTTTTATATTTCGGATGCAGCAAGAGAATGATTACTAGCAATGATCAATCAAGAGATGAGATATATCACAGTTATGCTTTAGTAATGTTAGTATGGTAATCACTATATGACATTTATAAGGCAAGTGGAAAAGTCGAATAGCACTAGAACTTTTCTGTAACATTATTTTAACTCTTTTAACTCTCAAAAGGCTAAAGAGTTTTTTTCCAAATGAAATGAGATCATGACATGATCCAATATAACGGCCGACGTATATTTCAGCTATTAAAGGCGGTTGTTGAATAATTCATCATAACTTGCTTTTTTGTTCACGGTTGCATCGGAAAAGAGGTTTTGAAGTTTAATAATAATGCATTTTCTTGATCAAGGAACCAAGGAATTGATAATTCTCTAGCTTGAGAATCAAAACCCATTTTCAAAGATTACAAAAAAAAAAAAAAATGCAGGCCACTTTTTAAATGAATACTATCAGTTTTCATATGCACACATGAAAACTAGGACAAAAATACAAATGAGATTTGAACATTTGAATACCTCAAATGTTTCTCTTAGATGACAATGAAGATCAAACTGAGACTTTTGCTCATGCCTTTTAGATTTAAGCTGCCCATGACAGCAGTGGTGGCGTTTCACAAAAAACTAGGGTATGGCATGAGTCCTTCTGGCCATACAACAACAACATTCCCAAATAATCACATTATATCTAAACAAAATGTGGACAAAAATCCACTAAAAGAATTTAACAGACTTAACAACAATACAAAATCAATGCAAATACTGAAACCGCCCTATAAGCCTTCGCTGTGTCCTAAACAAACACAATTCACGACGATTCTATTTTACAAACAGTTTTTATTTCTGCGGCGTTGTGGCTGGAACACCACACAAAATATGACAGATTATGTGCTTATAGTGCAGATTATGTGCTTATTTAATGTAAAAAGTATTTAAAGTGAGTTTGAATATCATTTTTCGTGACTTTTATAGACAGCCTTACTGAAAGCAACAATGGATAATTCACCTCAGATCTTGAAAATAAATTAAAGGAAACAACTATATTCAAACTGTCAACTCAAGGTGAACAAACAAGTGTATTCTATGATAAAAAAAAGTTTTCAGTCAGTATGCATTTTTAATCATGCTAAAATGGTGTAAGATTTAGGAATTCGATATTGTACTTATCTATTTAATTGCGAACGCAGTCAGTGCGCTTGCAGAGAGAGCCCACCCACACGCTCTTGTGATAGGCTGTGATTTTTGATTGATTGATGTCGGGTCGAGTCTGGTTTGCCGCTGAAAATCCTGTTGCATCGTGTCTGGTTAGGACCTTTTACAGTCTATGGTTAGGACCTTTTACAGTCTATGATTAGGACACAGCGTTAGGCTGTTTATATTTGCTTTTCAAAGCTGCAACAGAACTAACGAGTAGCATCATGAGCTGTTTATTTCCCCTGCTTGTCTGAATGCCAGGGTATGGCAACTGCCATACTCTGCCATATGTAAACGCCGCCCCTGCATGACAGTAACAGTGTAGTCTAGAAAGTACCTTCAATCACTCTCTGCCTTTATAGTTGTCCAGCAAAGGGAAGATAACACAACCCTCACCAAAACTAACTTGATTTGATCATGATCTGATTAAAGGTTACCCGGATAAAGGGGGTCACCAGAGTGAAATTCCAAATTCATCGACATGCTTTAAATTATTCTAGAAGCGTCAAGAGTCCCTTGACCCTAGCCTTCGTCTGCGATTCATGAGGGGCTGTTATTGATTTAAGCAGGTGTAAGGAGCCGTCTCACCGCAGAGGAAATTCAATCTTACCTGACATCCACAGGTTTATTGTTCAAGACGCTGTCACAACAGCCTGTGCTGCTTACATATCAAAACAAATGGCATAATTCAACATTTCACAGTCTCATTGTGCCATACGCCAACAAATAATAGTACATTCACTGCATGTTTGGTAGCTATAACGGCCTCAGAAAATACTTGGACTGAACATTTCTGAATGCCATTGCATTAGATAATAAATGATCAATTTGAATGTATTATTTCAGTTTTAAAAACAATACATGTACTGTTCGTATTTTATATTGTGACACTTTCTGATTGTCAAATGTTAATAACAAGGAACGTTCTCAGAACTTTGGTTAACGTTCTGGCAAGATTCTCTCAAAGTTATGAACAAACATTCTTCCAGTTATGTTAATAGAACATTCATTCAAAGTTATGCGCTGCGTCCGAAATCGAATACTTTTAATACTATACCTCCCTGCTATATAGTATGCGAAAAACAGCAGGCGAAAAGTCCCCGGATGATATTCTGAAGTGTGTTCGATGGACAATCTTCTATCCCATGAGGCCTCGGGACGGGATTTATGAATGGAACTGAAGCGATGCAACTGATACTGGTAGGTCACGTCCCGTGACAGTAACAACATGGTGGATGTAATACGTCATAATTCATACTACCCATTATCATACTATATAGACTAGAGCGTACTTTTTTAACGGTCGCGAAGTAAATTCCAATTCAAATGTAGTGCCTACTCAGACAGTACGCGATTTTAGACGCAGTGATGGTCTTTAACAATGTTCTCAAAATATTTGCATGAAAAAATTATTTATACATCATTAATGGAACATTTTAGTTGGACAGACATCTAATATTTTTTAAATGTTTTAGAATGTTCAGGGAACATTCAAAAGTAACGTTCCCATGATTGCAAAATTATAAAATGGAATGTTCTCTTAAAAGGCACAATATATTTTTGGATTAAAATATCCAAAATCCACCAGAACAATGTTATATATTTTGTTGACTTGTGTACTTGCATTATCCCAAATGTTTCCACGAATGTTTAAATCCAGAGAAATAAGCCATTTTAACCAGGATGCGGACCGTGTCTGTGTGTCGCCTATCAATGACATCATACCCGTTTTTGTAGAAACCATGGAAACACCAAAGACTATATTATGCATTTTATTAGACAAGTGAGCAACTTTTTGGATACATTCTTCGACAGAAAACGTATCATTGTTATATAGCTCAACACAGTTAGTCTTATTGTTTAGATCTTGTTTTCTTGATTTACCACGAGTACCATGTTTTACCATGCCTAATATTGATCTAGCTTACTGCAGTGTGCAACAAGTGTCATAGTATCTGCCGAGTAGCATTATAACATAACTTTCAACACACTCAAATGTATCTAATATGATAAAACAGTGCAGCGTTACCCCACATACACATGAGTGGAAGAAGCGGAAGTGGTCGTCTGTGGCATAATAAAAGCTTCACGAAATCAAGGCGCCTTTGTTTTGAATAAGCAACCTCTAGCAGCGAAAAATTACACACACACACACACACACACACACACACACACACACACACACACATATATATATATATACTGTGTGTGATTGCATGGCCACATCCAGAAAAATGAATGGATCTCTATGGCCCACTAAAACTGTAATTCCTACAGGTTTTCTTCTAACCAGCAGATGGCAGAATTCGGCCTCTAACACCTAGATCAATATCCAGAAACAACTCATATTAATTTAGATCATCATTTTAAAAAAAAATTCCCAGAAAGAAATAATATTTCATATGCAAGTTAATGGTGAAGTTGAGTAATTTTGTGTAAATAGGTAAAAATGTATCACATATCCATACCCCCAAAACAGCATAAATATATAGTTGAGAAGTAAATAAAAAATATATATAATTTGCCAATTTAAAAAAAAAATTTTTTTTTAGACAATCACTATGTAAATGACTATGAGTGAGGAGAAACGAGGACCGTATGAGGGTTAACGTTCACATAAAAAAAACAAAAAAAAAAAACACGTTTTTAAACATTTAAAATAAAACTGAATGTTCAGAAATAACGATAACCTAATGGGAAGGTAAGCAAAATGTTATAGAACCATGGGCGTAGCGTGACATCTGAGCTTGGGGAGGCAAGAACTAGCCAGTCGCTTTGGTCAGTCAACACCATTTTAATCACATTTTAGCTTTTCTGTTGTAAACCTACATATTCACACTCCATGTAACTCCATTATGTAATAATATATTGAAGTAATTTTACTATGACTACGGCGAGCAGCAATCGCGCAAAGTTGTCATGGCAACCAGATATATTACCCACCGATTACTTTTTTGCAATAAAAAGTTGAAAATGCACTACAAACACAATATGTTAAAGTAGGCTTTTATTAAGCAAATAAAGGAGTGAAAAATTACTCACCCTCTGCTTTAAAACAGACATCTGTTGGCAGATTCATCATCACGTGACAACTTCTTACACAAATGAGATTGGGGGAGACGTTTATTTAGTAAGTTTGATTGGATTTATTAATTTATTTAAAAAATAATTCAAAATGTATTAAAGGTGCAGTGTGTAATATTTATGAGGATCTGTTGACAGAAATGCAATATAATATACATAACTATGTTTTCAGTGGTGTATAAAGACCTTACATGATGAACCGTTATGTTTTTATTACCTTAGAATGAGGCATTTCTATCTTCATACACCGCGGGTAATGTCTGTTGTTAACATTATGTGAAGAGACTTTAAATTAACCTATACGTTGCTAACAATTAGCTTAAATATGAAGTAATTTAGTTATTTTTCAGCATAATTTACTTCAACTAGAATCTCTCTCTCTTTTTTTTTTTTTTTCAAAAAGTTCTCTATTTTAGGACAAATATTGCAGAGGAATAATGTGTACATCTTACAAGATCTGAGTTTGATGCCTTTGCATTTCAGTAGAGTCAACATTTGGTAAACAGCAGGTTGCTTTTCATTTTCTCCTAAGATTTCAGTTGGTGCAAAACTCATTAACTACCCAAAAAATAATTAGCATTACGGGAAAGAAAAAAGGAAAAGAAGACCCAGAGGAAAATTTAAGCATTCTAAGTTTTTCTGTTGTGTGACTCAGTCTTTTAAGAACAAAGCTTTATTCAAGTGTCAAGAACAGATGAGCAAATGAAAGGGAAGATCCACGTGTTAAGCGAATATTTTTAAAGAGATAGATCACCTAAAAGGGAATATTTTGTCATCATTTACTCACCATCATGTTGTTTCCAAACCTGTATGATGACTTTTACTTTACTTTTTCTATATGTTTTCATGCTTGATTGTTAAAAAACACATTATTTCTCACATATTTTGCATTATTACAGCTCCTCTCTCCTCAGTCTGACTCAAACACATCGTTTAGTTCCTGTTTCGATGAAGCCCCTCCTTCTGAAATACGAAATGTGCTGTGAATGGTTAGCTGGCCCAGTGTGTTGCGATTGGCACAGCTTAGCGCATGTTCGGGAAATGTCACGTCCCTTCATAACAGCTACACAGCTACTAACAGTTCTGCTCTGGTGTAAATATTTAAGGATGGTGTCAATATCAAACCAATTTGAGCCTGATTCAGTGCCTGACAATGTTTAGGAACAAGAGGATCGTCCAGAACAGATTTCAAGCACAGATTTCACAGGACGTTTCAGAGTGGTATGTTTTTTGTTTTTAGTTTACTTATAGATTATAGATAGAATGTTATCCGCCATTTAATCATATTTGTCAGAAAACTATGGCAATACAAACGTAATTGATCACAAAATCATGGATAATTTTCCTAAGGGGCGGTGAACAGTCTTACAAAAGCTACAGAAAACACTACATCAATACTGTAATGTTATCTAGCAGGCGAGCGGAGGCAAAGCTTTTCCCTTTGTTTACATCATAGCAACTATATAAAACTTATAATTGGAACTGTTAATAGAAAACACAACCACAAGTAATAAGATCCATAAACAACAGATTGTCCCGACAAAATGGGAACTGCTTAATTTCAGGAGAATCTTTTGTGCGTAGCCTGCATTGTACTCTCTTAGGTTCTGGAAGCTGTTCTCCGTAAAATGTGCAGCGCATAGATAAACGTTGGGGTTATAATGTTAAGGAACAGTGTTTAAAATAAATTAACCACTCTAAGTTTGTCAGCCTTAGGACAACAGCGACACTCTTAATCTTCTCTAGCACAGCTCAACCAGGCCTTGCCCCCTTTTTTGCACATTCTGTGGGTGGAGATTATTTAAATTACTAAAAGTGTGACTTCACAAGATTGTTGTAGTCCAAATGAGCCGTTCGTTGTAGTTCTTGAAAAGTGGATTCTGTTGAAGTGCCCCTATTATGGTATATTTTTCTAATATTCCCTTTCATGCAGTGTGTTAATATAGCTGTCTGTGACTGTGAACGGTCTGCAAGTCGAAAGTGCATGATAAATAAGGTTATTGTCTTCCAAAAGAAAGAATCGACTCTGAACCGCCTATATGAGTCATCAGGAATTCGAATCAGTTATGGCTACAAGTCACTAGCTAACACATTTGTATTATGCCTGCCTATGTTCTACGTTGTCCACTCGCGAACAACTTGACCCGCCCTTCAACACGGGATTCGCAAAATGCTTGCTCGTGAAAGATGGGTCAGTACCCAATTTATTTGGACCAGCTGGCTCCTCAGAATCACAACCTGTAAGTATGATTAATTATTGATGTATATATTTTCTACTGGGTGTTCAAAATATGTAGTTTTGTGTTTTATATTGTGTAATATACCACATTATTACTGTCTAACTGAAATAATTCTGCTAAGCAGCTGTGGGCCACTATTACCTAAAAACTGGGTCTATTAATGTCGTTCTTACTACTTTGAGTAAAGATAAAGGATGGAGCAAGATTTGTTTTCCAAATCAGTCATTCATGTTAGCGCTCGGCTAACATATTCGCTGTTGATACAGTTCATGCATGTGCACTGCGATAAATTATAAATATACACATGGGTTTGTTGATGGACGTACACTTGTTAATGCTGATGGTGAGGAAATACAGCTGCAACATCTCATAATGTACGTCAAACTGAGTAGCGTATCACTGAGAAAAGAAGTCCTGCTCAAGTCGTCCTTGCAATGGAGGTTCGGGTTGAATAACTAGTTCTTCCAATGATTGATATGGATTGATATGGTAAACTGTCTTTACAAAGTGTACATTCACTGAGCTTTAGGAAGCAGAGCTGAAGTTCAGTTATGGTAATGGGCGTTTAGCTTCCGACACACGCGCTGTACACGGTAGACCAATCACAACAGACTGGGACGTCTGGCCAATCAGAGCAGAGCAGGCTCTCGGAAAGGAGGGATTTAGAGAGACTGAATCATCCAACAAATTAAAGTGTTTTTGACCTGTGATGCATTTAAACCTGTTGTAGGAGACCTCCAAAACAAAATAGAGGGTATGCAGTATGCACGTGACGTCACCGTTGGCTGGAGTGACTGTGGTTATGCCCACTGAGTGGCAAAAAGACTGAGAGGCAGCATTGGTTTCAGCTTGAATGCCGCGAAAAACACAAAACACATCTAAAACGGGAAAGAGCTTTAAGATTGATGGTACAAACAGATTTGACAAGAAATCTGAGGTATATTTTTACAAACTGCCGAAAGCTACAGAAAAGAGAAGCAAATGGATCGCTGCAATTCACAGAAACAACTGAATCCAGCCAGCGAAACATGGATTTGCAGTTTTCATTTTGTGTCAATATGTTGAATTTTGGGGTAAAATCATACCCTATATATTGTATTGTTATATATTGTATTGACAACTCATCAATTAAATATTTACCATCTTATATTCTGCATAATTGGATGTTTTTAAATTAAAAACTATAGGGCTGAACGATATGAATCTATATATAACATTGATATAATGATCACCCGGATTTAGACCTATAATGTATTTATATAAAGTGTTCACAGGCAAATTTGCTTTATGTATTTCCCCAGCGTCGAAATCAGGCACATATAAATGTCAGGAAACACGATCCTGGCTGCATGTCAATATCCATGGATCACTGGATCTTTAGTAAGTTGTAATGAACACTATATCAAATCCTACCTTTAGTTTAAACTGATAATCGTTTGTTTTACTCGTGTTTTCGCAGTTTCCCCTATTTAATCCAGTCATGCAGCAGCTCTTTTGCTACTCATTCCGGCTGAGGGGGCGTGTTCCGGCGGGAAAGTGACGTCAGTGCATTGCATACCCTCTATTAGAAACCTTTAATAGCATAGCAAATAGCATAATACCATAAAATATCTCCCTTTGGAGTGGACTTTGAGCTTGTGACCTTGCAGATCTTTTTTATGCTCAAACAGCAACATTACAGACTAAAGTTGAGAAAGTGAAAGCATAATAGGACCCCTTTAAAGCTGTCTTTCTGTGACTGTAACATTGCATCTGAATGAATCATTCAGACTAGTTTTGTGAACCAATGATTCTTTAAAAAGATTGGAATCAAAAGAACAATTTGTTCAAAAATTAGACATTGCTACTTGTCTTACAAACTCATTATGAACTTATGAATGATAAATGTGTCAAGGAGAGCATGATGTCAAGACTTTTAGTAAATGAGACTCTTTAGGTCTGTTAAGCTCCAATACGTCAGCATTCAACTTTAGTGCATGAGTCATTTGGTTGATTTTTATACTTTCGATGGTGCTTTTTGCATCTTTTGCATTTTTTTTTTTTTTTTTTTGAAGCATTAAAGTTCCCATTTATTGTAAATTAAATAAACTCTCCACAGATTTTTCTCCTCCACTTTGTGTTCCACAGAAGAAAGAAAGTCATCAAGGTTTGGAAGGACTTTCAATGTGAGTAACTAGATAGAATTTTTATTTAGACATGACCCATTCCTTTAAAACCACTTCATTTGAGTGTCAAAAACAAAATAAATGTAAGAAGATCCATGCGTTGAGTGAACTGCCTCAAGGTCATATAAGCACTTGACACTGTTAAGATCAGGAATAAAAGATGATGCTTGTGTAGAGGGTTCACATAAATCAGTACCACATAATCAGAGAAGCGAAATATGGTTTATAAGGAGCTACGGCAGCAGTGAGCTTTCTCTGTAAATGACCGCAGCATTCTTGTGCATGGATCACAGAGAAAAAACACAGACAAAAAAAGGCGCATTTGCAATGTTAAAATTGGTTGTCCTCATAAATATTTCATTGGATTTCTGAACATAAATATACTGGCCACATGGCTTTGTGAAATGCCATCAGAGCTTAACAGCAATTGCTTGTATTTATTCCAGCGAGAGATTTGAGATCTGTGCACATTTTATGCGCTTATAAATGGAGGTGAAAGGTAAATCTTTTAGCACTAGGGCAGGCAGGCCCACCGTACAGTATCTGTCAAACTATGGAAACTGAGCTAATATTTACAGTGCAGATATATCACTCCTCACACACGTCTGAATCTAGAAAGTGAAAATTAATTTTGGCTAGCAAAAATATGGGATTTCTAACTGTGCAATTAAAGATCCATTATTTCTTGAGGTGAGATCTGCATGCTGTGGTAGTGTAGTCTTGTATAATGTAGACCGGGGCTAGTTGTCACACTCTATATTTCTCAGAGTAGGTTAAATTTGGAGTTAGTTCTAGAGATGCACCGATCGATCGGCCAGGGATCGGAATCGGCCGATTTCCCTCATGATCATTTTGTTACCAGCGGCACAGGCAATAACGTCAGCTGCGCGTTCTCGCTCTCTTCTCTGTCACGGTGAAGTGACACACATCCGCGTGGGCGCCTCCTCTCTCTCACTTGTCTCATTAGCTCCGGTTAAATAGTGCTTGTACTGCGCATAATTTTAGTCATTCCCGCAGGTTTCGCGCTCACACCAAAAGCACGCGCACCACTGATCTATATAAGTGAAGCGAACAAGCCACGCTCAGTCTCAAACAGAGACAGAAGTTAAACAGAGTCACAAGTACCAAAATGAGTGGCTTACTGCGCTTAAACTGTCAAATACATACAAAAGTATGTCAAAACCAGCGGCACAAATAGCTAAGAAAGTGAACCCATGTTGTGTGTAGCAGTATCGGTTCCGTTGAACACCGTTCATAAACTCTTAAAGGGACAGCAGTCCAATATTCCTGCTGCTGTCTGTCATGCTAATCAAAGAACAAAAGACAAAAAAAAAAAATTCACTTTCTGCTCTTGACTGAATACGTTTTATAACTTTAATGGTAAGAATTGATCTGTATTAATATTTACAATAAAGACTACAGAAATTAAGGTAACCAATGTAAAATAACACTGAATGTGTTATTTTACATTTGATTACCTTAATTTCTGTAGTATTTCTTACCTGAATAGAAACCCAGTTAACCTGAAAAACTTAGTTTCATAGCTCTCTTTATTGTATTGCATTTATTTGAGCTGTTTATATTTTATTACTGACTTTTTACTTGTGTTTTTTTTTTTTATGAAAATAAAACTTTGCGTTGAAGAAAAGTAGATTTTTGTTTGTATATGTTGTCAATTATAGTTCTTAGAAAGAAAATCGGAATCGGCAAAAATCGGTATCGGCAAATCACACTAACAAAAAAAATCGGAAATCGGAATCGGCCAAGAAAATTGCAATCGGTGCATCTCTAGTTAGTTCCTGTATAGACATATAACAAAGTCTTGGCTGCTTTGGTTTAACACCCAGGGCATGTTGTCACAGTGTATGGGGTAAGTTGTCACGATGGAACTTGCCATTTAATTACGTTTTTTTAGGCTTGTACGACTGATACCGGACTGTCTGGGCCAAGAGAAGGTTACTCTCTGAGAAAACAAAGGAAATTAACATTTGAACTCTCTCTTGCAAAAGTAGCATCCCCACCCGAGACGCAATCACACTGAGTCAATCACCTCAGTATTGTCTTAATCTGCATTTCCTTCCCTTCACCCCCTCTTCCCCCACATCTTCTCTCCACATGCTGAGATAATCTGAAATTAACCCAAAAATCTATGTGGTTTAATGTGAACAGTTGTCATACAACACTATACATGTTTGGTATCATTTGAAATGCGACTGGTACAAAGGTCTCATTCCCACAGAAGTAAACCAAAAGGTAATAAAGGTTTTACACACAGCTCTTACTGGCCTACGTCTGTTACACTAAACCTCACTCCCCCCTAAACCTCACTCCCATCCGGGTCACGGCACCAAATGTTACCGGTCCTAACCGCCCCACTCCGAGTGGGATTTGAACCGCAGTCTCTGACCGTCAGTCGCTAAAGCGCCTCTTGAGATCAGGGGATTGAGGTTTACATGCACAGCTCTTACTGGCCTACGTCCGCTACATGCGCACGGGCTACATATGAGCTACAGACCAGTGAAAAAAATGTCAATTTTGGTCGAATTTGAGGTTTTCACAAAAATTTGTTCATTAAGCCCTCTTCTAGCGATCCCAATGCTCCAAATAACAATTAAACATCTAAAAGTATCTTTACTTGTACGTTTTCTGAGAGAAGTACCTTTCCTTTGTCCATTAAAATAGCGCTGGCGCTGCACTTCCCCTCAGCACAAGTTTGGTATCGTTTAAAAGGGCAGCACCTGACTTTGTGAATATTCTCAAAGGCATGTACCAATGAAATGTGATTTTCAAACTCATGCTGATGTAAACAAAACGATCTCATTCGCGCTGACTGACAGATCAGAAGCGTGCGCACAAACGCCTCAGACAGCGCGCAATCCCGATATAGGTTACACACAGTGTTGGGGAGTAACTAGTTACATGTAACTATTGCGTAATTTAATTACAAAATAAATGTAACTGTAATCAGTTACAGTTACTGAGAAAAAATATGTAATTAAATTAGTTACTTTTGAAAATGTTAATGATTACAAAGGGGGTTACGTCTGAATATTTTCTGTAAAAAGCTAGGATACGTTGATTAATATTAATTTGTTGCTTTGCCTGTTTTTGATGTGCACGATGCCTCCTGCCATTTAAAGGCCGTTTTGTAAAGCGATGCTATTCTGATGCTTTTGATTACTTCTTGTAATTGGCAGACGTGGTGCACTGCAAATTCAAACATCAATCCACAGTGCGTGCAATCCAACAGAGCCATAGAAAAAGGCTCTGCCCTGAAAGCTTTAGGCTTCAACCTGTCTGAGAGTTGCCACCATGGCGAGTGATAAAAATGCATTCCAGTGCTGGAAAACAGAAAAGTAATCAAAAAGTAATCAAATGTAATCAGTTACATTACTTTTATAAAGTAATTGAAATAGTTACACTACTTATTACATTTTAAATAGGGTAACTTGTAATCTGTAATCTATTACATTTCCAAAGTAACCTTCCCAACACTGGCTACACATATACACAGAATTACAGTATTTCAAAACATCTGTCTTGGCGAGTATCCACGCAAACATTATCTGTTATGTCTTAAGTGAACATTTGGTTAACTATTGGGGAAAAACATCTGGGGGCGTATTACAGAAACATCTTAACATTAGAATCCTATCTTATCTGTTTGGTAACCATGGCAATTTCAGTCAGGACCTCATTTAGGACAAAAGCTATTACAGAATGACATTTCTTAAGTGCATAATCTTATTTTAACTAGGATAGGAACCGGGTATTACAGAAGCATCCTAGGTCGACAAAAAATCCTAAAAGCTGTCTTAAATTTAGGACAACCCCACTGATGTCCTAACTTCAAACCTTTTTGAAATCCAATGGTAAAAATCACAGTAAAAAAAGCCTTTTTCGAGATTGCCGTTACATTTATTGATTATAAAAGACGAAGAGCAGTGACGTTTGATGGTGGACAGACTTTTGGAGGACCCAGAGGATGTGCTGTGCTTTGATGATAAAATACTCGTAAATAATTACAGACTCCCACGACACATGATTTTGCAGTTAGTTGACGAATTGCGACCAACATTACAGAGGCCAACGAGCCGTCACGGAGTATTACCGGTCATTCTTCAAGTGACTAACGCCTTAGTTTTTTTTTTGTTGCAAAAGGCAAGTTATAAAACAGGCTTTAACTTTTTAACGGAGCTTATCAAAATTTCAATCTCTGCCGCACTGAAATTAAAAGCACGCCGTTGTTTCTCCATTTTGATTTTAGGTTTACCTCCGAAGCAGTTTGTGCGTTGTTGGTTGCTTGGTAACAGACCTGACAGTTGATTACCAAACTCGATGGAGCGGTTTAAGATTTCCTAACTACAGATAAAATGAGATTTTGTAAGATAGGATAAGAATCCTAAATCAAGCTAAGATTTGCTTCTGTAATACGAAATTGTGAAAAATCCTAAATTAACTTATCATATCTTAAATTAAGACCTAAGATAGAAAGTTTCTGTAATACGCCCCCTGATGTGTAACATTACATCCGTGCGGTACAGTAGGTCTTAATATATAGGCTGTATATTATACTGTGTTCATTAATTTTAATCAAACAATTGTGGTATCATGGGAAAAAAGTTGAATATATATACACTCACCTAAAGGATTATTAGGAACACCTGTTCAATTTCTCATTAATGCAATTATCTAATCAACCAATCACATGGCAGTTGCTTCAATGCATTTAGGGGTGTGGTCCTGGTCAAGACAATCTCCTGAACTCCAAACTGAATGTCAGAATGGGAAAGAAAGGTGATTTAAGCAATTTTGAGCGTGGCATGGTTGTTGGTGCCAGACGGGCCGGTCTGAGTATTTCACAATCTGCTCAGTTACTGGGATTTTCACGCACAACCATTTCTAGAGTTTACAAAGAATGGTGTGAAAAGGGAAAAACATCCAGTATGCGGCAGTCCTGTGGGCGAAAATGCCTTGTTGATGCTAGAGGTCAGAGGAGAATGGGCCGACTGATTCAAGCTGATAGAAGAGCAACTTTGACTGAAATAACCACTCGTTACAACCGAGGTATGCAGCAAAGCATTTGTGAAGCCACAACACGCACAACCTTGAGGCGGATGGGCTACAACAGCAGAAGACCCCACCGGGTACCACTCATCTCCACTACAAATAGGAAAAAGAGGCTACAATTTGCACAAGCTCACCAAAATTGGACAGTTGAAGACTGGAAAAATGTTGCCTGGTCTGATGAGTCTCGATTTCTGTTGAGACATTCAGATGGTAGAGTCAGAATTTGGCGTAAACAGAATGAGAACATGGATCCATCATGCCTTGTTACCACTGTGCAGGCTGGTGGTGGTGGTGGTGTAATGGTGTGGGGGATGTTTTCTTGGCACACTTTACACCCCTTAGTGCCAATTGGGCATCGTTTAAATGCCACGGCCTACCTGAGCATTGTTTCTGACCATGTCCATCCCTTTATGACCACCATGTACCCATCCTCTGATGGCTACTTCCAGCAGGATAATGCACCATGTCACAAAGCTCGAATCATTTCAAATTGGTTTCTTGAACATGACAATGAGTTCACTGTACTAAAATGGCCCCCACAGTCACCAGATCTCAACCCAATAGAGCATCTTTGGGATGTGGTGGAACGGGAGCTTCGTGCCCTGGATGTGCATCCCACAAATCTCCATCAACTGCAAGATGCTATCCTATCAATATGGGCCAACATTTCTAAAGAATGCTTTCAGCACCTTGTTGAATCAATGCCACGTAGAATTAAGGAAGTTCTGAAGGCGAAAGGGGGTCAAACACAGTATTAGTATGGTGTTCCTAATAATCCTTTAGGTGAGTGTATACACTAATGCTCTATTGGGTTGAGATCTGGTGACTGTGGGGGCCATTTTAGTACAGTGAACTCATTGTCATGTTCAAGAAACCAATTTGAAATGATTCGAGCTTTGTGACATGGTGCATTATCCTGCTGGAAGTAGCCATCAGAGGATGGGTACATGGTGGTCATAAAGGGATGGACATGGTCAGAAACAATGCTCAGGTAGGCCGTGGCATTTAAACGATGCCCAATTGGCACTAAGGGGCCTAAAGTGTGCCAAGAAAACATCCCCCACACCATTACACCACCACCACCAGCCTGCACAGTGGTAACAAGGCATGATGGATCCATGTTCTCATTCTGTTTACGCCAAATTCTGACTCTACCATCTGAATGTCTCAACAGAAATCGAGACTCATCAGACCAGGCAACATTTTTCCAGTCTTCAACTGTCCAATTTTGGTGAGCTCGTGCAAATTGTAGTCTCTTTTTCCTATTTGTAGTGGAGATGAGTGGTACCTGGTGGGGTCTTCTGCTGTTGTAGCCCATCCGCCTCAAGGTTGTGCGTGTTGTGTCTTCACAAATGCTTTGCTGCATACCTCGGTTGTAACAAGTGGTTATTTCAGTCAAAGTTGCTCTTCTATCAGCTTGAATCAGTCGGCCCATTCTCCTCTGACCTCTAGCATCAACAAGGCATTTTCGCCCACAGGACTGCCGCATACTGGATGTTTTTCCCTTTTCACACCATTCTTTGTAAACTCTAGAAATGGTTGTGCGTGAAAATCCCAGTAACTGAGCAGATTGTGAAATACTCAGACCGGCCCGTCTGGCACCAACAACCATGCCACGCTCAAAATTGCTTAAATCACCTTTCTTTCCCATTCTGACATTCAGTTTGGAGTTCAGGAGATTGTCTTGACCAGGACCACACCCCTAAATGCATTGAAGCAACTGCCATGTGATTGGTTGATTAGATAATTGCATTAATGAGAAATTGAACAGGTGTTCCTAATAATCCTTTAGGTGAGTGTATATATTTTTCATATAGATATTTGGTTTTGACTTGGTGTGTGCCAAATTTGGTGTTATTACCAGGGATTTTAAGATATGGTTGCTAGGTGATTTTGTTTTGGAACCTTCAGAAAACTTTAACTGACTTTAGATTTTTCTCAAAATTGACTTTGCTGACTATCGACTTCAAACAGGTGTAGCTCTAAGAAATCATACATCATTTTGAAGGTTTTTAATAGAAAATGTGAAAATTACAATACATTTGCTCATTGCGACTCATTTTTCCAGTACGGGTCACATTTATACATCATTCATGGAACTTTTTTTCTGAAACGTTTTAGTTGGACGTTCATCTAACATTTTTTAAATGTTACTATTTGTTTCAAAACGTTCAGAGAACATTAAAAAGTAACATTCCCATAGTGTGTGTAAAATTATCAAATTCAATGTTTCCCTAATGTTCACATAACTAAGAAAAAAACTTTTTAAAACATTTAAAAAAACTGGAGGTTTTAAACATTCAGAGAACATTCTGAAACATTTTCATAACCTAATTGGAACGTTAGCAAAACTTAGAACTTAGAACATATTAGTTGTTAGCTGGGAAGTTATTGAGTTATTGAGTTGCCCAACTTCCCTATGTGACAACTAGCCCCAGTCTTGCCTATAATGTAAAACATGCGCACTGGTTACAAAATGAAGTGCATGGGTTGGAGAGCTGTCTGTCCTCTGTAACATGCAATCTGACTGAGTGACAAGCAATGAGACGTAATTTATGGGTCCGTGGCACCTCAGAACGAACTAAAGGATTTCTCATTTAAATTCTAGGGCGCCCAAGGCCTTAGAAGCATCAGAATGCTTTCTGAGTCATCGTCATTACCCTCGAAGCCACATCATTCACGAAAATCACCTATAATGTGGGTCTCTGCTGAACTGGGTAAATATTCACAGTGTTCTGTTTCTAGTAACAGATTTTCATAATTTATGCTTAAAGGGACAGTTCAACCCCAATATATGAATATTCTGTCATTATTTCCAAACCTGTGTGCTGTTATTTTTACTCTAGGACAAAACAGGAAAAATTAGAAATTTGTTTGAGAAGCCATGTCTATCAAGCTGTAAAAGGACAATATAATTGCACCATGGCCTATGCCTCTCATAGAGAAAGCAATTTTAGCCACTGTATTGGCACATCGAGCTGGCAGTGATGTATCTTTAAAAGCTCACATTAAATGACACCGTTACTCTAATCGGGGCTCTCGCGATTAAAACCCAGGTCACATTTAGTGGACAAACAGGTACAATCCTACAAAGTCATTGAGATATGCAGCTCGTCAGATCAAGCCAGGCATATGAGGACCTCATTACAAAGTCAGGCCAAGATTATAACAGTAATTATAATAGTTTTTATGAAATACTAAAGACGCTGACTATGTGTCTATCTGTGTGTGTATGTGTGTGTGTGTGCATGCAGCAGGTTTTTCCTACATTATAGGGGCCCAAATAAGAATAGTAAAACCTGAAATCAGCTAAATTGTGGGGACCAGTCAACAATCCCAGCTTAATAAAAGGAACTCAGACTCAGTAAATAACCTAAATATTTCTTGTAATATCTCACAAAAGGACTTTATATCTCACAAATGCAAAGTTAATTCTTATATTTGTGACTTTATATTTAACACTTGTTGAACACGTATTAAAGTTATTTCTCATACTGTATTTATGACTTTTTATCTCAATACAACTTTCTCACAATTGCAAAGTTATTTTTCATATTTGTGACTTTATATCTCACTATATGACTTCATATTTCACAATTACAAAGTTATTTCTCATATTTGTGAATTCATTTCTCATAATTGTTTCTTCATTTCTAGCAACTGTGACTATTTCTTGGAATTGGGTTTATAAAGAAAATTAAGAAAATCATGGATACACACAGAGAAAAAGGGTGTCAAAATTGTACCTTTAGGGGTACAACAGCTTGTCGCTGGGGCAGTACCTTTAAAAGGACATATTTGTACCTTTTTTACCACAAAAAGGTTCATAGTAGTACCTTAAGGTACATATTTGTACTCTAAGGTACTGATATGCACCTTTTAGGAGTAAAAAAGTTACAAATATGTCCTTTTAAGGGTACTGCCCTAGTGACAAGCTGTTGTACCCCTAAAGGTACAAATTTGAAACCCTTTTTCTCTGTGTGAATCATGTAAACAGGTGTCTAAGAGTGGTTGGGATCGGCAGCAATTGTCGTTAACTTATGGAAGTCATTGAGTCTCTGCGTCTGTGTGTGTATGTGTATGTGTGTGTGTCTGTGTATGGTAAGGTTAAACAGCTTATACGTTGTTTTAAATGATTGAAAATGTAAAAATGCTGAAAGTTTTCTGTGAGGGTTGTGTCTATGGAATCGAATATACAGTTTGTGCAGTATAAAAATCATTATGTCTATGGAAAATCCCCAGAAAATATTGAAATCTTAATGTGCGTGTGCGTGTGTGTGGTGAACACTATTTCTTCTCCTAAGCTGCCCTGTAATGGGTATTTGTCCCAATACTGTGGTAAAGTTTATAGAGTGAGTGAGGAAGAAAGGAGGCGTAGAGCGTTTGAGAGTGAAGCACAGCAAGCAGCAGCGATGGTACAGAAAACTAGCAGTAAGTGAACTTTTTCTCTGTGGGAATGTGTTGTGCAAGGTGTCTCAAAGGTGGCAGGTGCGTCTTTCCGCTAATGCAATTAGCATGCAAGGACTGGAATAGTGTGTGCTTTGGTTAATTATTAAAAACTGCAATGTTGTACCACAATACATAATTTTCTAGATTTATGTGTGGGTGATGGTTCTGCTAATATGCTTGTAAGTTCAGGGGTGTTGCTTGGGTTCACACCAAATGACATTTTTCCCAAATGTGAAACATTCCTTTATTATAATGAATAAAGTTTGTTGATTGTTTACAAATTACAGACATTCCAATAGTAAATCATTTATTCCAAATAATTCTGATAGGGTGCTTTGTTTTCTTTCTTGCTTTACAAAGTTTTGATGAAATACACACATTTTATTCACAGAATCACATCTGATTTTTTTGGGTTTTGAAATGTTATGCCTGTGCAAATTTGAAGCTTCAAATGCTCTTTTCAGGTGATATGTAAAAAATATGTGGTTTTATTTTATATTTTTAGTTTTCAATTTAATTGTAGTTAAAATTTTAGTAATTTTGTTATGTGGTTTTGTCATTTTTATTATTATTATTTTTTAAATATGTATATTTTTTAAGTTCAGGGGTGTTGCTTGGGTTCACACCAGATTACATTTTTCCCAAATGTGAAATATTAATTTATTATAATGTATTAAGTTTGTTGATTGTTTACAAATTACAGACATTAGTATGTCATTTTTATTATTATTTTTTTTTTAAATGTATATTTTTTATTAAATTTTAGTTTATTTAGTTTGAGTTATTTTAGTTTTTCAACTTAAACTAAACGAAAATGAGAAATATATCCTTGGCAACTAGCTGAAATAAAATAAGTTTAAGTTGTTTTGTGTTTTATGTCAGTTAACCTCTTAACTTGCGCCCCTATTTTTGAGAATTTTCTGAAAACGACATACCCAAATAAAAATGTCTGCAGCTCTTAAACCCCTATGGTCTATATTCATAAATCTGGTCTTATTTTAAACTAGACACTTGAAATTTTGTTACCCAAGAGTCATAATAACTCAAAGTAGTATAGGAACAGAGTAAAACAAGGTAAAATATACATTTTTTTTTTTTTTTATTGAAATTCACTTAGGGAAAAATGGATGAGACTTTAATGTTAAAGGCCTGAAAATAACCTAAATATAAAACTGAATGTCTGATCATGTTTTGATTCATATTTGAGGATGATACGCTCAAAAATGTAGCTTCTGTAAGCTTTTATGTCAAGAAAAGTCTAGGCGTCCTTTCAAAAAGGCAATTTATTCATTTGTAATTGTAAAGAGTAGTTTTTCATTCAAATAAATCTGCAATAAACTGCTAATTATAATGAATATACAGTTACTGAAAAACTAAAGCAACTATTTACAGAATTTACAGTGTAAAAACTCATTTAGTTGATAAGAACTGTCTGTCATACAGTCTGCGAGCTGCGATAAAGGTGTGTGCGTGAACTGACAGACACGCGCCGGTGTGAATGGAAACGTCAGCACTAGTAGTATTCACCAATGCTGCTTACATATACTGCGCAAGATGATGCCTTTTGATTGGTTACTACGTCCATCCATCAAAACTTTGCTGGCAAGGCATTGGCTAGGCATTGACTGGCTTTATCCAATGAAAACCATGGGTGCTATGATTGACACCTCGCAAAGCCTGTAATGTGCTTCCTGGATATATTGAGTCACCCAAACGCCTGTGATTGAAGGAGAAAGACCAGGGAGGGCTCATTTTCAGCGGAAGAGTCTAAGCTTGCAGGGGAGATCGTCAGAATACTGATTAGAATCGATATTTCATTGAAAATGGACATGATTGATTACTTGAAGATTTTTTGTTTTTTTCCCTATTTTTTCGTTGTTTTGGATTAAAAAGTGTGATGCATTTTGAAGAGTGGACCCTTACATTGAAATGTATGCTGGTGTTTCTTGGATTCGTCCGATCTGATCTGCACGGTAGGAGATGAAAGATGAGTACTGCGTTTATTTTGTTTACATGGCCGGTCCTTCAGCATTTCATTTAACCCTTTCCTCTCTGGTGTATTTACTGAAAAAAAACAAGTTCAGAACATGAATCTTGAGTGTTTTAGCTTTCAAATGATGCATAGTTTGTGATAGTTGATTGAATATTTTTTATAAAAACAAAAGTAAATAAAAGTACAAACACGCCCACTCCTGTCAACCCCCCCGCCCACGCACCGGTGCGGGCTAACAGGTTAATATTTAATTTTTTTTTATGGTTTTAGCTTGATTACAAGGGTTATTTCTGCATTTCCTTCCTTCTGCCTTTAAATCTGCATGACTTTCTGCAGACGTTCAGTCAGCATCAAGTTGAATCCCTGTCTCTTTCTTCTCTTGCAGTGCAGAGTGTAATCAGGCCCTACAAGCCCACAGATAAGTCTGCTATTGTCTCTCTCTTCCGCTTTGGCATTCTGGAGCATGTCTACCCAGCCTTCTTCAAAGCCATGAGTCATCCGGACCACATCGGCGTGACCCTCAGCATCTCCGTGGCCGGATATGTGCTCGGAGGGAGCTCGTACTTCCAGGCCGTGCTCTTCGGAGGAGCTTGGGCTTGCTTGGTTTACTATTGCTGCCACGAAATTTATGACAGCTACCTCAAGAGGAGGATGGAGGTGGAAATGGCAGATATTCAGGCCAATTTCTTGGATAACCAGGTGAATCATTTCTGGGTGGCGGAGACAGAGGTGAACGGGCATTCGAAGGTGGCCGGGCTACTGGCTGTAGTTGGTGTGAAGGATGGCATTTCGAAGGATGGGTGGAACGCAGATGATGCAGCGACAGCGGAGGTGTTTCAGTTAATCGTCTCCTTCCACCAGCGACGTCAAGGTCTGGGAACCCAGCTTGTAGAGACAGCCGTAGAGTTCTGTAAGGAGCAGGGACTTGCTCGGATGGTCGTAGAGATCAGCTCCCCACAGACCGCGGCCGTTTCGATTTTCCGCAAACTGGGCTTTACTGTGACCTCTGTGCACAGCAACACATACCCTAACCATTTGGTCTCAAAACTGTCCAGGATCAATGTGATACAAATGGAAAAGCATCTTTAAAATGCAACGTTAAATCCATGGGTTACACTTTATTTCGATAGTCCACTTTAGATATTCTACTAACTATGAGTAACTTTACAACTACATGTCAACTAACTCTCATTAGACTGTTAGGTTAGGGTTAGTAGAATAAGTTGACATGTACATGCAAAGTGACTTAGTCAGTCTGTTGGGGAGCATTAATATAAAGTGTTAGCAGATATGAAGCAGACAATCGACTAATACTCTAATGACTGATAGTTGACATGTGGTTGCAAAGTTACTTATAGTTAGTAGAACGTCTAAAGTGGACTATTGAAATGAAGTGCTACCAGCAACAGATATGTTTAGATTTGTATCTCTTATTCACACATTTGACCATCCCTTGGCACTTACATTCTCACTCCAAAGACAGTCAAAGAGCAATTCCAATTTAAATCAAATATTGTTTTTTTCTAGAGAATGTGTGGTTTGTTTATATTGCTATATGGGATCTAAACAAACGCCACAAGCAATAAACAATACATATTACAGTTTGCACTCTCATCCATTAGAATTGTAATGCAAATAGAAGCTGAGGTGTAAAAACGTTATATAAGCTACTTTTAGCTTTGAATCTCATTGCTCCAGAGGAATTTATGCCAGCTGACCCATAAGACCATACTTAAATCTTAAAATACCTCTGAAATGCAAAACCAAAGAAAGTGGCTGGAGGTTTAACATTCTTGCAGCAACGTGAGCCTATTGTGTAGATTAGAATAAAGGAGCTAGTGTTTACAACTCACATCTTTGGGAACAAAAGCCATGTTTAACCAGGTAACACCATTATTGTATTGAAGAACATCAGTCATCAGTAGTACAGTGAGGAGGGGGGAGGGGGGTTGCCGTTTATATACTTATATTCATATATAAGTATATAAGTTAAAAATATTTAACGCAATTAACGCAGCGTCCGTTTTTTCCTGGCATCCTTTGGCTAACATTACATTATATGATCACACCATCGTTCATTCAAGTGCTGTTAAACCAATCAAACGTGATAAGACGCAAAAGAGAACTCAAATATACACAATGTCTGTGAAGCAGCTCTGTGTTCACTCACCCGGAACGCGCGTGCTCCAGACAGCTCGCCAGTAATGCATTTCTCTTTCATGTTTGAACGGACAGAAACACAAAATTATATCATAATGCCAGTTGTTGATGAGTATCCTCATAAGCAGTCTTAAAAGAGTTAAAAAGTCTTAAATGACCTTAAAAGAGTTGTGAGAACATTGGATGTGTAAGACTGGAGAAACTGGAAGAACTGTAGGAGATGGCGACTCTCTGAGAAAACAAAGGAAATTAACATCTGAACTCACTCTTGTGCATTTAGAGTCCCCATCCGAGACGACATCACACTGAGTTAATCATCCAAGTATTGCCTTAATTTACATGTCTTTCCCTTCACTGCCTCTTCCCCCATCTCTCCTCTATAATCCACCCAAAATCTATATGGGTTAATTAATAGATTACCAACTATATGGGTTAAACAAGTACTATACAGTATTGTACATGTTTGGAATCATTTGAAACGTCTCAGTGCGACTGGTACAGCGGTCTCATTCCCACAGAAGTAAAGCAAAAGGTAACAAAGGTTTTAAGAGTT